>CM040624.1:96447020-96583136 GCA_022817965.1 Solanum lycopersicoides | reverse complement strand
GTAATCATTTAAAATTTATTATATAAATTTATAAAATGATTCGATTATAAAATTCATAAATATATTAATCCAAATAAATATTATGGATTGATATACTTGATTTAAATATTTAAGTCCAACAAATATGGACTTAATTAAAATCCAAATTAATTAATTTGGGCTACAATTTGTTGAGCCCAATTCCACCTCATTCTAGAGGCCCATCTTGGCGCCACATGTGCAAATGATGTGGCATGCCAAGTCAAATAAGAAACCAATAGAATCATGACATATGTCAAAGATGACAAGCCCGCTCCATAAAGCCCATATGCCATGTCACTTAAATCTGATTGGCCGAACGGAATCCTATTCCAATCGCAACTCCTCTATTCTAAAACTATAAATAGGGGTCCTCATAATTCAGAAAAGAGAGAAAATAAAACAAGAAGCTAGAGAAAATCCGTGGTACAAACGCCATTTAATTCTCTATAAAGCTACAAGTTTAAAATTCAAGCATTCAAGTTCAAGAACGATCAAGATCAAGACCATCGGATTCAAGAACAAGCTCGAAGCCCTTGAATTCAAATAAAAGTCAGGATCAAGATAAAGTTCAAGTTCAAGTTCGTTAGAGATTCAAGAACAAGCTTTAAAGTCCTTGAATTTATATTGAAAAGGCGAATTCAGAGGAATTATAGAGATTGTAACACTCGCACTTGAAATAATAAAACGATTGTTGCTATAATTTTCCGTTCTTGATTATTGTTTTCTCGACGCGAATTTTATTGTCTACAAATTCTGGCACGCCCAGTGGGACAATCTCTACCTCTCATCTCAACTTTTCAAGCATCAAAGAATATCGAGATGACTTCCATGAAACAACAACTCTCGATCAACTGCCTCTAAGGCTACTAACTCCAAGTTCTCTACCGAAGTTGAAGGCATCCTTGGTGTTACCTTTGGAAGCTTCGGAGTTGTTACGAGAAGCAAGGCTGCTACACTAGGACAACAAACACTCCAAGTGTCATCTGCATCAACTCCTGTTTTTGGGTCTTCGACTCCAAAAGGAGCAAGTTTCTCCACAAATGCTCTAGAAGGAGGAAGCAGTGTTGCTCAAAGATCAAGAAAACATTGGCTCTCCTTGAGCAATCTGGTTCCACGAGCTCTATCGCAAGGGAGAACTGTGATTCAACTTATGAATCATCTCCACGTACATCGCGTAACGTGAGTCCGTTGAAGATTAACTTACGTGACAATCCGTGCTACTCTCCTGCATCTCCAATGGTCATGCAAACGATGGTGACTGCTGCTTCCTCTCCTGAGGAACAACTCGCAAATCTGACGAAGTTGGTTGAAGGATTGACAAAGCATGTACAAAACCAAGAGTCTCGAATTGATAAGTTGATGGATAGAATGGAAGGACTTTTAGATGGAGATGCTAGTCATGCGCCTGGAAAGGGTATCGAAGTTCAAGAAATCGAAGATCCTGCCAAGAAAGTCCCGTTTGTTAAAGAGATGCCAGTTTCTTCTGAAGGAATGATCCCACTCGATCGCTTGAAGGAGTTTATTGAAGGCACTATCAAGGATAAGTATGAAGTCTCCACCAAATCTTCTCATATGTATGCTAAGCCATACACTGCTAGGATTGATAACTTTAAAATGCCTGCTGGTTATCAACCTCCCAAATTTCAACAATTTGAGGGAAAAGGAAATCCGAAACAACATGTCGCGCACTTCGTGGAGACATGTAATAATGCTGGAACCTATGGAGACCATCTTGTCAAACAGTTTGTTCGCTCTCTAAAAGGAAATGCCTTTGATTGTAGTACACGATCTCGAACCTAACTCTATTGACAGTTGGGAGCAATTAGACACGAGTTTCTCAATCGCTTCTATAGCACAAGGCGTACAGTGAGCATGGTAGAACTCACGAATACTCGCCAAAGGAAGGATGAACCGGTTATAGATTTCATAAATCGATGGAGGAACGCTAGCCTAAATTGCAAGGATAGGCTTAGTGAAGCTTCTGCAATCGAAATGTGTATTCAAGGAATGCACTGGGAGCTTCTTTACATCTTGCAAGGAATAAAACCAAAATCCTTTGAGGATTTAGCTACTCGCGCTCATGATATGGAGTTGAGCATGTCATCTGCCGGAAAAGATATGACTATTGTCCATGATCCTCGCAAAGGAAGGGACAAGCAGGAACCCAAAAGATGGAGCAAGTTTCTGCCCAGAAATGACAACAAAGAATCCATGAGTGTAAATGTGTCGCCCGCAAAGTTCACTACGAATGAGGGCGTAAAACAAAATGTGCGAACGACTTTCCAAGCACGTTCAAATCAAAAGTCGACGCTGAGGGAGATGCAAGAAAAAAAGTATCCCTTCTTGGATTCTGACGTTTCTGAAATTTTTGATGAATTGCTTGAGTTAAAGCTCATTGACTTGCCAGAGATGAAGCGACCCGATGAAGCTGGAAAAACTGATGACCCAAATTATTGCAAGTATCACAGACTTGTGAGTCATCCTCTTGAAAAATGTTTTGTCTTTAAGGATAGAGTGATGCGATTGGTTAACGAAAATAAAATTATCCTTGATGATGAGAAGGCTAGTTCTAACCAGATCTCTATCACGTTTGGGTCACTTGATCCGGTCCAAATATATATCTCTGAAAAGCATGAAGAAGAGCCAGTAGACCAGGACGTTGACATAGATGGTGATGAGGGTTGGATTCTTGTAACTAGGCGAAGACGTAACAAGTCAAGCTTACAAAAAAAATTATCCGAGAAACCGGTTAGAGAAAAAATGGTGAAGAAATCAGAGAAGCAAAAATCAATCAAGCACCCCAAAAGGGCAAAGGCTGAAGTGCATCACAACCAAAAACCTCGACGTCTTGTGACTCTAGAGGAATTTTTGCCAAGCTCGTTCGACACAAAGTCTACTCAAGGCAATGTCGAGGCATCATGTTTCAATGCGGATAAAGAAGAAACAATGAAGGTGCCTCCTACTGTAAAAGAAGGAACAACGAGTGAATCCTCATCAAAAGTGTCTCCTAGGGAAGAAGAAAAAGATAGAAGGGAAATCTCAGAAATGATGTCTCTTTCATCTTCTGAAAAATCTAGTGAACTTTCTTCCCAAGAAGCACATGTCTGTGATACTAAAATCACATTTACAGATAACGATCTTCTATTTGGTGAAACACTACACAATCGTCCTTTGTATATGGTGGGTCATGTGCTAGAGAAGAAGATAAATAGAATCTTAATAGATGAAGGATCTGGAGTCAACATTTTGCCTATCCACACATTGAAGGAACTTGGCATCACGACTGGGGAACTTAGTGAAAGTCGTCTGTTGATACAAGGATTTAATCAAGGCGGGCAGAGGTCCATAGGCTCTATTAAATTAGAGATCCACATGGAAGATTTGCGATCAAGCGCATGGATGCATGTGATCGACGCAAAGACATCATACAATATATTACTTGGCAGGCCTTGGGTACATGAGAATAGAATTGTCTCATCTTCGTACTATCAATGTTTGAAATATCTTGAAGGTGGAATTGAAAGAAAGATAGTTGCAGATGATAATCCTTTCACCGAAGTTGAGACACACTTTGCGGATGCGAAATTCTATTTGAGAAATTATGTTGTTAAAGGGGTCAAATCCAATGACGTCAAATCAATCAAGATTGATAAGATCATAAGCAAAAGAATTAATGCGGCTATCGAAAAGGTGAAAATTGACACTAAAGACTCTTGTCCCATTCTTAATGAAGGGAAGATCCTGTCTTCAAAGAAGAAGCTGACTTCTAGGCTTTGCTATGTTCCAAAAGTGAAGAAAGAACAAGATCAACCATCTAGCCTTAAAGAAAATGCATTGAGAGGGCTAACTCTTCCTATCAGACGGATTGATGCAATAAACTTGTCTTTAAAGTTGCCAGAAAAGTCAGTCGCTCAAGATCAAGTGCGAGATATGACTCTCCCTACAAAACGCACAAAAGAAGGTTTTGATCCCAATGCTTACAAGTTATTTGTGAAGGCAGGATACAACCCTAGTGAGCCATCAGCGCTAGGGAAACTCACATCAGAAGATACAACTAGGAAAGCGCGTGAAGGCCTAGGTTATAGCCAACCGCCGCCAATTCGCATTTCCATAAGAAGGGCCAGCAATAATCATATAACTTTTGAAGATGACGTCACTGCTCCCAACAAAAGGCCTTCAGTCTTTGATCGACTTGGTAAAGCGACTGCAAGAATTTCTGTGTTTGAGAGGTTAGGTCCTTTGAAGAAGAATAACAAGAACCTGAGAAGTTATTTAAAAGTTACAACGCCTACTTCACATTTGATTCGAAAGGATTTCAGAAGTTTGATTCCTTCTAGGATGAGGCGACGAGTGGAACTTGTGGTTTCCTGTAAAGAGGAACTCAAGGCAAAGGTTCATACTGTGGTTTACACCAAAGAGCGCGAGGAAGATGAAGAAAGTGTAGGTTCCTCAAATCATGTAACAATCCAAAATGAGTACGATTCTTTGCCTCAAAAGAAGATTGAGGAAGAGGTAGAAGATATTGTCTCGTGTTGTCATATATCTGTCAATGACAATGATCCTGTGGAAGAGGAAGATGCTAAAGATGCCCACCAGAACTTGAAGAAGGAGTAAAGATCACAATAGACCCTTTGAAGGAAGTTAACCTTGGCACTGATGAAGACCCAAAGCCAACTTACTTAAGTGCGTTTCTAGAAATTGATGAAGAAGTCGCTTACATGAATATACTCAAAGAATATAGAGATGTCTTTGCTTGGAGTTATAAAGAAATGCCTGGATTGAATCCTAGAGTAGCGGTCCATCAATTGGCAGTCAAAAATGGTTCTCGTCCTGTTAAACAAGCTCAAAGACGTTTTAGACCAGACTTGATTCCGTTGATAGAAAATGAAGTTAACAAACTTATTGAGGCAGGCTTTATTCGTGAGGTCAAATATCCTACATGGATTTCAAGTATTGTTCCTGTGAGGAAGAAGAATGGTCAAATTCGAGTTTGCGTTGACTTTAGAGATCTCAATAATGCATGCCCTAAAGATGAGTTTCCTCTTCCCATTCCAGAGTTGATGATTGATGCCACCACTGGTTATGAGGCAATGTCGTTCATGGATGGTTCTTCTGGATATAATCAAATCCGCATGTCACCAAAAGATGAAGAACTCACTGCATTTCGCACGCCAAAAGGTATTTATTGCTACAAAGTGATGCCATTTGGTTTAAAGAATGCTGGTGCCACATATCAAAGGGCTATGCAAAATATCTTTGATGACTTGCTCCATAAAAATGTTGAATGTTATGTTGATGATTTGGTAGTAAAGTCGAGGAAGAGGGGTGATCATTTGAAAGACTTAAGGATGGTGTTTGAGTTACTCCGAAGATATCAACTAAGGATGAATCCATTGAAATGTGCCTTCGGAGTTACTTCCGGCAAGTTCCTTGGCTTTATTGTGAGACATCGAGGAATTGAAATTGATCAAGCCAAAGTCGATGCAATATCAAAGATGCCTGAACCTCGAGATATTCATGAGTTAAAAAGTCTCCAAGGAAAGTTAGCCTACTTGAGAAGGTTCATCTCAAATCTAGCGGGGAGATGTCAACCATTCAGTCATCTCATGAAAAAAGGTGCTCCTTTTAATTGGGACCAAACATGTAGCGATGCCTTTAAAAGTATCAAATCGTATCTAGCGAAACCTCCGGTTTTGGCAGCCCCTATACCTGGAAAACCATTGATACTCTACATTGCAGCACAAGAAAGGTCTGTAGGAGCCCTGTTAGCTCAAGAGAATAGTGAAGGCAAAGAAAATGCTCTTTATTACTTAAGTAGAACGATGACGCCAAATGAGCTAAATTATTCGCCAATTGAAAAGTTATGCTTGGCACTGGTCTTCTCAATTCAAAAGATGAAGCATTATTTCCAAGCTCATGTTGTCCGCCTTATTTCTAAAGCAAATCCCATCAAGTTTGTTATGTCAAAACCTGTCCTTAGTGACCGACTAGCAAGATGGTACCTCCAATTCCAACAATTTGAGATTGTGTACATTCCTCAAAAATCCGTGAAGGGACAAGCACTAGCGGATTTCTTAGCAGATCATCCTATACCAAATGATTGGGAGTTAACTGATGAGTTTCCTGATGAAGACGCGATGTTAATTGAAGTTCAACCTCCTTGGAAAATGTACTTTGACGGGGCTGCACATCGCGGCGGAGCTGGTGCTGGCGTGGTGTTCATCACTTCACAAGAAGAGATTCTACCATTCTCTTTTACTCTGAAACAATGTTGCTCCAATAATGTCGCTGAATACCAAGCACTGATACTTGGACTTGAAATGGCCGTTGACATGAAACAATTACATTTACAGGTCTTTGGTGACTCTCAATTGGTGATTAATCAACTCTTGGGAAGTTATGAGGTAAAAAAGCCTGAATTGCGCCCTTATCATGATTATGCTCAAAAGTTGATAGGATGGCTTGGAGATGTAACCCTTCAACATGTGCGTAGAACAGAGAATAAGAAAGCTGATGCATTGGCTACTCTAGCTTCAACGCTAACCCTTCCTGATCAAACGCAAGTAACTGTCTGTCAAAAATGGATAGTACCACCGTCAAATGAGGAAGAATATATTGAAAATGAGCTTGATCATATCGTCGCCATTGTTGAAGCCGCGAAGGAAGATTGGAGACAACCCATCATTGACTACCTGTGTTATGGGATACTTCCAGAAAATCCAAGAAGAAGAACTGACATACGTCGTCGTGCACCTCGTTTCCTTTACTACAAGGACACATTGTATAGGCGATCATTTGAGGGCGTGTTATTACGATGTTTGGGAGAGGAAGAAGCGATTCAAGCTCTGCAAGAAGCACACTCAGGAGTATGTGGATCACATCAATCTGGACCAAAACTTCACTTTCACATAAAGAGGATGGGGTATTACTGGCCAACCATGGTGAAAGATTGCTTATATTACGCCAGGAGGTGCGATGCTTGTCAATTTCATGCGAATTTCATTCATCAGCCACCCGAAGTATTGCACCCAACCATCGCATCTTGGCCATTTGACGCTTGGGGACTGGATGTTGTAGGACCATTACCAAAGTCTTCTGGTGGACACTTGTACATCTTGGCTGCAACTGATTACTTTTCAAAATGGGCTGAAGCTGTCGCTCTTAAAGAGGTGAAGAAAGAGAATGTTGCAAATTTTATCCGAGTAAATATTATCTATCGCTTTGGCATCCCTCGCTATATAATAACAGACAATGGCAAACCATTTGATAACAAGTTAATGAACAAGATTTGTGATCTTTTTGACTTTAAGCAACGTAAATCTTCTATGTACCATGCTGCCGCTAATGGTCTTGCTGAAGCATTCAATAAGACTCTATGCAACCTGCTCAAGAAAGTTGTCTCCAAATCCAAACGGGATTGGCATGAAAGAATGGAAGAAGCTTTGTGGGCATATAGGACAACATATCGCACACCAACTCAAGCAACACCATATTCACTTGCTTTTGGAGTTGAAGCTGTCCTGCCGCTCGAGCGTCAAATACCCTCGTTAAGACTTGCAATTCAAGAAGGGCTCACTGAGGAAGAAAATGCTCGATTGCGTCTTGCTGAGTTAGAAGCACTTGATGAAAAGAGGCTAGAGGCCCAACAAAACCTTGAATGTTATCAAGCTCGTCTATCTCGTGCTTTTAATAAGAAGGTTCGCCTGAGGTGCTTTCAAGTTGGAGACCAAGTTCTCGCGGTAAGAAGACCTATCATTACTTCACACAAGTCTGGGGGCAAATTTACCTCAAAGTGGGATGGACCATATGTTGTACAAGAAGCATATTCAAATGGTGCTTACAAGCTTGTTGATGCTAATGGCTTAAGGATCGGTCCTATTAATGCCAAATTCCTAAAGAGGTACTATCCTTGAAGTAAGATAATGCTCCTTAAGGTACGAGCCTAAACTGCATGCCACTCCTGGCCCGCAAGAGTATAAACTGTGTACGGCACAACCAAAAAAAAAAAAAAAAATTTACTCAAATCCCCAGAACTACGTTGTGACTTGATCCTCTTCATTGAGGTACGTAGGCGCTTAGAACCATATTCTAAGTTCAGTTGCATGAGTGTCAAAAAAAAAATATTTCCACTTTGATCTATTGCATGAAAGTCAAAGCGATATATATTTTATTTTATCTTTTGTCTCATCAAACTTTATACTTGCACGAAGTATTGATGGGTCAATGGAGGGGGCAAACCTTTATAAAATATGAGTCTCTTATTAATACAGTTGAAGTCTTTAAATTAGATAAAGTATACAAATTGAGGTCTTTATATTCTTCGAGTTTATTATTTGAAGTATCCAAATCCTCCAAGTATACAAGTTGTTGTATTCAAATACTCTATGTATAAATGTAAGACTTCAAGTATGTAAGTAGAAGTGTTCAAAGTCTACAAATGCGCATGTAATTGAATTTCATGCCTTAAGGTGGGCGAGGTTTGTCCCTTTGTACCTTAAGCTAGCTTTGTTGCGATTTTATCCTTCAACGAATCTTTAAATTTCTATGCTTTAAGGTGGACAAACTTGTCCCTTTGCATCTTAAGCTAGAGTTTCCACGAGTGTATACTCAAAGGATCTTTAAATTTTCATGTCTTAAGGTGGACAAGATTTGTCCCTTTGCACCTTAAGTTGGCCTTTTGACTGGTGTATATTTAAAAGGATCTTTAAATTTCCATGCCTTAAGGTGGACAATATTTGTCCCTTTGCACCTTAAGCTAGCTTTGTTGCGATTTTATCCTTCAACGAATCTTTAAATTTCTATGCCTTAAGGTGGACAAACTTGTCCCTTTGCACCTTAAGCTAGAGTTTCCACAGATTTATTTTTAAAGGATCTTTAAATTTTCATGGCTTTAGGTAGACAATATTTGTCCCTTTGCACCTTAAACTAGTATTTTCACGGGTTTATCCTGCCTCAAGTTGGTTAAGTATTGAAGACCTTGTAACACCTTGAGTTTATTTTCAAGGCGGGAGTGTTACACGGTATTCTAGTTAGCTTCATGGTCAAGCATTCGGGACCTTGTAACACCTTGAGTTTATTTTCAAGGCGGGAGCGTTACATGCTATCCTATTAAAGCTTCAAGTTGGTCAAGCATTCGGGACCTTGTAACACCTAGAGTTTATTTTTAAGGCGGGAGCGTTACACGGTATCCTATTAAAGCTTCAAGTTGGTTAAGCATTCGGGACCTTGTAACACCTTGAGTTTATTTTCAAGGCGGGAGCGTTACACGGTATTATAGTAAAGCTTCAAGTTGGTAAAACATTCGGGACCTTGTAACACCTTGAATTTATTTTCAAGGCGGAAGCGTTACGCGGTATTCTAGTAAAGCTTCAAGTTGGTAAAACATTCGGGACCTTGTAACACCTTGAATTTATTTTCAAGGCGGAAGCGTTACGCGGTATTCTAGTAAAGCTTCAAGTTGGTTAAGCATTCCGTACCTTGTAACACCTTGAGTTTATTTTCAAGGCGGGAGTGTTACACGGTATTTTAGTAAAACTTCAAGTTGATTAAGCATTCGGGATCTTGTAACATCTTGAGTTTATTTTCAAGGCGGGAGTGTTACACGGTATTCTAGTAAAAGTTCAAGTTGGTTAAGCATTTGGGACCTTGTAACACCTTGAGTTTATTTTCAAGGCGGGAGCGTTACACGGTATTCTAGTAAAGCTTCAAGTTGGTTAAGCATTCCGGACCTTGTAACACCTTGAGTTTATTTTCAAGGCGGGAGCGTTACACGGTATTTTAGTAAAACTTCAAGTTGGTTAAGCATTCGGGATCTTGTAACACCTTGAGTTTATTTTCAAGGCGGGAGTGTTACACGGTGTTCTAGTAAAACTTCAAGTTGGTTAACCATTCGGGACCTTGTAACACCTTGAGTTTATTTTCAAGGCGGGAGCGTTACACGGTATTTTAGTAAAGTTTCATGGTTAAAAACTAGGGACCTTGTAACACCTTGAGTTTATTTTCAAGGTGGGAGCGTTACACGGTATTCTAGTAAAGTTTTAAGTTGGTTAAGCATTCGGGGCCATGAAACACCTTGAGAGTATTTCTTTTAGGCGGGGACGTTAAACATATTTTTATGTGATAAATCTTGCCATTATGTAGCCTCCGTAAATATAAATTGTTTTTGTTGATCTACAAAAAAAAAAGAAAAAGAAAAAAAAAAAAGGAGGAAATTACAAGTGAAGGAGAGATTGTTACCCGTCAAGATGTTTGAGACCCGGAAGGTATTAAATCTTGAATCTTGGATATGTTATAGACCTTTATGTCTAGATTCGGAATCATCAAGCAGATTGTGATTTCGTCGTTCCTACGTCAAGACAACGAGATTTTTAGTAAGTCACACAAATCTGAAATTTTTTAGCATGGCAGAATCTAGAGCTAACTTCGAAAAATCATCTAGAAAGATTCTGAAGGTATTAAATTCTGAGTTTTGGATATGTTTGAGATCAAGAAGTCTAGTTTCTAAAAATTCAAACGGTTCATGATTTAGAATTTTCTACAATTAGATATGAATTTTCTACGACAGACATGTCAAGCTGTAAAAGAGTGACGAAAATTAAAAAAAAAAAAGAGGAAGATTACCTTGAATATGGCCTTTTGTCATAGGCTCACAATCTGAAATTGAAGATAAAATTGTGGAGACAATGTATCTATTTATAGATGTCATGTGGTGGGAATAAAATTCTTCTCCTAATTCAATTACAATTCCTTTTGGCTTGGGCAATAAAACATATATATGAATATGAAATTGAGTAGGATTACAATTCCTAGTTCAATTACAATTCCTTTTTTTACTAAGGCAATAAAAACATATATATGAATATGAAATTGAGTAGGATTACAATTCCTAATTCAATTATAGTTCATTTTTTTTAACTAAGGTGAATTTAGTAACCGGTTAATGCTTCAAGCCTAGTCTTTAAAAGATAGATTATCTCGACAAGACTTGAAGCAGGGGGCATTTGTAATCATTTAAAATTTATTAAATATAAATTTATAAAATGATTCGATTAAATTCATAAATATATTAATCCAAATAAATATTATGGATTGATATACTTGATTTAAATATTTAAGTCCAACAAATATGGACTTAATTAAAATCCAAATTAATTAATTTGGGCTACAATTTGTTGAGCCCAATTCCACCTCATTCTAGAGGCCCATCTTGGCGCCACATGTGCAAATGATGTGGCATGCCAAGTCAAATAAGAAACCAATAGAATCATGACATATGTCAAAGATGACAAGCCCGCTCCATAAAGCCATATGCCATGTCACTTAAATCTGATTGGCCGAACGGAATCCTATTCCAATCGCAACTCCTCTATTCTAAAACTATAAATAGGGGTCCTCATAATTCAGAAAAGAGAAGAAAAATCAAAAACAAGAAGCTAGAGAAAATCCGTGGTACAAACGCCATTTAATTCTCTATAAAGCTACAAGTTTAAAAATTCAAGCATTCAAGTTCAAGAACGATCAAGATCAAGACCATCGGATTCAAGAACAAGCTCGAAGCCCTTGAATTCAAATAAAAGTCAGGATCAAGATAAAGTTCAAGTTCAAGTTCGTTAGAGATTCAAGAACAAGCTTTAAAGTCCTTGAATTTATAGTTGAAAAGGCGAATTCAGAGGAATTATAGAGATTGTAACACTCGCACTTGAAATAATAAAACGATTGTTGCTATAATTTTCCGTTCTTGATTATTGTTTTCTCGACGCGAATTTTATTGTCTACAACATAATATAATTAAGTAATTACAAGTTATAAATATTCTCTTTCTAACCGTTCAAACTTGCGGAGTACTAGGTGAAAGATTAAATCTCACCGTCATATTTTCACTTGTTTGACTCATAAAGAAGAATCGAATTCACGTATAAAATAATATGTTAAACTATATATATAATATAAGTAATTAAAATTTTATTTTTTTAATGACTTAAATTTAAATATTCTGAAAGACTAAGAAGTTTACGAGAAAATGAAGTTTGAGGATAGGTAGAATTTCTATGAGATTTCTCCAAAGACTAATGTTTACTAAGAATAAAAAAAGTGACATGAGGCATCAACATATACTTACATAATTATTTTCAAAACGACCAAGACAAATCCAGTTCAACTAATCTTTATTATTATTATTTTTTTTGAAAAATATCTCCATTTTAATTGAAAGCTTGTCTTTTATCAAATCCTACTCACTCTTTTCTTTTTTTAAAGGGGGGTCCCTATCTATGTTAGCACAATTGACATGAAAGGCGGCTTATGAGGACAGATCAAACAAGATTGATAAGTTTCCGAAGAAGGGATGTGATATGTTTGGGGTGGGGGTGGGGGTGGGGGTTCTTTTATATGTTAGCACAATCGATATAAAAGACGGTTGATAAAGACAGATCAAACAAGATTGGTAAGTTTCCGAAGAAGGAATGTGATATGTTAGGTAAAAATTTCACGTTGAAATAGAACAAAATATGCGAAGAGTATACACATTTCACATCCGTCGTTCCTTCATAACTCTCATTCCCACCACGCGCCGATCCCCGTCCACCTTCTTTAGTATTTTAAAAATAAATAAATATCATATATCGAACACAAAAAATTAAATAAGAAATTCATTTTATTTTTCTATTTTTTTTTAATTTCCTCCAAAAAAAAATTAAAATAAATATGGACAAACGATAGAACCCTATGCTGCTGGTTATAATGACATTAATAAATAATAACTTTCTTTTTTCCAATTTGCTCAATACTTATACATAGAAGAATTATTAATCTAAATAGTTATCTAGTCGACTGACTAAATTATAACGAGTGTATAATCTATGTACGCAACAAGAAAAGATAAATAATAAATCTGTTTAACTATTCGTATAAAAATTCTAGATTCCTTTTATTCTAAAATTATTATTTTGATACTAAATTAGAATATGGTGGATTCCTTGGCCTAGGGAAAATCTGGACATTAGATATTCTAAAAAGATTTTCCAACATGTAGGTCCAATTCAATTTCTGGTTAAATTTTCTAATTTTCAAATACATTAATAATTTCCAAGAAACTTACATATAATAAAAAAACAATTTTAAAGTTGGAAATTTGTGAATAAGTTAAAAAAAAATAAAAAATACAGGGTCCACGTACATCCCAACTATGCATGAATTTTTTAAGTGAATAATATTTTTTTGTCTTTTAAGTGTTTGAACACCTGATCAACTTTTGTTGATTAATTAAGTTCCAGAATCTAGTCAATAAAGTGTAATTATAAAGAAATTAGTTGATCCAATATATAATTATAAGCAGTGACATAGCCAAAAATTTCATGAAGGGTGTGCAGGAATTATATGGGAGTATATTTTTTCTTTTGGGTGAATGTGTGCACTAGAAATTTTAAAATTAAAGTACGTAATATGCATGACAAAATTTGAAAAAAAGTATGTAATATACATGAAAAAATAGGTATTGTAAAATAGTACGCAATATACATGAATTTTTTTTTTTAAAAAGGCTTAAAGTTGCTGCTGGCAATATTTGAAACTCACAAACGCTTAAAGCTCGACTCTTTCAAGACACCTTAATCACTAAGCTATAATACCTTGTTGTGTTAAGGATGTGCAGAATACGTTATTTAACCACTTTGTATATTATTTTGACGAAGGGTGTATAATTTCATCATGAATATTAAAAATAGACTATTTATAACATATTCGATATAATTTTATGGGTCTATGAAGGATATAACATATGTATTCGTAAATTTCTATTTCGTGAGAGATGGAAGAAATATTTATGATATATTCAAGCAGTTAAAAAAATAAAAATTTTAAAAATAGAAATAATAAAACAGACATATCAAATAATAGAAAAATCATTAACATAGTATTCATAAAGAAAAATAACATTTAATTAAAAATACTTCACAAGTTGAATGAGTGGAAATGTCGTGTCATGCATGTGTTTATGTGTGTTGACCTAAAGAAATTTAATTAAAATTATGTTACAAACTAAAAGACAAAGAAGGATATATATGATTAATAATTCTAAAGCATGCATGTTAATGTCACAAGAGGAAGATGTGTATAGAAAAACCATATATTATATTATTATGGAAATTTTCTTAGCTAGTCATGTATATTCTTAACTATAGCTAGCAAACATTATCATGTGGACTTAAAATGAAATATATATAGTTTTTTTTTTTGCCTAGGTAGTAAAAATGTTTTGTTTCTCGAGAGTTTAAATTTATTTATGTGTTATCAATATATTAATTGTATTATTATAATTTTTAATTGAGATATATAGTATATCTCTGTTGTTTATTGAGTTTCAATCATCGTATTATTTGTTATTTTTGTTCGTTTTATTTTTTGTAGGAATTGCATGCCCCTTCTTTGTAGTGGTGTTTTTTAATTTTATTTTATTATTTTCTTCTTTATTATACTTTTATTTGTTTCACTTGAGTTGGAGATATTTCAAAAATAATTTTTTTTATCTCTATTAGGTAGTCAGGGTTGGCTCAAAGGGTAATGCTAGTAAAACGTCTGCTTTAGACTTGTCCTTAAAAAATTTAATAGTATATTTTTCAATTTTAGTTTCACTTATACTTTGAAACAATATTGAGCATTATAAAATATTAAAAATAAAAGAAAGAACAATTAGCATTTCAAATTTTTATCGATTGTGATGTATTGATAAATAAAAGTTTTACATTAGCATCCAATGTGATGTATTGCAACCAAATGTTTGACATCTCAGAATAAAGATTAATACTTCCTTTTATAAATAATAATGTTATTATGTGAAATTTAAACTCTTAATGTATGTTTAACTTTAAAATATAAAATATAAAATAAAAAGTATGGAAGAACGAAAAAAACGACACTCCTAATTAATAATAATTATGAGTATTTTTGTTTGTATTTGTATATATTTAAGATATTTTATTATAATTTAGCTTTACGCCATTAATTTTATTGAGATGCATATTCCCTATTTTAGAATTTTTTTTTAAAAAGCTTAAATTTGCAAGTGGGGAAGGATAGAAACAAATTTAAGTTTTGAGACCGACAAAACATACCAACTACAATTTGCACAAATATTTAATTTTGTTGTTTGTATTTAAATTTTCTCATTTTTACTGTCTAATTTTTTTAAGGGCAACTTTCATATATAGCAAAAACAAAAAAATTATATTTATATGCTATAACAAAATTTGCATAATTGCGCTTTATAGCAAAAATATAACTGTATAATTCGCTATACATATACAATTGTATAATTCGCTGGCCTAAATTGTATAATTCGCTGGCCTCGCTATACATACACAATTGTATGATTCACTGGCCTAAATTGTATAATTCGCTGGCCTAAATTATATAATTCGCTGCAATTGTATAATTCGTTGGCCTATTTCATTGCAATTGTATAATTCGCTGGCCTATTTCGCTGTAATATATGTATAAAATTTATTGTGCATACAATTGAATCGAAGTAAAATATTTGTATATTGTATAATTATAAGTGTATAGGAAGAAGATATATGTTTTTCTCTCGCTTTATACAAAAACAGAAACACAATTTATACACTTCTGTTGTATAAAGTGAGAGAAAATTGTATTTCACTGCAATTGTATAATTCGCTGGCCTTTTTCGCTGTAATATTTGTATAAAATTTGCATTTGTATACAATTGAATCGAAGTAAAATATTTGTAAATTGTATAATTAAGTGTATGACATGAAGATATATGTTTTTGCATGTGCATATACAATTTTCTCTCGCTTTATACAAAACAGAAACATAATTTATACACTTCTGTGTATAAAGCGAGAGAGGCGAGCAGAGGGAGAGTGGCGAGCGAGAATGGAAGAGTGGCGAGCGAGAGCTTTGGAAGAGAGGGCGACTGACAAACTTTGACAAACGTTTGCTATGGGGTACAATTAAATCAAATAGTAGCTACTCTATTTATTTTAAGCTATTAATTTGCTATTATACACAATTATCCCTTCCTATAATCTTAAAAGTCATATTTAGCCCACTGGACTAAAAAATATAGGATGTTGGACCTTTAAAAAGCCCATACAACACAAATAATTAATAAAGAATGAAACAAATTATTATTTTCTTTTGTTTTAACTTATGTAGGAGTGCTTTACTTGATATAATTGGAAAAAAAATAATAAAAAATTATGATATAAAACACTTATTGATAATGTATGTGATTATAAATTATTGTTAGTTTATTTTTAGCACTTATTTCTCCAAAAAGGAAAAGTTAATTATTAATTGGTATTGCAAACTTGAAAAGTATGCACATGATTTTTAAAGAATGTTTGATCCACTAAACTCATGCACAAAATTTTAAGAAATATTAATGATGACCAAGTTTGACTTGAAATAGAGTTTAAGAAAAAAAAGAAGATTTTTAATTTTGTGGTTTTAAATTAAAGTTATGTCAAATGTATTAAAAAGTTGTGGTCTTAAACATGTCACGTGAAAAGTTAAAGGTAAAGTATTGTCAAAAAAAAATTATTCTTTTTTAAATAAACTAAAAAAAAATCATTCTTTTTTAGTAGGTACATTCTTTTTAAAACAGAGAAAGTATATTATGCATTGACCAAATTTCTATTTCGATAAAACAAATTTTACAACTTAAATATCTTATCGTAAACAATAACATTCATCTTTAAACGAAGCATCATAGTTTTTCAATTTCATATATTTAAACACATAAGACAAAGTAAAAATACCCTATGGTAAGTCATCATTACCTTCATTTTACAATAATTATTATAAAATATTATTCTATCTTAAAACATTTACGAAATTCTAAAAAATAGATAAATTTAAAATTGAAACCAAATGGGGACAAAAGATATGCTTCTTTATACTCTTTCTAAAACATTGAAATCTCCGAAAGTTGTCTAATGGATAATTATCTTTTCAAAAAAAAAAAAAAATTTAATTTTATATATTATTTTAAAATATACTTTTCTTGAATTTCTAACAGTCAGGGGTAATTTAGTCAAAATAAAGATGTTTAGTTGTACTCAACTTTCGTAAATTTAGGAAATTTGAATGGGTTGGTAACTGCTAGCCTGGATTTTCAAATCAATATTTATCAAAAAAAAAACAAAAACTGATTTTACTAAATCTCCGTTAAATAATATTTGAAGTGATATAAGCAAACAGTTGTAAAAAAAAGTGTTTTGTTTCTGTAACATTCTTCAGAGTAAAAGAAGAACATATATATGTCTACTAATTCACTCTGACTCTTCAATTTTCTTCTTTTGACAATAAAAAGTAAGTATTTTTTTTTTGTTATCAAGGGTAAGTTGATTATTTTTTTATTGAGTTTTCGCCATTTTTGTTTATAAATATTGTGTTTTTATTTTGCCTCTATGATTATGTTTTTTTCTCAATTTGTAGAAAAAAAAAGATTTGTTGTGGTTTTTGTTGTTTGGGTAGATTCAGTATTTGAGTGGGTAGGAGTCGGCAGAAACTGTTTATATATTGTTATTATGCTTTTTAATGTGATGTTTATGCCTTTTTAATATATATATATATATATATATATATATATATATATATATATATATGATGTTTATGATTTTTAATGTATATATATATTTGAACTATTTTTCGCTTTTTCGTGTGTTTAGTTCATATTTAGAATTATTTGTGGAAATCTCGACTTTGCCATTTTTTGAGTTTTTTTATGTGTTTTTAGTCCATATATTTTGAAAATTATTATTGGAAATACACTCCACTGTTTCTTAATTTTGTTAGTCAAAACAATTGATGTTTCTCTTTTTGTTTGATTTACAATTGGTAGCCTAGTATATACCCAAAGTCATCGAATTTAAACTTGATTGGTTCAACCCGTACGTTGTTAGGTCGTTCTAGTTTTAAAATTATGGTTTACGAAGTTAATATATGACAAATTTTAGTAGCTTCCGCCTATAAAAAATAGTTAGTATGGTGCACAAAGCATCCCGTTCATGTGTACGCAGAGGCGTATATGCTAGTGTTACTCAAGATATTTTGTAAATATAAAAGCTGTATTGTATTAGACTTTCATTGTTGTATTCCCTGTGTTACTGAGTAATCATTTGGTTTAGAACTGCACTTTTTTCTTCTTTTGTGTTTAATTTGTTACATATAAATACAGTACCTTGCTGCAATGGAACCTTCTGAGGCAACGAAACGTGTGTATGAAACGATCATGAAATCGGAATCTGAACATGTTGCGAGGGAGATTATGTGCTATATTTTCTTTCAACAATATCCAGAGCAGGAAATGATTCGATTAGCGTTAGGCCCTAATACCTTAATTCAAAATGTAATCCAGAAAGCAAAAGATTCATTCAATATAAACTCAACTCCAGTGTTCCGTAGCCCTTCCATGACTCCAGACAATAATGTAGTAGATCCAGCAGTACGGTTTACAAATTTTTCATCCAATTACCCTGTATCGGCTCCTCGCTGCAATGAGCCGCGGCAACAGTTCCACCAACTTGAAGATACAATGTACTTTGAGACTTTGAATTACCCAATTGATTACTGCTATCCAGAAGCTCCCCTTATCCGTCGCTACAGAAATTCTCCAAGTTCGTTTAAATTTCCAAAGCCTTGCCATTATTTCAACAAAGGGTTCTGTAGAAATGGTGACAGCTGTAGGTACTTTCATGGTCCTCCATTTCCCGAGAGCTACCAACTTACGGTTGATCCTAATCTTTGTGAAAAGGGTGATGAAGATGAAGTACTTTCCCCTGGTTCCCTGGAGAAATTAGAGCTAGAGATAACGAAGCTCTTGAATGATAAGAACGGGAATCCTGTTTCAATTGCATCCCTGCCCATGATGTATTATGCAAAGTACGGGAGGAACCTCCAAGCGGAAGGGTATCTAACCGAGAGCCAAAGAAATGGTAAAGCTGGGTATAATTTGACAAAGCTTATTGATCGATTGAAGTTAGTTCGTCTGATTGAAAGGTATTTTACGTGTACTCTTGTATTGTTTCTTATCTAGTCAAACGATCGTAAGTAATTTCTAATACGTTTGGATGATATTTGTTACAGGCCTCATGGACAACATTCTGTAGTTCTGGCTGAAGATGCAGCGAAGTACATGGACACTCATGGTGTAAGAAGTGATCCAGGTCCTATCGTTAGTGATTCACGTCAAATATATTTGACATTCCCTGCTGAAAGCACTTTTACGGAGGAAGATGTTCTGCTTACTTCGAGTATGCAACGCAACATGTGACGTTTTTTTATGTGCTTTGCCTTTTATTAAGCATTCAATACTTCTCTTATTATCTTTTTGTTTTTTTGTTTCTAGCACTTTTGGGCCAGTTCAAGATGTACGAATGCCATGTCAGCAGAAACGAATGTTTGGATTTGTTACATTCTTCAGCACAGATACTGTAAAAATGGTTTTGTCAACCGGAAATCCACATTATGTGTGTGGTGCTCGTGTTCTTGTCAAACCTTATAGGGAGAAGTCTAAGCTATCTGAAAGGTACTTCATCATACTGCAAATTTCTTAATGGCACATCTTGATAGCTCGATTAAATTGACCTCTAGCAAACTCTCTGCATGTTTTGGTGAGGGAAGCGTCGTGTTGCATTGAGAATTCAGCTTCTTCTCTTCTTCCGTTTCTTTGAACTCTCGTATAGATATGAAGTGAACTACTAACTTGTTTGGTATCACCGGGTTTATAGCATCTGTCTAATCTTATTTCCTCTCCTGCAGAAAGCACCAGGAGAGACTGGAGTCGTCAATGTATTACCACTTCGATTCTAGGCTTCAAGAAAGTAAGGCATTAGCACCTGAATTTTCTACTCACTTGTAGTTCGAATGTAGTTATTTCTTTACTGGAATTAGGGTGAATGCATCTACGGCCTCATAAATTATTATTTTTTAAACTAAATATACATATAATATGCACTGAAGTTGTTTCAAAAACAACCTCTCTACCTGACAAGGTAGGGTTAAGGTCTTCGAGCACTCTATATTCCCCGACCGTACAAGGTTTAGTTACTTTACCGTGTAGATGAACATATTTCTTATAAATTCACCTTTTGTCTGCTCTCTGCATTTGCCCTCTTTGATCTAATACATTCATGATCTGCCAACAGAATTTAAGTCCCCTAGAATGCTACGGAAACATTTAATGGAAGAGCAAATTCTTGAACATGAGGCTAGGCGACTTGCACAGCTGCAGTTATCGCGAAAACGCATGGCCACTCCGCCCTATTTTGGCCCTCCCATGGATGAAATTAACATTTCTCAACGTATGTATACACTATCTTTGTTATTGTTATTTACTTTAGCTACACACTTCCAGTTATTTATTTTAAGTACAAACTGATTTTCTGTACTGCATAATTCAGCAGAACATTCCAGCCATATTATAGATGTTCGGGACAGTGTATCCCCCGATGAAGATAATCCTGAGAATTCAGAAAGCCATTATGCTGATGACGATAGGTATACACTTGCGTTATATAAATTGACTCTGATAGTGATCTTATTGCATAATGTTTCAATATTTTCTAGATTGAAATCTGATAACAAGTCCCTCTCTTTTTACTTTGTTGTTGTTTGCTTGTCAACCAAATATAAAAAAAAGTTCCAAAAAACCAAAAAAATGTGTCTTGATGTTGCTTTACATAGTCTTTCTGTTTGTTTTCATATCGTTCCAAAAGAGCGTATGTCTCTGCATTCTCCCTAGACAGGTGCAAAACGTATGTCAAATAGTTTGAACATAGCTCTATGGTTAATTTTGTAACATAGCATAACAGTTTGTCTAATCGAACCTTATATACTTCAGTTGGACTCATTTTAGTTCTTTTATTGTATTGATGCAGCAATCAAAGAATCACCCTGCCAGACAGTCCATTCGCATCAACAGTGGTAGCGAGCAGTATAGCTGAATTTCTATAGGTTTGGATACTTTGTTATTTTGGTACGCAAGTCTACTTCAAAGGCAGCATCTTGAATTCGAGAGAATACGTAGTACATATAGCAATAGAGAACAGCAGAAATAGATCCTCCACACAACCGGGCTAACGTAACTAGGAAAATATGATACACAAAGGCTTACATATCTGGTGTTTTTAAGATTAGAAATAGAGGGTTTATAGAGGTCATTATCCTTACCAAATAATGAAATATATAGTATAACTTTAGTTGATAGAGAGGATAAATAGCTTTTTAAAAAAAATAGTATAAGCCTTTTATGTTGCTTTTGCTGTTTTGCATAAGAAATATGTAGACATGAAATTTGTTTCATTTGATTGTGTTGTCTTTGGTTTTTGTGTTGACACGTGTTTACATCAAACAATTATAGACGGGATACATTTTCTTTCAAACTGGCAAACTATCATTTCATGCGTCTTCTAATTTGCGTGTATACATCAAATCAATAAAATCATTATTTTTTTCAAACCGATAAACCTATCATGCATGTGTCTTCTACATCACTTAAAACATAGTTACTTTGAGTTGAGTTGATTATTTTATGCTTGCATGTGTGTTATTTCTTATTTGTGGTGGAGCTACAATTTGTACGTACATTGTATCTTAAATAAACTCGTTAAGTGATAGTATATGTAAAAAAAATATGATATATATTTATTGATTTTTTATATAAATATAATTTATGGAGATAAATGTTTTTTAAGGGTTAAAATTAAGGTTGCCGTGTTTGACTGGTTTGTGGAGATCGAGGGAGACAATCCACATAACAAGAAACATCGATTTCACACAAATGTCTTTAGTTTTGGATATAAGTTGATATTTCCATATCAATATATCATAAATTATATCTTAAATTTATTTATTTATATTATAATAATATCTCATAAGTTATATCGTAAAAGAAATGTAAGGTTATATTTTATTTCAGAAAGGGCATAATATATTTTGTTTTATAACATAAATCCACTCATTTATTAGGATAAAAATTTGATCAAGTATAATTACTTAAAGCATAACTTCGGTTACTAAACAGTACGATAAATTTCGAAATATATTTATCACATAACTTAGTTCGAAATTCTTTTCTAAACATATCGGAACAATTGATTGAATTATTAGGTAACCTCTTATTAGTTGCGCAAAAGAAATGTTATAATAGGCTTCCGCGATAGGTATTCATGTTTTTTTCTTTCTTTTGTGCACCTTATAAATGTGTTTTGATCCACAAATTTTCAATAAATGAGTAGTATGAACAATGATGAAAGAACACCAAATTTGAAGTAATGAAAACACTCCTAAATTTGACGTAAATTTTAGTTTCATTCTCGAATTATTAATAGTCTTAAAAATACTCATCTATTTGACTGATTAAACTTAAATACACCCCCGAAGTACCACAAAACATTGCGATCGATCTGAAACTTTTGTAAGTGTGTGATACTCTTAATATTGAAAACACTTCTAAATTTCGAAAACTCAGGAATATATTTAACTCATATTGGAAGATTAGTGGTGTATTTAAGTTCACTTAGTATTTTTAAGCCTGTCGATAGTTTGAAGAGGGTTAAGAACATTTTCAATACTTCACTCACTAAAAATTAAACCAAAATAATTTGGGGTCATTTGTACTTTTAGCCTAATTTGTGCTAGTCTCTAATTTTTATGTCCCTCAGAACAAACAATACTTTTACTTAAGACATAAATTTAAATTTATATTTCCGTATCATAATATTTTATGAGTTATATCTGAGTATAACTTTAATTTTATGCTCCGTTAGGTACTAGTTCAATTATTAAAAGACAAAAATTAAATATCAATTCATTTAAAAAATAAATCGTGCAATTTCACAGAGAAAAAGCTGCTACTGATTGGGCTATTAATTTACATTAGTTTGGGCCTAGGTAGAACAACGGGCCTTATTAATCAAAAAGGCCCAGCCCGTTAACAAAGAGGAACAAATACAGAAACTGAACTTTGCATTTTCCGATCGTAAAATTCAACTGGAGTAATCCGCCGCCGGCAAGTGACCAGAAGAAGAGCAGCTAAGAAGACGAAGGAAAATGAACACAGATATCACTGCATCGGCAAAGCCGGAATATCCAGTTGTAGATCGAAACCCACCGTTTACTAAAACCGTCGGTAATTTCAACACACTCGATTACCTCCGGCTCACCACCATCACCGGAATTTCTGTCACCGTCGGATACCTCTCCGGTAACTTCTCTATCCTTTACTGTTATCAGTCATTCGATTTACTGAAGCTCAAATTGTAAATCTGTTATGGAGCCGGGTATTGCTGAGGGATTCATCCGATTCCCATTCTGTGGAAAATTATATAATTTATAGATGTTGAAGCCCTTTAGCTTATTCGTGTGTTTAGTTCTTCGTATTTTGAAGCATTTAGTGAAAATTCTGGTTACTTCACCGCAATTATGTTTTGGGAAGGAACTAGAGAATCCAGTAGTTTTGGTTCAAATCCTGTATTATCTTAAGAAATTTATGTAGACATTATTAGTTTGGAATCAGTAATTCAAAAGGAGTATAATCCTGAACCTGTAAGCTTCAAATTCAAATCCTAGCTCAGCTTGTGCTCACATAAGCAAGTTATCTCCTTTGTTATTGATAAATTTTGGATTTTGGGCAGGAATAAAGCCAGGGATTAGAGGGCCATCGATGGTTACCGGAGGTTTGATTGGGCTAATGGGTGGTTTCATGTATGCTTACCAGAATTCAGCTGGTAGGCTCATGGGTTTCTTCCCAAATGAAGGAGAGGTAGCCAAAGCCAAGTACAAGATTTAACTGCTTCCCTTTAATTTTCTGGTTCTTTTGGATTCCCTTATGTAGTTTCCCCGAAATGTTATGAAAACAGTGGGCATTTCTCTCTTCTCATGAGAACTTTGTTGACAGTAATATCTTTAATAATCAGTCTCTGGTTACCAATTTATTGTGATTGCTTGTTTTGCTATGAATCATGTATTATTGTGACTTGCTAATAATGCTGAGTTGACTATGCATTATTTTGTATGATGATGTTATGAAATGACCGTTTTCTTTGAGATAAGTGTAACTTTGATGTTATGAAATGATCTTAAAAGAGAATTGAGATTCATATAGCCGATCCCAACTCGTTTGGGACTAACGTGTAGTTGTTATTTTTGAATCAAGTGGATCATATGCTTAACCATCCACCAATCGATCATAGACTGATAGAAGTGTATTGGAGTTGCATTCTCTTCTTTTGGCTTCTTCTGTGTGTTCTTATATGAAGCAGTGATGATTCATATAGCCGACCCTAACTTGTTTGGGACTGAAGCGTGGTTGTTATTGCTGTTGGCTTGTTGTGTTTGCTTTACTGAAACAGAGGGAGGGATTGGATGCGAACGAGGTGGAATCCTATCAAGCAGCTTCGCAGGAGTTATGCTAGTAATATTGGATCATGATAAGTCTGGTCTTTTGGTTTTGATTCTTACTATTGTATCCTTACTTGGCTTCTTGAAGCTGAGTCATTCAATTTGTTTCATCAGTGGTTATACCCTAGTCCTAAGTTAAACACATTTCCTCCCATAAAGGCGGCAAACTTAACACAAATTTATTTTATTTTCCAGGAAAAATAACCATTCATATGGAAGTTTCTTCAATCCTATTTCAGTATGGGAAAACGTAAATAGAGAATAGCAATGATAACAATAATGATGTCATGATAGCACTTGTATGCAGACTTTTTGTGCAAGATACAAAGAGATTAGCTTATATATTGATTCATTTCAGTGAAAATGTTAAAGCTGTAAAAATACTTTTGACACTTAGCTCAGTGACAACGGACAAACTAAGTTTGATCTAGATAGTTGTAGAAGTTCAAACAAGCTATATATCTGAACCTAGACACTAGAACATCGAAAAGCTCTCCATCTGCATAGTAACTCATCTTCACAAGTAAAAACAGAAGCTTTTGTAGAGATCAATTAATTAAGAAGCAGGCATGCTTCTGGAGGAGGGGAGCATTACCAGTAATGACTTGCTTGAAGTTTTCGATGTTAACTCTTTCGATGCAGGCGGGATATAGTAGCAAGTGCTTACCCTTGTTGTCCTTTTTGTAGTTTCCGGAGGTGTTATGAGAACAGTGGGTATTTCTCTCTTCTATATGACAACTTTGTTGGAACTTGAAAGTATTACCTTTAATAATTAGTCTGTGGTTTCTGACTTACTACGGTTGCTTGTTTTGCTATGAATCATGGCTTCTCGTGACTTGCTAATAATGATGAGTTGACTATGCATTATTTAGTGTGATGATGTTATGAAAGGAACTTAAATGAGAGAATTGAGATTCATATAGCCGACCCAACTTGTTTGGGACTCTGGCTAGTTGTTGTTAAATTTGAATTAACTAGATCTTATGCTTCACATTCTTTATGCCACCAATTGATCATAGAAGTATAATGGAGTTGCATTCTCTTCTTTTGGCTTGTTCTGCGTGTTCGTAAATGAAGTGCGAGGATTCACATAGCCTGGGATTGAGGCGTAGTTGTTGTTTGTGTTTGCTTTTCTGAAAGAGAGGGATAGGATGGGAACAAGGTGGAATCCTATCAAGCAGCTTCACATAGTAATATCGGTCTTTTGATTCTGATTCTTACTGTCGTATCCTTATTTAGATTCTTGAAGCTGAGCCATTCAATTTGTTTCATCAATGAATATTACCCCTTTAACACATTTCCTCCCATAAAGCCGTAACTTAGCACTAAATTATTTTATTTCCCAGGAAGGTAACATTCCTGTGGAAGTTTCTTTTTTATATGTGGGAAATGCAAATAGAGAATAGGAATGACAACAGAAATGATATCATGAGAGACTTATATGTGGACTTTTTGTGGAAGAATACAAAAGATTAGCTTATTTATTGATTCATTTCAGAGAAAATGTGCAAGCTGTAAAAATACTTTTGGTACTTAGCTTAGTGATGTCAGACAAGCTAAATTTGATCAAGACAGTTGTAGAATTTCAAAGAAGCAATAAATCTGAACCTAGAGGCTAGAACAGTGAAAATTTCTCAGTTTGCATCTTTTGTAAGAGAATCAGACATGCTTCTGGAGGAGGGGGGAGCATTGCAAGTGATGATTAGCTTGAAGTTCTTGATGTTAACTCTTTCAATGCAAGTGCTTACCCTTGTTGAAAATGATATCAAGCGACAAAGGACGACAGGATGTCCTAAATATTCAACTAGATGCTTCATCTTTATATTGTCGTTTAAGTTTTGTTGTTGCATTCAGGTAGCTACCTCCAGATATGTGTTTGTTGAATAGGAGTCGATGTTGTTAACTCTTTCAATGCAAGTGCTTACCCTTGTCGAAAATGATATCAAGCAACAAAGGAAGGATGTCCTAAATATTCAACTAGATGCTTCATCTTTATATTGTCGTTTAAGTTTTGTTGTTGCATTCTGGTAGCTACCTTTAGAAATGTGTTTGTTGAATAGGAGTCGATGTTGTTAACTCTTTCAATGCAGGTTTGATATAGTAGCAAATGCTTATCATTGTCGAAAATGATGTCAAGCAACAAAGGACAGGAAATCCTAACTATTCAACTAGATGTTTCATCTTTATATTGTTGTTGAAGTTTTGTTGTTGCATTCTGTTAACTTTTACCTCTAGAAATGTGTTTGTTGAATAGGGATCGATGTGTTGCCCTCGTTATGTGGTTGCTTTATTGGCCTTCTTTTGTTACATGTAGCATCTGTATGAGCTGCATTTAACTGTTTTTGTGTGCTGTGGAAGGCCTTTGCGGCTAAACATTATATTGTGTTTATGATCAAACCTATCGGTCAGAAAGTCCTTAAGAACGAGACAGTAATTTCCTTGAAACTACAGTGAAAATGCCTCGTTAAGATTATACAACACACAAGAAGACTCCTTTACCTTAGGTGTGTGATGAGAGTGTAACATTTGGCGAGTGCAAGTGAAGAACACAAGCACTCGTGATTAACTGGAGCGTGTATAACGTAACATGAGTTCTGACATTAAGAAAAGGAATGAATCTAACTTCGATGCCATGAAGATAAATGAATTTTGAGTCTAGCTCTACTTCAAATATTAGCTTACGAGGCTCGTACATGTAATTATTTGTATAGTCATTGTCTAATAAATTGATTGAATTGTGATAGGCGCAATTATAACTACCATTAATCAAGGATTAATGAACGCTTAAACACGAGTCCGGAGCTAGAAGGTTAAAAAAAATTGTCAAAAATTTCGAAAGGGCATATCAAATTTTTTTAAAACCAAAACGCTAAAATCGCTCAGGATGTAGCAATTTTCAAAATTTTAAAAAAAAAATATACAAATCGCGGAGCAATTTTCAAAATTTAAAAAAAAACATTATAATTTTTTTAATAAGTCGCTGCTTTTGCAGCGACATACAATAATTTTATTTTATTTTTTTGCTTTATATTAAAAAAATATTTAAAATCAAATTATTATTTTTTAAATTTTTTAAAACTTGGCAGCGATTTTAATTATTTTTAAATAAATAAATAAATAAATCGCTGCATGCTGCGATTTAATTAAATTTTCAAAAAAAAAAATTAAGTGTAAATCGCTGCCTTTTGCAGCGATTTACACTTATTTTTTATTTATTTTTTGAAAATTTAATTAAATTGGATAAAAAAATTTGCTGCGATTTAATCAAATTTTTTAAAAAAAATAAAATTAAGTGTGCAGCGATTTGATTTTTTTAAAAAGGAAATAATTAAAATCACTGCCAACGATTTTATTTAAAAAAAAAAAAATTGATTTTAAATTATTTTTTTAAATAAAGCAAAATAAAAAAATAAAAAATTAATGCATGTCGCTGTACAAGCAGCGACTTATTAAAAAGAATTATAATATTTTTTTAAAATTTTGAAAATCGTTCCATTTGGAGCGACTTGTTTAAATTTTTTTTTAAAAAAACAAATTTAAGAAATTGCTGCTATAGCAGCGATTTCGTTTTTTTCCACGGACAAAATCGCTACATCCTGTGCGATTTTGCCGTTTTGGTTTTAAAAAAATTGATATGCGCTTTTGAAATTTTTTACAAATTTTTTTACCGTTTTAATTCGGGACTCGCTTAAACACTATACCAGTCGAATTTTATTCACTAATCACTTTTCTCATGTTTCAAGCTTGAGTAACTTAATAATTTGTCCACATGTAAGTAAAGCTCTCCCCATTAATATTGACAAATAGACTTTATATTATAAAAAAATAAAAATGTGAAGTCTTTTACTCTTTTATCTTAAAAAGGACTACAACTTTTTGTTAATAATTGTGATGAGAAAATGTGATGTCTTTTAAAAAATATATATCAAATTTTAAGATGTGTACTAGAAAAGAATTTAATATGGTGAATTATGGATGACAAAAGGATGTTGTGTAACGTAGAATATTATTTAATGAAGTAGGTGGCCATGAAGTTGGCATTTATTTTATTTGCTAATAATAATAAATGCAATATTTAGATATTGGGTTTTCCGTAACAGTTAAAAGTCTCCAACAATTTATGTTTATGTTTATTTATTTTTAGTCCAAAATATACTAATTGGGGTGAGGGGGTGGGAGGAATATGATCAGTATTTAACCGTAACGATATTTTACTATGTTATTTTATCTTTTTAAATATTTTTTACTTTTTTAACTTTAATATATTTTTAATTAAAAGTGATAAAATATTAATTTATTTTAAAATAAAAAAGATATTATGACTTTTTAAAATTTCTAGTCACATTTGTAACTTGTAGCATTCATTTAAGAAGAATCCTTTTTAAATATAATTTTTTTTTAAATTTTCAAAATTTCAAGCTTGAAATCAATTAAGTATGTAATAGTTTAGCTATAAATTTTATCTTTTCACGCAAATATTTTGCAATACCAAAAGATATTACAAAGTATTATCAACTTTTAATAGCTTCCAAAATTTTAGAATATAATCTAACATCTCCTCATTAAATTTTTAATTTGTTTAGAGAAGATCAGATCTTAATCTAAGATACAAATACTTTTATATCAATAAAATTTATCTTTTACAATATAAAATGAGAAATTTAAAATAAAAAAAATGTTAATTATAAAAAAGTCATTTTTTCAAAATAAAAATTAATTAAAAAGGAGACTACAATATGAAGTCAAATAGACAATTATGATTGTACTCCCACCAGAAAAAATTAATTGTGACTAATAAAATATCTTCCCAACCTAAGTCAAGGACAAAAATTTCAGCTTCAACTATTTTTTTTCTGAATTTTATTACAATGTTGAAATCAAGTTTGATTTTTTTTTTTGTGACTTTCTTTTTAGTATTTTCTTCACCACTAGTGGCTTCCTAAAAATGGAATATGCCTTGTCTAAAGTTTAGCTTTTTTCTCTGATTACTTCATTAACCATGTTCTTCAATCTTTTTGCTTAAGATTTCTTATCTGAGTATCAGGTATGCTTTTTTTCACTTTTTTTTTTGATAATCTGAAGATATGTGCAGTTATAATTCTTGTAAAAATTGAATCTTTTTGTGTAAACTTGAAAAAAGTTGAATTTTTTTGTATAAACTTGGAACCCCTTTTCATTCTTGAAAAAAATTGGATCTTTTTGTATAAACTTGAAAAAAATTGAATCTTCTTGTATTAACTTGAAACCTCTTTTCATTCTTGAAAAAAAAATGGATCTTTTTGTTTTTCTTGTTTTAGTTTTTGTTGTTGTTGGGGGTGGGGTGGGGTGGGGTGGGGGGAGTTCTTTATGTTTAGCTAAATTCTGGTGTTAGGATGCAAGTGGTAAGCTTCATTTCTTTGTAATTTTTAGAAAGCATTTGAAACATTTTAATTTTTTTGGGTTTTGTGGATGGGAATAGTTTGTTTTGCCAGTAAATCTGAGAGAAATTCAGTGAATTCTTTTTTGTTATGATGAAAATTAGGGGTTTCATTCTCTATATAGAAGATCTATAAGGCTAAGGCAGTGGGCAGTGGGTAGTGGGGACCTAATCCTTCACCCTAGACCTTTTTAAAGTGCTTAGGTAAAAGATTGCAACTTTGGTTAAAGTGCTTTTTTTTATATGATGAAGGTTATGAGTTGAGGTTAAATGAGGCTATGGAGATTCAATTAGCCGACCCCAACTTGTTTGAGACTGAGAGGTAGTTTTTTTTCTTCTTCTTTTCATCATTCCCTAGGAGCTCCCCCTTTTGCACCCTTGGGGGTTCGATGAGGTTGGAGGTGGAAGGGGTTGTTTACCATCTGAGCAACCCCCTCTTGTCGAGAGGTAGTTGTATTGGTTAAAGTGCTTTCATTTGATATGACGAAGGGTATGAGTTGTGCTTAAACGAAGCTATGGGGATTCAATTAGCCGACCTAACTTGTTTGAGACTTAGATATAGTTTTTTTTATTTCTTTTCACCCCTTCGTAGGAGCTCCCCTTTTGCACCTTGGTGACTTGATGTCGCAACCTTAAGGTTGGAGGTAATATGTGTGTCACCATCTGACTAAACCCCTCTTGTCGTGAGGTAGTTGTTGTATTGGTTACACTGCTTTAGGACTATGAACAAAAGCTTTTGTCCAACACTTTCGCTTAGTTAAGCTCGAGTTGTTCTTTATAAATTGGTGTTCTTTTGATTTCTCATTAGTAACAATTGCTATGGTATTTGTTTAACTTCTCCACAGGATAGTTGGATCTTTGGAATGTGTTATGGATGTGAATGTTAAAGCTTGGAGCTGGTGAACTATTTGTAACGAGGCGGGGTGTATGCTGGAATTGTTCCTGTTATCTTCTGGATATCTATGATGTGCTAAACGGGTAGATAATATTTCACGATGAGGCCTTCTCAAAACCCTGAGGATATCAACGAGTTCAACAGATTCTATAACCAACCCATAGAGTATCAAGAATCCTATTTCCTGCCTTACATTAACAATCCGAACAACAACCAATCGTTCTATGCTGATGTCTCTGCCTTTAAACCCGCCCAACACTGTTATGTTGAATCATCCGCGGGAAACTCTAGTGAACTTGTTTCTGATTCACCTCCTATTGTTAATTTCAACCCCATGATGCACCAAGGTTCTGATTCGTGTCGTTCAGACATGCATCATTCTCCTGATGATACATTTCAGTCGTCAGGTAACAGTTCGTGCTACACTAGTGATGTTCCTGACCTGAAGCACAAGTTAAGGGAACTTGAAACTGCAATGCTGGGGCCAGATTCAGAAAGCTTGGAATCATATAATACTATCCCCGTACCTGCAGCCAATCAAGTTTCATCGGAGTCGGATAAATTGGTTGGAATGATGGAGATGATGCCTAGCGGAGACTTGAAAGATGTTCTAATTGCTTGTGCTAAAGCAGTAGCGGAGAATAATTTGATAACAGCTGAATGGTTAATGTCAGAACTACGCACAGTGGTATCTGTTTGTGGGTCTCCGATACAACGTTTAGGAGCTTATATGCTGGAAGGTTTAGTTGCCCGACTGGCCTCCTCGGGAAGCTCCATCTACAAGGCCTTAAGGTGCAAAGAGCCTACTAGTGTCGAGCTATTCTCGTACATGCATTTGCTTTATGAAATCTGTCCATACTTCAAGTTTGGATATTTGTCAGCAAATGGTGCAATTGTTGATGCTATGAAAGATGAAAACTCGATTCATATAATCGATTTCCAGATTGCTCAGGGTAGCCAGTGGATCACCTTAATCCATGCTCTCGCAGCCCGGCCTGGTGGACCTCCAAGAATCCGCATCACAGGGATTGATGACTCTACGTCAGCTTACGCCAGAGGAGGAGGGATTGAAATCGTAGGTCGAAGACTGTCAAGTATTGCTGCATCTTGCAATGTACCTTTCGAATTTCATCCCGTATCTGCTTCTTGTCCAGATATTGAGATTGAGCATCTTAAGGTTCGTCCCGGGGAACCATTGGCTGTTAACTTCGCGCTTGTCTTGCACCATATGCCTGATGAGAGCGTTGGAACTCAAAATCACAGAGACAGACTTCTGAGGATGGTTAAAAGCTTATCTCCCAAGATTGTTACCTTAGTGGAGCAAGAGTCCAACACTAATACAGCCCAATTCTTCCCCAGGTTCTTGGAGACACTGAACTACTACCTATCTGTGTTCGAATCAATAGACGTGGCTCTACCTAGAGACCATAAGGAACGAATCAACGTTGAGCAACACTGCTTAGCTCGTGAAATTGTGAACATATTAGCATGTGAAGGGGCAGAGAGAGTGGAGCGTCACGAGCTCTTGAAAGGTGGAGATCACGATTTGCTATGGCCGGGTTCAAACCATATCCGTTAAGCTCCTCAGTAAACGCTACTATCAAGACCCTGCTGGAGAATTACTACCAAAGCTATACGCTGAATGAGAGAAATGGCGCGCTCTATCTTGGCTGGATGAATCGAGATTTAGTTGCTTCTTGTGCATGGAAATAATCTCTTATCGGAAACAGCCTCTCTACCCTGTAAAGGTAGAGGTAAAGTCTGTATACATCCTACACCGTAATTAGGTGCATGTAACTTGTAGCTTGATAATGGTAAGAGATAGTAGCACCTTTTTTTTTTTCCTTTCTGTTTGTATTAAGTTAAAAGACAGGTAATTTAATCTTGTTAGGATCTGTTCTATCAGAAACTAATCCAAGTCTTTTTTATCTTTCACATTGTTCATTTTATTGTTTACTCCTTGAGTCGATCTGTCAACTCATGTTCATAGTTCATTTGGTTTGTCAGTTTGCACAATATAAAACAACACATTCAGGATGTCTATCAAATGAAAATTACAGAAAATACATAAGCCAAGTGCACTCATCATAATTACAGAAAATATGATACACTGAAAAGTTCATCATAATTCCTAGAAAATGTCATTGATCTGTATTCATGGGAGAAAGATACTGGAGATCGACATTTGCTCCGTCATCCATTTCCTAATATACACTAGGTATATGTACACAAAGAACACTAGGTGAAGCTGTATTATACAGCATGACGCGACGAGTCCTAGAAGTATTTATACTTCAACTAGAGATATCTTTGTAATCCACCAAGATGCAGGAAAAAATATAGACGGTGGCTTCTTATTGTTAAGCTCTTATACTTGATGGTAGATACGATTCACGGGCCAAGAAGTATCTTTCCATAGTTTTGGAGAGACTGAGTAGAAGGTTGTAAAGGCAAAGTTTCGAAACTAGGTCCTTGAACGTGATTATCTATAGCTCCAAATCGGCTCATGCCACTATGTACAATACCATAGCGCGCTGCAACTGCAGCTGGCTGTACTAGCATCATACCAGAACGTGAAACTTGAACTTGGTGATGGAGGTTGTGAAGTTGCCCGTTGTTCCCATTATCCAGATGATATCCAGTACCAACGCCTAGATCCAGACTAAGTGAGTTGGTCTCTCCTGCTCTGATCCTTGAACTGCCAGTTACAAGCGAGGATCCTGTCATTTCATGGTTATTATTTTTTGCAGCAGGTACATCGTGGTTATGTTTTCCTTCATATGTGGTGATAACAGCTTTGGGATCATGAGAAGCCCTCTCCACGTGTTTCCTGACAGGGCATCCAGCATTGGTGCACTTGTAATAGCTCCTGTGTGACGTAAAAATCAGGAGAAAAGATTGACCACTCGGATAAGATAATGCTCGAAATTCCTAGCTTCTGGACATGATACAAAAGCTTACCAGAGATCTACAAGAATCATGATGAGTGTGTGAATGTTTGATGAACTTAATGATAAATGGTCTCTAATTCATCTTAAATTCCTAACTATAGAATGTTGGTTTACAACGAAGAAGATCTTGGGATCGATGGATTAAGGATCTGCTATACTAGAGACCTCATTGTCTCTTTAAGGATCTTACCTCTCATCAAGAGAAGGCTCATATATGACAAGTGTCAAAGGCTACAATTCGGAACATTTTAAATGACTTCTTTATAAACTAGCCAACACAACCAAGTGACAAACAACCAGTAATGACTTTTCTCAGATACTTGTTACATAGCAAGATAAATCAGGTCTGTGTACACGCCAATAATGTAACATGAGGTCACATATTCAGATAACTACCCATAAACATTACATACCTAGGATTAGGATTGCCTCGGACCACCTTCTGTCCATATTTGCGCCACTTGTACCCATCATCCAATATATCAACTTCACTGACTGTTTGAACAACAACGCGTGGTTCACGGATAGGCTTAATCACTGGTGTTATAGCCATCCCACCATCCATTTTCCTGCGTAAAATTTTAACCATCTATCAGATCTATTCCAGGAATAAATTGAAGGAGTTCCAACAGTTTTACCTTCTTTTCGCAAATTGATCATCCTCATCCATATCATCATTAGTGCCATGCATCTGTGACCCTGCTCCTTCAAGACCATCAGTGTCCGCTTGCTGAGGTGATACGGGAGTACTACTAGGCTCAGTTTTAGTGTTGAACTTGTCTTCTACATAGACTGAGAATCAATAAAAGTCGACTCAGAATAACATTACGAAAATTCTTCAGAATAACCACTTTATGTTCAATTGAGAGGGAAACGAATACCAAAAGAGCTACTTATTTACCTTCTTGACCCCTGAAACACGCTTCTTTCTCACATTTATCTTCTTGAATAGACATGAGAGCACCAGGAGAAAATCGGCGGCTCAGTTGGGGTTTAGGATGATCATGAGAACCTTTATAAACAATCTCTGTTATTTGTCCTTCAGGTGACCGCTCAAATATCTTTTTCACTTCGCAGTTTGGATATGTACATTTGTAATAGCTTCTCGGAAATTCACTTCCTTTAACAAGTTTCTGGCCATACTTTCGCCAGTTATACCCATCCTCTGATGATCTTTCAGATGTTACGGATGATACATCTTTATGATCGGCATGTGATCCTTGCATGCTTGCACTAGATTGACCTCTCGAATTCATGGCATCAACGTTAGTAGGTTCATATATACTCTCTTCTTTTGATGAAGCATCAACATTAATAGGTGCAGATAAACTCAGTTCTTTTGATGTTTCCATCTCGTGATTAGCTAGAGATGAAGGTACTAACAATTGAGGATGACATTGATCTTGAACTTCTTTCAATGGCTCATTTTGTTGTTGGTTGAGACCTGTAGAAATCTAGATTACAGAAGCATATTAGGAATGTAGGTACTGACTACTAGTAAACTATATTCTTTTCTACAATCAAATTATTCAACAAGCTAGTACAAATTAGATCTAAATATTTATTTTTGAAGATCTACCTACAAGAAGAGAAAACTCATTAGAAGAGGGCCCCAAAAAAAGGTACGCAAGGCGAATTTATACTCTGTGGAACCTTTAAGATATACAGGCATATAGATGCTTCTGAACTCGGTAAAAAAAAGGAAGCTCCATCCACCCACCATGCAACATAAAACAAGAAGGACGAGGAAGATATTGGGAAAATAGCCACAAGATGTGTGATACATGTTGATTTTCTAAAAGTTCAAAAGAATTACTACCATTTAAAAAAAAAAAAAAAAAGTTCCAAAGAATTACTTTGACAAACTAATTTGCAGGGTTACTTATAACATGCATTCTGACATGACTTAACAGTCGCAGAAGAACAGACTTAAGTTATTTATTGTACATTCCCTGCAAAGTTAATTGGATGAATGCACCATCAATCAAATTTCTGATTTTTAATTGTAATAACTTCTGGAATTTGTTAAACGAATATTTTTTTAATAGTAATGTGACAAATCATAGAAGAGGTAAGAAGGATCAGCAACAAGGCATAGTAGATGAAAGGTCACATCCACTGGTTTAACAATTCATTTCTTGACATTGTGCATGACCACACTCAAACTACTGCTCACGGTGTTATCAATTTACCGACATAACCAAATTAATGATGCTCTACTTGTGTGAAAAGGACTGTAGTGCTGCCACTTAAGAAACATGGTCTCTTTGATACGAAGAAGAAAAAAAAGATGAGCAAACCAAAGCTACTTTACTTTCGGATAGCATGCTACAACACCATTTAAAACCTGCACATTTGACATTAACCTCAAATAGATGTCAATATCAATAGAAAGACAGAAGAACAGGAACCTGAACCTCAGAGTTAAACTTTCATTTTTTCTAAGTTAAACATCAGTCAGTTGTTAAAGAGGGGCTACTGCTAATAAAAAAGCTCTTATTTCATTTGTTTTTTTTTTCTAATCCAACATCAATAATATTTTCTAATAGAGCATTACCACATGTTCAGTTGCTAATGATCCTGATGTAGAACTAGATCCACCCGCATATTTGTACTCAAAGCAGCTTGCTTTTCTTTCAATGTATGTATTGCCACTAGCATAACCTCTTGTCAATAAGAATGCAGCAGCCCCACCAGAGCCTTGCACTGTTTGAAATTTGGAGAAGGAACCTGTAGTCGGAGATGGCTCAGCCTGCATGTTATAAGTGAAATAGACTAAGTGTTTTGATAGGTAAATGAAATAACTTTTAAGTTATTGATCACAATTTTCTTTTCCAAAGGGGAACACATTCATCCATTGACAGACATGGTACATATATTTACTACTCTTTCTCAGTTTTCTGCTTCGTTGAGGAGGGAGAAAAGTTTTTTCTTTTTTACGTCACCCTTCAGGTTCATTTCTTTTCATTTGGGTGGAGGAAGATAGATGCTACTTATAGTAGTGCAAAATATCATTTATCTACAACAGAACATTAGCATTTACGTCCGAATAAGACAAACATTTAGGCAAGCTTTAAAAAGCATATAAGTAGGTCAGAAGAACAATGTAGGGAATTTACTGATGCCATTATCAGAACAGAACATTAAAAAATAAACATCTTTCTCCACAAGGAACAACTTAGTGGAAAGAGCACCTTGCGAAAAGGAAGATTCATTATGTGAAAAAACAACACTGATGCCTTACTGAGATTTTTCCACGCAGAAGAACGAAGAATATGTATCTGGTAAAGGCCACAAGCATAATTCTATTTAAAAACGATATATGCACCAATACAATACATCGTTCATGTAAGCATCAGAACCAACGGTGACAATTTGCACAGATAAACAAACTTATATTTATAGATAAATATTACTATATTCTTAAATGAGCACTTAGCTATATGCAGAGGAATCAAACTAACAAGTTGCAAACTGCAAATACCAATGAAAAGAACCAAATATCTAATCAATAATTCAAACCGTACTTTAAGAAAGCAACAATCACATCAAAAAGATCCTCAAATCATCCACTGATTAGTATATTATGACGCAATCAAAAAGGAAAAAAGTTTTACAAATAGTTTGCATTTCACTCAATTGAAGACAGCACAACTATACACCTTACTGTTAACAACACTTAAGCTAATTAATTGTTAAGATCCCCTAATTATTTTTCATTATAGCTTATCCTTCGTTTTCTTATCAATCAGAACATAACAACAGCTAATTAGTGCTGATAATCTCCTCAACACCCTGGATCTACTAAAATTATCCGATTAAAAAAAGCATCGTAACAAAATAACTTCATTTCTTCAGCTAATGTGTTACATTCTAACAAAATAATCTTAAATTTCGTTCGGTATTAATGGTTAAAAATAACAGAGAAATAGAGATTGAGAACTGACTTTGATGTTAGAAAGGAGAACAGGAGATTCGAGGAAGGAGGAAGGACTGAGACCGGGAGGTATGGTGATACAGGCGGACCTAGAGATCGGGAGCATAGCAGGAGTCATGAGCTTGTACTTAGCACCGCCGTTCGATCCGGCGGCGTTGTGACGGAAACCGCCGGAGGAGTTTGTTCCATCTCTGAGTTGTTGCTCGGAAGTAGAGTGCAGCAGCTGCTGCTGCTGAGAGTGAGAGTCTTCCATTGACGATTCCGAAGAGCTTTTTTTTTTTTTTTTGGTGTATTGGAGAAGACAACAGTCAAAAGGAGTGTGACCCAACAGAGTGACCGGGGGCAGGGGGCAGGGGTAGTTTCGACCTTTTACATAAAAGGTAATTTGGCACCTTTATAAGAAAGGGAATTAATTTTTTTTTTCTTTTAATTTACAATTTTCTTGTGGGCAAAAATTTAATGATCAGGTTTACATCGAACTAATAAATAATGATAAAACTAAAAGAATAAGATACGACATGAATATTAAATAATAATGCTTAAAAAAGGATCGAATGATGAGATTATTTTTATTATAATTTTCGACTTTCATATCGATTTTAGCTAGGATTGTTATGTCTTTGGAAAGTTAAAGATGTATTGTGTCTTATGTAATCACATTTTCTAGTTTTTCATGGCCTATATACATTTATCTCTCCTAAACCGTGTTTTGGTCTATTTCTCACTCCTCTTTGTTGGTGCATCCTCGCACCTCTTTTTCATATGCTTGAATTATTTCAATTTGTTCGTTACAGAAGCTACTCATATATTGTCTTGTATAAATTCGTTCCTAATTTCATATTGTCTACCATGTCTACACATCCATGTGGACACTCTCATCTCCGCTACTTTCATATTTTGATTGTATGTAATCTGGATTGAACAACACTCTGCCCTATACAATAATTCAGACTTAACCACGACGTTGTAAAACTCTTTTAAGCCTTAATAATATATTTTAACCACATAGAATTCTATATATCAGCCTCAATATGATGTACGATTTCATCGTCAAGACGTTTGGTTCAAATAGATATTTATGTATCATGTTGTGTGTGTACACTTTTGATATTACTTAGTAATAGACGATTGGACGCAAGTTGACTATGGGACATGGGATGTCATATGTGGGTGTTATTCATGAGTTGTCTCTTTCCAAGTACTATATGTAAATAATTTTCCTCTCAATAATTGCCATTTTCAATTATATTCCTTTACCTTGGGTTTCATCTATGTTATTGGAATTCGGTTAAGATACACTTTTATAATAATAGAAAAATAATGCAAGTTGAGTACATTTGGGGTGGGGTGGGGTGGGGTGGGGGTGTTCTTTTAAGAAAAAGAAATCTTGGTTGACATGGGTAATATTTGGTTATCGTATAGTTTCTTATTTTTTTAATGTATATTATTATACATTTATTTTATTTGTATAATAATATATGATTTGAATGTTGTCTCTTTTGAGCTCGGCATTTATAGCGAATAGTTTTTCTAGTTTGTAAATATTGAGATAAAGTTTGTGTACATCTCATTTTCTCAGTTTTTATTGATAGTCTTCTGTATCCATGAATGAAATGGTTTCTTCCGATTTAAGTTTAAACAAAGACGTTATGTACTCTTAATGATTGATTTTACTAGTTATAATTCATCTAAGAAGAAGAACAAGCAAAGGAACCAATATTGGTTGGTAGTATAATAGTGAGACTGCTTCACCCTTAACCAGAGATTTTGGTGAGTCCTTAATATGTATGAAATTCTGTTGTAAGCGTCAACCCGAATCGATCCAACAACCCACTACTCGAATTTAATCAGGACTTTAAGACGGACTCTGAACACGAAGTGAAACCCCCTCCCCCCTCCCCAACCAAAAAAAGGCAAAGGAAGGCAATAACCATGTCTTACTTTTGATAGTAGGCTAAATGTGAAATACTTTGAAAATAATGAATATAACTTAAATAGTACATGTAAATTGGCCATTCAATGCAAATCCTAGGTTTGGAAAAAGCCCATCTAATTTTGAGGGCCACGAATAAACGAATCCATTATACTTAAACTTGTTTGGGCCAAACAACTGGACTTTTCGGTATACACTATGGGCCTGGATGGCAGGTAGTACGCAAATTTTTGCCCGTACTGTCCCTATGTCGAGATGGTCTTTAATTTTAATCATACGATTTAAGTAACGAAAAATTATTATTCAAAGTATTCTAACTATGACTTAATTTGCTAGATACACTTATTTAAAAAAATATTTGCCATTGGAGAACAAATTTTAGTGTTATCTAATTTGCGACAATTTTTTATTCTTAATATTAAAAAAAATAAAAATCATTAGGCACAACTTTATACTATCAAACTTATATCCCAAAACATAAGTTCATAAAAAAATCGCAAACAAGTCGTACCTAGAGTTTTTTTTTGTCTTACTACATTTTTTTTTTTTATTTTATTTTCAATGTTTAGATATCCATTTATTATTTAGTAAAATTCTAAAAAAATAATTAAAGATCATGAATTTCAAAGCTTAAAATTAAAATCACCAAAATAAGCTAGGAGTACCCAAATTCTCCTTGCATCACACGCCAAAACATTCCATGTCGGCGGATTGAAAAGTCATAAATTACTATTGACATTAATAGTATGACTTTCTCAATTATATATGTCTATTAAATTGAATATCTTATTTTTAAAATCAATAATTCAAACAGATAAGTATTCAAATTTCTAAACTCGAAGCATTATTAGTTTCATTGATAACTTTAAAATATCGCTAAATTCGAAATATTACTTACTTTGATTAGTTAATCTTAAATACAATCTTGATTTTATAAAATTCCGATTTTTTATTTAGAGTTTTATGTTTTTACAAGAATTTGAGACCACTTATTATAGCATGTAGCAGATGGGGATGTATCTAAGTTAAACCCATCAAGCAGAGGTGTGTTTTACGACTGTCAATAGTTCGGAATGAAACTAATAATTCACACTAGATTCAGTGTTATTTTTAGTAATTTCCTCCGTTCACAATTGTTTGGCAGGTATATTAAAAATAGATTTTCAAGATCAATTATCAATTTAAACAATTAAGAAATAATTAGTTATTTTTCTCCAAACTCTGCCCTTAATAATTACTCCATTTTGTTCAATTGAAAAGTTATGTAGACTTTTGATATTCTTAGTATAGTAACATTATATCAGTCAAATTACGTTTTGTATTAAATTTTCTTTGGTGAGAGTGCATGACTTTATCCTCACAAATAATTGTGGACGGATAGAGTACTTTAGATAGATTATAATTATATAATCGATAAACTTTAAATTCTAATGTCGACACTGATTTGTCACAAAATTATCTTAAATCACTAAAAAAGCCGTCCATTTTTTCTATTATTTGCATGGTCGGTTAATTCAATATCATTTAGGTTTTTACTAGGGTGTATTTTTTACCCAAAATATTTTCCCACGTGTAATCCGGATTCTAAAAATGTGTTAATTTTCATCTAATCCGAGTAAATTAATTGACCAACAACTACTAAACCCAAGTTTAAACCATGGTTAAATAAACTTGGTCAACTAAAAGTCTAAAACTTAACCATAGTTAAAACTCACCTATAAATACCAGCAGCCATAAGCCCTTGAATTTTTCTTTTTCCCATGCCTTATATTGTTCTGTTTCGTTACTTTTTTTGAGAAAAAAAAAGCAAAAGAGTTCAGCTTTTTTGCTTCTCAGTTCATTGAAGAAGAAGACAAGTTCACGTAACGTTCGCACTAAATGGTAAAAAATTGTTTATTCAGTTTAAAATTTCTATTTTTATCGATAAATCTAATAGTTTAAACAACTGATTTTTCGTTTTTTTTTTCATTTTTATGTTCGAAAAGCTTGATTTTAGTTGTTTTTGTGTAAAAAAAGGCTCAATTTTGAAGAAAATTTGACAGTAAATGCAAATGTTCAAATACATGCTTTTAGTTTTTGTTTTCAATTTGAATAGTTTGGAATTTAGTTGTTTTTGCTGTAAAAAGTTTCATTTTTGGCGAATTTTGAAGAAAAATGGATGAATCCAAATGTTCAAAAACATGCTTTTTAGATTTGTTTTCAATTCGAATAGCTTGGAATTAGTTGTTTTTGATATAAAAAAGTTGAATTTTGGTGAAAATTTCATCTAATTTGTAGTTTTTTTTGTTTGTGAAGGTGCAGAGCGTGGATCCGGATCGGGAATCGGAGCCGTTCATTGAACTGGATCCGACGGGTAGATATGGGCGGTACGACGAGCTATTAGGTTATGGAGCAGTGAAGAAGGTGTACAGAGCGTTTGATCAGGAAGAAGGGATTGAAGTAGCTTGGAACCAAGTGAAATTGCGTAATTTCATGGATGATCAACAGGTGATTGATAGGCTGTATTCGGAGGTTCGGCTATTGAAAACTCTAAAGCATAAGAATATAATTGCATTGTACTCTGTTTGGAGGGATGAAAATCGCAACACGTTGAATTTCATAACTGAGGTTTGTACCTCGGGGAATTTGAGAGAGTATAGGAAGAAACACAAACATGTATCGATGAAGGCAGTGAAGAAGTGGTCTAAGCAGATTCTAAAGGGATTGAACTATTTGCATACTCATGAACCTTGTGTTATTCACAGGGATCTCAATTGCAGTAATGTCTTCATTAATGGCAATATTGGTCAGGTATATCATTGACCTCTTGCTTTATCTGTTGTTTTGTCGAGCAGAGGGTCTATCGGAAACAATATATGTAGTTGCTGTTGCTTTATCTGTTACACTATCATGTTTTGTCGAGCAGAGGGTCTATCGGAAACAGTATATGTAGTTGGTGTTGCTTTATCTGTTATTCTATCATGTTTTGTCGAGCAGAAGGCTTATCGGAAACAGTATATGTAGTTGCTGTTGCTTTATCTGTTATTCCATCATGTTTTGTTGATCAGCCTGCAGAATCGCCGGATATGTTGTTGTTGTTGCCTTATCTGTTATTCTATCATGTTTAGTTGAGCAGCCTGCAGGATCACCGGATATGTTGTCGTTGTTGCTTTATCTGTTATATTAGTATTATCCTTATCTTTATTAACTCTTCAATGTCATAGCTATTTTGTTCAACCGAAAAAAGGATATTGTTGATTATACCTTTGATGGAAGTGTTTAATATATGAACATTATTGTTTTGTTCCTATGGTAGTATTCATTTCACCAATTGTTATTTCAACTTGGAAAGACAAAAAAAGATTTGATTTTTATTAGTCTGTATTGTTATCCATGTCTTAACTTGTTTATGTCTTCTTTTTGAGCTTCAGAATTTCGAAGGGAGTATGAATGATATCGAGCTTTATTTATGTTGTGTTTGTGAAATAGGTTAAGATTGGTGATTTGGGTTTTGCAACTATAGTAGGGAAGAGTCATTCAGCACATTCGGTTCTTGGAACCCCAGAGTTCATGGCACCGGAGTTGTATGATGAGGATTATACTGAGTTGATTGATATCTACTCGTTTGGGATGTGTGTTTTGGAGATGGTGACGTTGGAACTACCTTATAGCGAGTGTGATAACGTGGTGAAGATATACAAGAAGGTGATATCCGGAGTGAGGCCTAAGGCCATGGACAAGGTTAAAGATCCCGAGGTGAAGAAGTTCATTGAGAAGTGTCTTGCTCAGCCTAGGGTTAGACCCTCTGCTTGTGAACTCCTTCAAGACCCTTTCTTTAATGATATTAATGATGATGACGAAAACGACGATGAAGAGTATACTAGTAACAACTATTGGCATGCATAGGTCAGCCATAACTATTATTTGCTAGTTGCCAGTATATTAGTTAGTTGTATTAGGTTTTGTTGTGATGTTTTTGGTGTTGATTTGTTACTTATAGTGTTTTTGCCTTTTCTTCCAAAAAGAAGAAAAGAAAATGGTTTTGCTTTTTATGAAACTATTGCAAAAGAAAAAACAATAGAAAAAAGAGTGTATTTTGATTAAGAAATTTGTACATACATTTGTTATCAAATACTATTTGAAGATTGAATGTTAGCTTAAATTCATTTCATTGTATCTGAATTGTAAATATTCATTCACATCAGATATTTACATCAAATCATGGTTACGTATGATTATACATATATTAATTTGACGTAAAGACGGTAACCTTTCGTACCCTTGAAGTAATAAGGACAACTAAATCTTCATATTGGGACAAGTCAAAATTTTGGAATTGGTAAAAGCAAAAATGGGATTGATTCAAATTTTAACAAAGAAAACAAAAATAACCTTTGGTATAATGTAATGGCTTTTTATTTATTTAGTTAAACATGAGGTTGAGCTTGTAAGCAAAGTAAAGAAGCAGTTGACATATATAATCAAGTTGTCGCCACGCTGTCCCAATTTCTATCTGTTAGACTAAAAAATCCAATTAATTTAAAATATTATTATAAAAATTAATAAAGAAAAAGACTAATAATATTTGTTGGCGTGTGTTGCATTTGCCATTTCCCACTTTAAACAAATCGAATCCCAAAAGGATAAGTCAATACACACCACCACCAAAGTTTGTCGCCTCGTACCGTGGAGCGATAAATATTTCTTCATTTTTAATAAAATAAAATATCATGATCAAAGTTTTGAAAATGAGACATTTCAAAAATCAATATATCTATCTCCACGAATTTACTTTCTTTCGATTTCGCATATAAAATCACATTAAATATGTAAAATCTGAATTAGTTAGATTTAATTTTTTTTTCATATTTGATTAAAAATCTTGAATTTGAACCTTTAGAATGATATTTATTTTAGTAAAGAAAACATATTACTTCCAATTTTAATTAAATTTAAATTAATCAAACTTTAAAATAAATATAAACACGAAATCAGAAATAAAAAATAGAAAAAAGAGAGTAAACAAAATAAAAAGTATTAGCACCACATGGAAAAAGAAAAAGTTTGAAACGGAAAGTAGGAAAATGTCTTTTAAAAAAACACAGCTGTCTTCACAAGCGCCGGTTTGGTTTGTAGGGTCCAATAACGGTCTTTTTATTTCTAGTTTCATTTTTGATATCCATATTAAAGATAGAAAAATATATTAAATATTTTTTTTAATCTAAGATACAAATTTAAAATCTTTAATAAATGAAATAACTCATCGACTGCATCACATCTTTCAATGATAATCTTTCTTATTTAAGTTAGTATTATGAAAAACAATATCAAAATTATGGAAATGTAATCGTAATTAGTATTTATATCAAATCATATCAATTTATGATAAATTCTAAAAGGAAAAATCGTTTAATTAAGTACCTTGGATATAGAAAGATTACGGTCAAAGATTAGTATTTTTTTTCTCTTATTGAAATTTTCTGATGATGAAAACTCGTTTAATTAATTTAATAATAATTAAGATTAATGTAATCATCACTTAAGCCATAATGCTTCACAAAAGCAGACAAGTGGCTGCTTCTCTAAAGAAAAAAAAAATATTGGGCACGTTTTTCATAATAAAATATTTTAGTTAAGGTTGAATTAGGATATAATATTTCTTTTTGGTCTTGTTAATTGAGAAAAAGGTTAATATTTTTATCTTTTTAGTAATTAGTGATTATTAACTTATGAAGCAATAAAATATTTTTCACATATTAATTTATATATGGATGATAAGTTAATCCCAAGTAATTAATAAGCGGTTAAATTTGTTAAATATCTTTTATCTTGTTAGTAATTATTGATTAACATATGTAATATGATCTCTAAAGAAAGTAGTCAAATACAAAAATGGTGTGTATTATACATATCTAAAAATAACGTCTGATATATAAGACGTTGCTCAATATTTAGCTTTTAATGATAAACTAGTTTTATATCATAAAGTTACGCAAATAATTTTGCTTCTACATCTATTGTAAGCACAACTCGGTGCTCTAAGCTCCCATTATTTGTTTGACATGTGGATGGTTTAAATCATATAGGGTTCTATTAAATGAAACTTGCTTTCTATTTTTGTGAGAGTCTATTTACGTGATCTGAACCCGTGATTTCCTAGTCAAATGGTGTGGACACTTTCTGTTGAAGATGTGATTTATGATAATATATCTATTTTTTTTTAAAGATAATAGCTTTTGGATGCCTAATCGTGACACACGTCTATCGACATTGTATAGTATGGGTGTGAGAATCATATTGGATTTGATCAATCGATTTTGAGTAGTTCGATCAAAATTGACATGGAAATTTGGGACATACAATGTATTATACGAAAGCTATGGTGAAATCGAAGAAGATCATATAACTTGTATATATAAATCTCAATATTAGTCATTTCATCTCCTCCTTCTAACTCTCATCACGGTCAATATTTTCTCCTTGAAATACCTTAATCTCATAATTTAAACAAATAACTCTATTTTTAAATATTTGAACTATTTTTTAGCCGAATCCCCACACCAATATCCGTCCAGCCAAATCTTAAAACTCATGAAGGATCCAACTTCAAGATCCATGCCCATATCAGACACCCTCACACTGAGTCCGATCAGCTTAGATATTCAAATTCTTCAAACATTTTCCCCTCTACCACAAAACCAAATGAATAGCAATTCAGTCATAAATAATTATTGATTGGATATGTACGACCAATCCATTCTAACTAGAAAAATCGAAAATTCTTGAACTTATAGGTAAACTCCAATAGTAAAGACATCACAACCTTGTAATGTTCATAAAAGCTATGATCTTTGTCCAATTCCTAGTCATTATAGTATGAATATGAACATTACAAGGTAGATTAGAGATCAAATCAAAACATGAAAACATTGGAAACTATGACTAAATTGTTTCTATCAAGAAAAAACAAGGTCACAAAGACAAGAAAATACCAAAAAAATGGATAATACTATGTTGTGAAATCATGTTAACACACTTAGTAACCTTGTACACTGTCAAACAACAACATTTCATCTAGCTAAATAGATGGACAATCTTCTCAAGTTCATTCTAAGTGTTTTACTTTCTCTTCTTTTTATCAGATTCTGTAATGGAGGCGAGTTTATCGAATCCAAATCATTTATCAATTTTCTTGTTGCTCTTGATCGAAACAATGTACTAAACGTTGATCGAAATGCTTTACTTTCTTACCCTTGTTACTACAAATTACATGGTGTTAAGTGTGATTTACGTTCCGAAGAAGTCATAGAAATAAGACTTGAGAATATGAATCTAAGTGGTGTAATTGATTCAGAGTCACTCTGTAAACTCTCAAACTTGAGAGTTCTTAGCTTAGCTAGGAATAAGATTGAGGGAACAGTACCTGAATCGATATCATCGTGTAAACGTTTAACTGTTCTTGATCTAAGCAGCAACTTTCTTAGTGGAAGTTCATTAGTACTAATGCAGTCATTGACAAGGATCAAGAATCTGAAAAAACTTAACATTTCTAAGAACAATTTCACTTCCTCACAGCATATAACAAGTCTGCACGCGTTGAGACGTGTAACTATTAAAGAATCTTCATCTTCAACTACAGTAAGTGACGATAAGAAGACAAAGAATCATCATGTGAGTCTGATGGTTTGGGTCCTCATATCTCTTGGAACTGTGATTATGTTAGTAGTTTTAGTATTCTTGTATATGAGATGTGTTGAGACAGTTAAGGATAAGGAGGTTATAAAGGAAGTAGTTGATTACCCGTCTCCACGAAAAACTCCCTCAGATGAAGTTGTGGATGGAGTGTGTAACACTGAAGAGAAAAGCTCAGAACTTTACTTCTTCATGGAAGATGTTGAGAAGTTTACGATGGACGATCTTCTTGAAGCAACTGCTAATTTAACAAAACAAGGCATTTGCAGCAGCCTTTATAAGGTTCATATCAGTAGAAGTGGTGTGTTTGCTGTCAAGAGACTGAAGAAACTACAAGTGGGGTTTAAGGAGTTCTCGCGAACGATGAAAAAGATAGGGAACTTGAAGCATCAAAATGTACTTCCACTTGTTGCTTATTACTCTAGCAATGATGTAAAAATGCTCATCTACAAATATCAGAATAGTGGAAGTCTACTAACACTTTTCGAAAGTAAGTAGTCAAGAACTTCAAATTTCTCATCTTGTAATTCAGAATTTGATATCATATTGTTGTTGTTTATTGTTGCAGATTATGCAGAGGGGAAATGGAACTTCCCGTGGAAATTAAGGCTGTCGATTGCAGTAGGCATAGCAAGAGGTTTCGCGTACATATACAGAAGTTCAAAGAAAGGCAATGTCATTCCTCATGGCAACATTAAGCCATCAAACATTCTATTAAACGAAAACGGGGAGCCATTGATAAGTGAGTATGGATATTACAAGTTCCTAGACCCTGACAAAAGTTATCTCTATAAAGACAATGGTTATACAGCCCCTGAGAAAATGTTGACAGAAGAAACTGATGTCTATAGCTTTGGGGTGATTCTACTGGAACTGCTAACCGGTAAAGTTGTGGAGAAGACAGGATTAGACCTTGTCAAATGGGTGAAATCTATAGTGAGGGAAGAATGGACTGGAGAAGTGTTTGATAGTGAAGTTTCCAACTACGAAATGTATGCTTTCCCTCTACTAAACGTTGCACTCAAGTGTGTGGATCGTTTGCCTGAGGAACGACCTGCTATGACAGAGGTCTTGGAGATAATCGAAGAAATTGTGAATGATCAAGAAGACATTTCTCCTTCTTCTATGACTTCTTTTGAATCCACCCCTGGTTCAATGAAGCATGTTTATGCCCTTTAGTTTGACAGCTTTCTTCTTTATGTATGTGAACTTGTACTAAGACTATTTCAAGTTATTTTTCTGAAATGTGTGGTTAGTTGTGTGAAAGATTCAAAGTGAGTGGATTAAAGCAGAAACACTATACATGTAAGTTTCATAAGTATTCATCTTATAAAAAACAGTGTTCTTATGTTGACAATCAGCCTACAACAACATTTTTCTTCATCGAACTCGAGCTGATTACTTGTTACAGAAACTAATATCAGACAATGGCATGCAAAGCAGGCACGACAAGCCAGGAGGGGAGGGAGGGGTTGTTGTCTCTAGACTGGAGTGTTGTAGTACACTAAACAGCACAGCACACATTCAAAATTATTCCAAGGGAAATGCTGAGCATAAATTAAGAACAAAGTTCTAATTAACTACAAGGTACTGAAGTAAAACAAGTCTTCAACAGACAAAAGTTAATTAGTTCAGAGCATTTTAAGCATTCACAAGATAAAATGGATAAACACCACATTCATAAAATCCTTAGTGTTCACTTATCCTATTAGACTTGCTCCTAATTGCGCTATAGGTTATTCGAGAACCATTCACAAAAGCTTAGAAGAAAGCTCTGCTGCCATAGAACACCCTTGAGCTAGTGCTCTTGGGTGTTTGCAATGTCTGATCTGAACTCGAATTATCAGAACTGGTTGTCCCATTTTCAATGTCCAGTGGAAGCTTCATCTTTGCCAATGACTCAGTAAATTGCTGCATACTTTTCATGTACATATCCACAATATCCTGTTGCACAACCTTCTGCTCTGGCTCAATGACCACTGGCTTTGGAAATGCACTGGGGGGCTTGCTTTCCGATACGTTGCTCTCAGCATTTCCAACATTATTTTTACCTGTGGGACATTCTTTAGAAGCTGATGCATATTCTTCCCCTGGAAACTTGGAAGCTCCTTGGGTCTCGGAGGACTGAGAGCTTGCGGGATGCAAAGCTGTTGGAGAGTCGATGGTTGATATGCTGCTAGGAGGCGAATCACGCTTTGGATATTGGTGGAAATCAGCAACCTCACTTGGAACATTTTCCATATGGACATCGACCTCTGGACTGAGCTGGTTTTCTGTATCAGAAGAGACCAAGCTATCCGAGCTTTGAGAATCTGGATTACTGCCTGGCATATTGAAGTACTCGGAGACCATAAGATTATTCTCATTCACAATCTTAGGATCTGGGAACTCTATTTTGTCAAACTCATTTGGAAGGGACTCACGTGCTTCGCTGTCTGTCCGAGATGCATCAGTTTCTGATATGGTAAAAGCAGGAATTTCAATAACTTCTGGTGAAGTTCCATTGTAAGAAAGGGACAAGTGCACAAATCCTGCTGGGGAGTGAAAGAGATCAGTCGACGAAAGAGAGAACTCTTTTTCTAGCTTTCCATTTTTCATGAGGATTTCAGATAGGGGGACTAGTGCAAATCCCAACAATTGGTCTTCCAAATAATTCCTCACCCTGCTCATCATCCATACCTCACATTTAACAGAACATTTTATCGTACGAACATTGAGCTTTAGATTTTCATTGAAGACTGGACTTTTCCCACCGCCATTAATGGTTTGCGTGGAGACTGCACTTTCAGGATCACTTGTAAGGCAAAGTTTTGCATAAACATCTTGTTTATGGTAAATGCAGATGTTGTGGATATCTCTAGCCTGATGTACGTACACGTCGAGAACACCAATGAAGTCCTCCATGTTGCAGACTTCAACCTCCTCTCTATGAGCAGAAATTCCCCGGGATAGGCCAGAAGAGTTCTTGCTGAAAAATTCATTGCTTTGCTTCTCAGAGTCTGCGAAAACGGAGGAACCCTTAAATGGTGACACAACAGACTGTGGAGAATCCATGAAGCTGACCACAAATAGAACCTAAGAAAATCAAAGGATAAGATCAATATCAGATATCACATCGGCTAATACCGAACACATAGCTATGAGCAAAAACTGAATGATCTCCACGAATTAAATAGCTTATAACAGAGGAACGACTAGTAAATGAAGGAGTAGAAATATATATGTTTTTAACACAAACTTGTTTTGGAGCACACAACAACTATACTGGAGTTCCACACGGATGGTCTCTCCACACTATATGTCACAGCCCAAACCCATGATACGTATTGTCCACTTTGACCCAACAGACCTCATGGATTTGTCCCTTGGGCTATGCAATCATCGAGCCAAAATGTGTACGTATCATGTGAACTTTTATAAAGCTCTTAAACGTTCCTCTCCCATTTCAATGTGGAATTTACCTATTGTGTAATCCATCAAACAAGAACTATAAGCTTTATTTAAAGTGAAAACCTTAACGAATAAACTCGTTAACCGAACTCAGATACATATTTGGACCAAGTGACAAGAATTCAGAGATCATAAATGATAGCATGGCAAATAAAGGATCAACATAACAACAAGATCATGTTAATTAGAAGAAGAATTCCACGAGGGTACAATTCATAACCGAAAGAAGTAAATGGAAACAAAAATGCAATCTTTTTCCTCGAATAGAACAAAAATAACCCTAAAGTGAGAGACTAAGATTGGAGCAACATGTTAATTAATGTTAAGCTGAAGGATAATATAGCATAGAATGGGCAGAAACAATCAAAATTAGGAAATATACCGAAATTATGCTAAAGAATCAAAACCATAACCTCCTAAAAAAAATAAAAGCCGAGTGCACAAAGAATTCTAAGAGGTGTGATGTAGGCAGTCTACGCTGATACAATCATCATTCGTTGATTCCACCAGTCAAACACGTAACCTATAGGTCACACTGATACAACTTTACCGTTGCTCCAAGCTAGTCAACTAGTTAACTCAATCAATTCTCCTATTTTCAAAAAAATATCAGCTTTACTCATACCAAACTGAAAAAAGCTAAAAGGAAGGAGAGACAAAACCCCAAAACACACCAAAAAGAATCACTTCAAAACTCAGGTTCCCACCTTAAAGTAACAAATCACACAGCTCTGATCTTAAAAATAAACAGAACCCCATAAAGTATTAACTATCCAACACCTCTGAGAAGCAAATAAAGATACAATCTTTAACTTCCAATTCCAATACTCCCAAAGTGTTAAACTTAACTCAGACACCAAAAATAAAATAAATAAACCTACAAACAGAACCCCATAAAGTACTAACCATCCAGCACCTCAGAGAAGCAAATAAAGCTACAATCTTTAACTTCCTCACAAAGTGTTAAAACTAAACTCAGATATAAACCTACAAGTGTTTTAATTAAGCAGCACCCATGAGAATGCATAAAGCTACAATCTTTACCTTTCTCCTCAACTATACAACTTAAAATCCAGCACCAAATCTACATGAACAAAGCTACAATCTTTAACCCCTTTTCCCCTTCAAGACAAAAAACACAAAACATACCTCAAAATCAAGAACAGAAAACAGTATCAACTCAAAAACTAAACAAGTGCAAAATCAAGAACTGAGCAAATAACAGAACAAAGTCAAAAAAATAACAACAGAAACAACTAAAAGTCCAAGAACCCAATTCTTACCAACAGATTGAGTCTCTGATTATTAAGCCAAAAAACTATCCAAAAGACTAATCTTTTATGGAAAATGAAGAAAACCCAACTCTTAAAACGAAGCAAAGGAGGAGAACAATTGTGATTTGCAGAGAATAAAATCAACAAGAATGATGATAGTGGGATTTGGAAGTTTGTCAGAAAGTCCCCTAAATATTTGTGCTCTAATTTTGTACTATCTGTTGGAATTTTATACTAATTTTTGTAGATTAGTATTAGGATTTGTTTTTGCATTTTTTAATACAAAAAGTTAAGTATTAGCCCCACAGTAGACGCCGACCCATTGCCATTGGCTCACTACTCCAATCAATGAATGGACTTTTTAGTGCGTTTGAACAGTTGGTGTCTGCACATTGGAGCGTGTCTACTACCTGCAAATTTCTTGGGATGTGACAACATTCGATAGTAGAAGATTTATCGAAAATAATATTTCTATATCCATTAATGGAATTTTGTCAGATATATTATATTTGTTCGTTTTATTTTATATGAGATAGTTTAACTTGACACGAAATTTAAAAAAGAAAGAAAAATTTTAAAAGCTTGTGCTAAAGAATGAATGATAGAAGTTGTATGATTTGTAAATCATTTCATTAAGATAAAATATATATTTTATAGTTAAATTGTTACTTAATATAAAAATAAAATGTGTCATTCTTTTTTATAATTATGAAAAAAGAAAGTTAGTTACTTAAATTGGGACCAGGGAGTATTGATTAATCAAGTTTAGCTTTTTAAACGGTGTAAAACAATCTCTTTGAATGATATTTTCATATTTTTATGGATGAAAACAAAGATCTTTCGTAAAAATGATGGAAGTTTAAATAAGTTTCTAAAATGCTGTAAAATTATATTTTTAGGTAGATTTCATTTAGATACTCTTTTAGTTTAAAGTTTCTACACAAAATGTTGTATGTGTTCTCAGACGTATATAACTCTATATAGATTATGTTAACAATAAAGAGTATTTAATAGAAATATTTTATCGTGTATATAAATGTTTAATTGAGATAATTCGTAATTTAAATATCTAAACGAAATTTACTTGACAAGCTTGAAGGTAATAAAAACACATATTGGAATTTAACTTTCTATATGTTTAATTAACGTGTAGCATAAATACAAAAATAGTGTCAATACTATTGAATTTAACGGAATATGTAAATTCAAGTATATAGTAATGTTATGGATATTCTCACACTTTTTACGTACAATATACTTCATCAATGAGTCAACTTTAGGCATTTATATTTAAAACAAAAAAAACTTTAACAAATCAAAATTCACATTCATTCAAGGTAGATTAAACTTTAAAAACTTTGTAAACATCAATTTATTTTAAAATATCAATCCAAAAAATGAACATTGGAAGAGGAATCTTGAAACAACGATTTTTATCAATTTCAATAAATATGGACGTAGAAAAATTTAGCAGAAGAATACGAAATTGTAACCAAAGTTTCTCCCTTTAATAATTTTTTTGTCAAAATATATGACGTTTTCACATGACTTATTTTTTTTATGACACTTTTTGGTGTAGAAAAAAGACAAAAGGATAAGGTTCATATAAAAGGGGAAAAAACGTCACGGGTGACCATATTTTATGGAGTATTATTTTTTTCAAATCATGATCACCAAAGTTTGAGATAAAAATGATATTTTTTATTAAATTTGATTTTTAAAATGAGTTATAGACTGTAGGTTAAATTTTGAGAATCCACGTTTAGAAATTCATTTCACTTGCAAAATTTAAAAAATATAAATTCAAAGTAGAATATATATCTGAAATACAACTTTAGAAAAGGAGGTGGCTCTTTTCAAAATTATTTATTGTAAAAAATATTTTATTTGCTAAAGTACTCCGCTTTTTTATGTAAATTTGAATTAGTATAAAATGAAAGGGGCACTACAAGGATACTTTACGTTTTTTAAAATTTAATAATCTCAACTCAAACTCTATATTTATGTTAAAATTTTAATTCAACATACAAAAAATAAAAAAATAATATATTCAGATTTCAAAACTCAAAAAAAACTAATAAATTTATAATTATAAATCATAAATCGTAACTAAAAACATAATTATAAATATTAAAAATAAATACGAAACATCGAATAAAAAATCTAACACGAAAAATAGCCCTATGAAAAAAATATCATAGTTTCTCCGCTAATTGAGGTTTTTTTATTCATTAAAGAGCATACCATCTTTTTTTAAAATTATTTTTTGTTTAGTATAATTTGCCACATAATTCAAAGTATTAGGCCTACTAACCCAATAATCCAAAAGCTAAAAGCTAAAGTGATAATATAAATATGGGGTCACAAAAAGTTGGATCTTTATATAAAATTTATTGGTCCACTTTGAATTTTATATAAAATAATCTAAAGATCAAATTGGACTTTTTTGCTCATATATTCTTGCTCTTCTTCATCTTTTCTAGAATTTTTCAACGGTTAATTGTTTTTAGAATTATGATTCTAAATACTTTGATCAATCAGTTTATAAAAATTTATATAAAATAATAAGTATATAGATTTATATGTTTATTACTGAATATACATGTATTATATTCACTGTATATACATAATTAACGTATAAGTTATATATATTTTCATCATATTAATAAATTAATTATCGATCCATAATTTTCTTAGTAAATTAAAGTAAGATTAGTGAGAAATTACGGTGAGGGGATATATTTTTTTTAAAAAAAAGTTGAAAGTATTTTCCCATTATTATTTCTCTTTTTTCCCATATGATTATGTCCCATTCAAAATTATTATCACTTTTTCCGATTTCAATAATTTGTCTTTAGTTTAACAATTAAGGTTAAGACAAAGAAAATTAAATAGTAGTATAATTTTGTATTTAAATTTTAATCACCTTTAATTAGAGGTTTTTGATTGAACTCCAAAATATTTCTGCTTTAGTGATCAGTATGGAAAACATAATCACAAATATAAAAATTAATGGATATATTATAACTATAGTTTGCATAATTACGCTCTATAGCAAATTTTATATTTGCTATAGAACTTTTAATTTGTATAATTCGCTACGAACATTTACTTTTATACAAATTGTTTAGTTTTGTATAAATAATTTGTATAATAAGATTGATATTTGTATAATTATAATTGTATAGGACGAAAATATATGTATTTGTATATACACATTTCTCTCGCTTTATACAAACACAAACGAATTTTGTACATTTTATATCGAAATGTATAAAATGGCTAATTGTATACCTAACCAGCTGACCAAAAAAGGAGATGTTTGTTGTGAATTACAATTAAAATAAACTATGGCTATAACATTTAAGTTGAATTAATAATTTGCTATTTTATATAATTTTCCTTATTAAAAAACGAACAATTATAATTAAAATGATTTCAATACTCCATTATTAAAAAATGTTATGATCAAACAAATAAATTTCATCTATTTTTAATTAAAAATTGCATTTTCATACCTCAAAATGATAAAATTATATATTATTTGAATCTGAATTAATCGAATTCTCAGTAGCACAAATAATTATGGCAAAAAAAATTTGATACTTCCACATAAAGTGCCCAATTTGATGACTTCACTTATCCATAAAGTATTATTGACACTTGTTGTTTCATTTGTATAGTGCCACTGTTAGGTACGTTTTATTTAAAATGGTGCAATTTTGACTTTGTTGCCCTTCACCCCCCACCCCCCATCCCCCTAATCAATTACAACCCCCAACCAACATTATCTCCCATAATTATCTTTTTTTTTTCTAATTACTAATGTCATTAGCATACACTAACACATGAATAAATAAAGTGATTATGTCATAGAGTAAAATAAAAATAATATTTGAATTATAATTACTAATCGTAGTTTATCTTGCATTATGCTTTCATGGTATTGATTTAATTTAACTCACTTGTTAGTCATTCAAACAGAAAAATTCAAATCATTTCTACTGTTATTTTTTAATAATATAAAGTTTTGAAATAACAGAATCTAACTTCAAATTTGAGGTATGAATTTAAACTGCATTCAAAGTTCAGATTACAAAGTGAAACTTCAAACACAAAGATTTGTAGTTTGATTCTGAACGACTAACTTTTAGAATTTTTTACACTTTAACTATTCCTTAAATAGTGGTCCTAAAATGTCTATTAGTGAAATTCTCCCTCCAAAATCCGTAAATTTCACAAACAACTTTTTCGTCTTTACAATTAAAAAATAGCCACTATCATGGAGTTGAACTCCGAGTCAATTGTCATGGAAACTTAAACTCGATGACATTGGCTATTTTAAAAAACAAATCAAAAAGTGGTTAGTTAACGCTATTTCTAAGTCCATCAAGTCTTAGAGGGCTTTACTTTACATAGGTCTTGGCCCAACATTTATATAAGGCCCAAAACAAAATCCTACAATTGAAAATATAGAGTAATTAAGAGGATAAATTGGTCAATTTCATCTCTCAATTTGAATATTTAAAATCTCAATCAAGTAACGGTCATATTTCTTCACAATATACATCTTTTAACGTCTCTCAAATCCCCAAATCTCAACATTCAAATTCTTCCTCTCTCCCATTTTTCTCTTCTCCTCCTCCGCCGTCCGCCGGAAAAATCAACGCTCTTTCTTAGTTCAAAAATGTCAGAAAACAGATTCTTAGGCAACATTTCTGCGTCTTCGTTCCGAAATCTACTTCCAAAATCAGTTTCAACTAAGAAAAAGTTGAGTTCAAGTAGATTTAAGCGTAAAATGAACAGTGAAAATGTTGCTCCTATAGATCCCAACATTCAGATCAGTGATCCACCGTTGTTACCTACGAGTTCAATACTTAATAAACCCGTCTTGAAGACGATTGATAGTGATGTATCGACAGAACTCACCAGATCTGTTACACAGGAACAAACATCAGAAGCTCCTCATCCACCAGTTAAGGTAAAATGATAAATCTTTGCTGATTTAGTTAGGTGGTCGAGGAAAGAGGTGAATTCAGGATTTAAACTTAATACTGATATAATTATGGGTTCAAATCTAGTATTTATTGAGATTTCAATAGGATTTTATGGATTGTGGGTTTATCTATTCCCTTGTTTTGCTAAATTTTTTCCATTTATCTTGTGCTTTTTGAGCTATGAATGATCTGTAGTTGCTCTGTATGCTGGGTGTTTGACAGGTTGTTGCAAGGATTAGACCTGCTAATGGTATTGAGAGTGGAACCCAAGTGGTTCGCAAAGCTTCTGATACCTCGGTGTGTGTTGCTGATAGAAAGTTTAACTTTGACATGGTTTTCGGTTCAAATTCGAATCAGGTTGGTAAATTTAACTCCCAAGTTTCTGCCTTTTTTAACTTTGACATGGTTTTTGTATTCATTGTGCTTTTAGATGGCGCTTAGTTGTTTTCGTGTCAGCAATACTGTTCATTTTAATTTTTGATATTAATTAAGGCCTGGGACTTGGCTAAGAGGTGAGCAATGGAAGAAAATAGAGGCAATAGCTTATAGTGACTAGTTAGAATTGATTTAGTTGTTGTTACACTTACATAAGGTCAAATAGAGGTAACTGAGAGATATAGACCCCCTCTAGTTTTAGAAAAGTATTAAATTTTCATTAAGAGATCCAAATAGAATTGTAAAATATATAGAGGATAGAGGATTATTTGTTTTGATTAAAGAGGGCTCTCATTTGAATGCTGATGTTACAAGGCTCTAATAATAGAGGGATTTTTCTTATTTAAGCTGTTTTTTTCTCATGATAACAGGAAGACGTATTTCAAACGGTTGGTGCTCCTTTAGTTAAGGATGCACTGGCAGGTTACAACACTTCTCTCTTAGCTTATGGACAGGTTAGTTTTACTTGTAATGTTTCATTTTCATTGGGTCACAATAAATCTGTATCTGATGGCTGAAGTGATTCTTTTGGTGATAGACCGGAAGTGGCAAGACTTATACAATGTGGGGACCTCCTAGTTCCATTGTTGAAGTTCCATCACCTAATGGTCTTCAAGGCATTGTGCCGCGCATTTTCCAGACGTTGTTTTCTAGTATACAAAAAGTAAGTTCCTTCTCCAGTTAAAAATTAGAACTGAAGACTGTCAAGACATTTCTGATATTTAGATAATTTCCTTGATTGATCAGGAGCAAGAGAACTCTGAAGGTAAACAGATAAATTACCAGTGTCGTTGCTCGTTCCTAGAGGTATGTATTCTAAATATTTACCCTTGCTCACATATGATGCATAGTGCCAAGTCTAATCATGTAACACTTTTTCTTTCCAGATATATGATGAACACATTGGGGATCTACTTGATCCTACACAGAGAAACTTAAAGGTTAGTTGCAAATCTTGGAACACGGTATTGTTCTAGCCGCTATTCACTTTATGAAAAATAGAATGCTGAAGATTCGTCCTTTTTGGTTATTCCAGATAATGGATGATCCAAGAGTTGGATTCTATGTTGAGAACATAACTGAGGAATATGTGTCTACCTACGAGGATGTATCACAAATGTTGATTAAGGTGCACAAACGCTTTTCCTATCATAATACTTTGAACTTTCTAGTAGTTCTGTCAATGCAATAAAATGAGATAAGAATGCTTTTTAGCTTTCACTTGTCTTTTTGTTTCTTATTCTTTTGCATTTGAATTGTAGGGTCTTTCAAGTAGAAAAGTTGGATCAACGAGCATCAATTCGAAGAGTTCTAGGTCCCATATTGTTTTTACCTGCGTCATTGAGTCCTGGTGCAAGGTATCTTCCAACTATGAAATCTGGTTTCTTGTGTGTTTTGTCAGGAAGAAATTTTATACATTCATCTTTTTATCTAACCCCGGAGTTCATATTACCGTCTAATTTCTCACTATAAAATTTTATCTTCATAGTTGTGAAGACCTTTAATCTTTTCAAGTGTCTAATTAAACAATATTACTTCAGGAGTCCTCATCAACGTGTTTTGGTAGCTCAAAGATGAGCAGAATGAGCCTTGTTGATCTTGCTGGATTTGACAAAAATATACCTGATGATGCCGGTAAACAGCTTGTTAAGGAAGGGAAGTATGTAAAGAAGTCCACATCACTGCTTGGGTATGGTTTATACATACATTTTACTGTTTGTTGTATATTGTGGCTGTTTGTCTTTGCGCTCAAACTTTCTTACATATTATATTGCCAACATTGTTGCCTTAAGTTTCAAAATGTTTGCATTCTCAAAGTGATGCCTTCATGCCGTATGCTAAGCCAAAAGTGTAGGCAGAGGACTTGATAAGTGACTCTAAGGAAGGAGTTAATAGTCTGTTCTGTTCATGAATTAGCTCATAAATGTTAAATCTACTTTAAAAAATGGCCATATGTTCTGTGAAATCTATTTATGATTGATGTATAACACAAGTGTTACTCTAGTTAATTGTTTCTTAAAATGGTGCAGGCATTTGGTTAATGTCCTCTCTGAAAGGAGTCAGTCCAGGAAACTTGAGGATGTTTCGTACAGCAGTTCCACTTTGACTCATTTAATGAGAGAATCACTTGGTGGGAATGCTAAACTCTCCGTCATATGTGCTATCAGCCCAGAAAACAAGTATTTCCCTTCTCAACTCGAGATGCTTCATGCTTTTCAATATTACAGAAATTCTGTTACCTATGACGTGCATGAAAATTAGCACATTAGATGGTTAAAATTGTAAATTACTTTGGTGTAAGTGAACCTGAATGAGGGTCATATCATTTGGACCAACTTGCATACGAAACATCAGTTTCTTCTCTTTTAAATGTCAATAATTCGAGGAACATTTATGCAGGCATAATAGTGAAACAGTAAGCACTCTGAGATTTGGGAAACGGGTTAAACTCATACCAAATGAGCCATTGGTAAATGAAATAACAGAAGACGATGTTAATGGCCTGAGTGATCAGATTCGCCAATTGAAGGTACTTTTCACTTGTCTCACTGGGGCAGCTGCTCATCTGATTCGTTTAGAGCATAAACTTTATCTGACTTTATGCTTTTATATTGCTTACAGGAAGAGCTTATAAGAGCTCGGTCAAGTGCAAGCATTTCAGTCGGAAGCAACTATGGATCCTTCAGAGGACCAAATGTACGTGAAAGTTTGAATCAGTTGAGAGTGAGCCTTAACCGTTCACTCATCTTACCTGACATAGATAATGAGCGTGAAGAAGAAGAGGTTCACATAAATGAGGATGATATAAAAGAACTACAGCTCCAGATCGATAACTTACGTGGTTCACGTGGAAATAACTCAAACTCTCTGAAGTATTCATCTGGAGAAAGTGAACACTATCTCAGCTGTTCAGAAGAAAGTGAAGGTGAAGAAATTAACTCAGATGAGATACTGGAGGAGACCCTTGATGATGCTGACCAAGAGATGGAAACGATGCAGCCTGAATACTGTAGCAGCATCTCAATTGGCCCATCTCGCCATTCTGCTGATCTTCCGGGCCCGGTGTTATCTGAGTCCCCAAAGTTTCGGAACATGCAGAGGAAGAGCTTAATTATCTCCAGTGAAGATAATATTCAAAGTTCCTCCAAAAGTTCTGAATTGCCTTCCCTGCCACAGAAACAAGACCTTGTCCAGTCTTCTTTGAGGTCCAGCAGAATATTTCCTGGGCCAACTGAATCCTTGGCTGCCAGTCTACATAGAGGACTAGAGATCATTGATTATCACCAAAGGAATTCCGCATCAAATAAATCTTTGGTTTCCTTCTCTTTTGAACATTTGGCAGTGAACCCAAGCCCAATGTCAAATGATAAGGCCAATGCTTCTATTCAAACATCTTCTCCTTTTGTAGCCACTACATTCCTGTGTCCAAAGTGCAAGACGAAAGCAACTTCCTCTAGTGTTGTTAAGGATAGCACTGGGACATGGATGGTCCCCATGGAAGGGGCAAGTACGGATCAAGTAAGTATGAAAATGGGTTGGTTGTCTTTCTTTTCTTATCTAGATCATTCATTTTGAAAGTTAAAGTTGAATGTTATTCTACCTTCTTTGGCAGGATTCGGAGAAAGCTTTGTTCCAAGCTCTAGAGAGAGAGAAGCAGCTTGAAAGTGTATGCAAGGATCAAGCAGACAAAATTGAGCAGCTAAACCAACGAGTAAGAGTTCTTTCACTCTAGTAATTTGTTTCAATATGACAGAGAATTACCTAAAGTTTGACATCAATTATGAATCTTGTCCTTGCAGCTAGCCCACTGTAAATGCACAAAAGAACAGAGTTCTCTAGTTGACTGTGGCAAGGATGTCGTTGATCTCCACGACAATGAGAATCAAGCTTCAATAATCTATCAGAATGGGAGTTCAACCAACATCCCAAAGGTGAGTGCCGTTTTTAGCTTTCTTTTGTTGGAGTTGAGCTTTTTCCCATTTTTCTTATTTTATTTACTTGCTCCTTGTGGTTTGCTTCAGCTCCTGAAATGGGATGATGAGAGTCCTGAGCCTGAAGCTGCAGGAGAGAAGTATGAAACTAAAGAAATTCAGGGCATTGTCGAGAACTGTGGTGGGAAAAAAATGTTTGATATGGCTGAGAGAGAAGCACTACTTAGAGAAATTGGAGGCCTAAGGTCCCAATTGAAGTCAGATGGAGCCTCCACAAACAAATCACTTGAAAGAACCAGATCCTCTTTGTTAGCACAATCAATGCAGCTGAGAAAAAGTGGTGTATATGCTACTACGGGTTCTGGTGAAGAACTTGAGAAGGAAAGAGAAAGATGGACTGAAATGGAAAGTGAGTGGATTTGTCTAACTGATGAGCTTAGAATTGATCTTGAGGCTTATCGCCAGCGTGCAGAAAAGGTGGCAATGGAATTAATGTTGGAGAAGAAATGCACAGATGAGTTGGATGATGCCCTCAAAAGATCCGTCTTTGGGCAAGCCAGAATAATTGAGCATTACGCGGAATTACAGGAGAAGTACAACGACTTAGCTGAGAAGCATAAGTTGATCTTGCAAGGGATACAAGACGTGAAAAATGCTGCAGCAAAAGCAGGAAAGAAAGGTCATGGTGCTCGTTTCGCCAAGTCTCTCGCTGCAGAGCTCTCAGCTTTGAGAGTGGAAAGGGAAAGAGAGAGGGAAATGCTGAAAAAGGAGAATAAAAGCTTGAGAGTTCAACTTAAAGACACTGCTGAAGCTGTTCATGCTGCCGGAGAACTTCTTGTTAGATTGAGAGAAGCTGAGGAAACAGCTTCACTTGCTGAGGTAATTTTGCTTTTAAACATGGACACACACCGGTTTATTCAATTACGTTAACTCATTGTTTTGATTAAACATTTCTTTACTTCTTTTACAGGAGAACTTTACACAATCAAAGGAAGAGAATGAGAGATTGAAGAAACAAATAGAGAAGCTGAAGAGAAAACATAAGATGGAGATGATAACAATGAAACAGTATCTTGCTGAGAGCCGATTGCCAGAAGCAGCGTTGAGACCGCCAATTTACAGGCAGGACTCTGATGTAGCAAACAATGACAACAACAACACCATCCAACATTCTGAGTACGATGATGATCAATCATGGAGAGCAGAATTTGGTGCCATTTATCAAGAACACATATGAGACATGTTTGATTGAACTATGGAAACACGCGAAGACCCTGCTCGGGACTTTGCTGGCAAAACTTGCTAATCTTGATCACACCTTAGTGTTATTTAGGGATGTATTGGTTGTATTCTTATTGATTTCATCATTCTTTTGAGACTTGATTGACCAGATTTGACGTTTGTTGTGAGCTGTTTCTTCAGCTTGTTAATAATAAAGCTTGATGTTTCCAAATGGTGTATCAAAGTATGGTAAAAAGTCATTTAACTTTATGCAAGTATTCTTTCTATACTATATGCCTACGAGATGAATTGGAACTCAGCTCGGAGAGCGCTTTTACTTGGCGCTTTTCTAACGTTTCAACTTTCGTTGGGATTAAATGCGAGACCTCATAGTTTTCAATATATTTCGTTGACCATTTAGTTTTTTAATCTTGAGTATGAAATACGAATTGAGAAATTTAGAGTTAAATATTATGAGTGCTAAGTTTAAGAAATGTTATATTGAAACCTAAGGAAAAAAAGGTATCACGTAAATTGATATAGACTCGAAGTAATACACATTTTACATAAAGTTAGGGACCGAAGTATAGAAGTTAAACGGCGTCGTTTCTAGGAGTGACACTCTGTTTAACAGAACAATTTGGTTTTATCCAAAATGAAATCCGCAAAAATATCTTAGAACTTTTAGATTGACAAAACTTAGGGTTTAGCATTTGGAAATTGAGAATGGCGACGCCGGCGACCTCACCGAACTCTGAATCCGATTCCGACGTTGAAACAAGTCCGGTGGCGAACCCGTCACCCGGACAGAATCCTCAATTCACCTCTGATGCGTTAACCACTGCGATTCCGTCTAGTCCTGTTGTCTGCCTCCTTCGATTCGCCGGGGACTCTGCTGCTGGAGCCTTCATGGGATCCATTTTCGGATACGGTAATTGTTTATGCAATTTTCTCCCTTAATCTGTCTATTATCGACGAGTTAATAGTTTGAGTTTGGTTAGTTTGTTAGTTCAGCTGGATTTTTTGTGGAAATAGCTGAAATGAGTTACTTCTGATTGTTAATTTCGTCTGTGTTCTATACGGAGTTATCTAGAACTTATTTTTTGTTGTTTTATGCATTTACCTCCGCCAATCTGTCTATTATCGACTCGTTAATAGGTGCAATTTGGTTAGTTTGTTAGTTCAGCTGGATTTTTTGTGAAATAATTGTAATGAGTTACTTCTGATTGTTATTTTTGGGACTGTGTTCTCTACGGAGTTATATGAAGCTTATGTTTTGTTGTTTTATGCATTTGACAACCGATGTCTTTTACCAGTTGTAGATATTCATAGTAGAATTGTGTATCAACCTGTTACCTGTGTAGTGCTGCAGCTGACCTGATATAGCAATTTTATGTTCACCTTCAGCATTTTGTTTGTTGGAGTCTCACAGTCTCTCGGGAGACAGAATCTGTGCTTTTGCAAATTATTGTATTTGGCTCTATTGTGATGGTCTCTTTTCTCACTCTTGTATGATTGTTGGAGGGCGTACATGGACTATAGTTGTGTATTTTAGTACATTATTAGTGTGACAGGTGAAGGCTGCTCTGAATTCGACTACTGATTTCTCGTATCTTCTTCATCCTTTACGTTATTCGATGACCCACTACAAAAACTGTCTTGTGCGTTTTCCTTTTATGGTAACCTTTTGTTTCTCCAAGTGTAATGAGCGTCAACCGCCCTATATTTTCAAGTTGTTTGTTATTTCTTCTGTTTGTTTGTATAGTCCATATTTACGAAGAATTAGGTTTATGTAGATTTCCTTTAACAAATAACATCCTTCTGTTGCTACTGCCGACCATGCATTTCGGGGAACCCTTCTTTCAATACTTTGTTTCTATAAGATTAAATAGCTTCTGGGGATCATAAATGGAATTCTTTGAGTGCAAGGGAAACATTATAAGTTGGTGATGTACTAATTTTACTCAATGTTCTGTTTCAGGCTCAGGATTAATAAAGAAGAAAGGTTTTAAAGGATCCTTTGGGGAAGCAGGAGCTTCGGCAAAGGTATTTCAATCTTTGCTCAATGCCTTAATGATATTTTTGACAAACTACAGTATAGCCACTGTTACTGCTTCCCTCTTTTAATATGTCAAATTGTGACTTGGTTCATTTTCCCTTTCTGTGGTCTAGACTTTTGCAGTTTTATCAGGAGTTCATAGTTTAGTTGTCTGTTTCTTGAAGAAAATACGGGGAAAAGATGATGGTATGACACACTCTTTGAACAGCCAGATTTGGAAACACCTTTTATTTTCATTGACTTTCTCTTCTTTCTACAGTTATCAATGCTGGAGTAGCTGGATGTTGCACTGGTCTTGCCCTAAGTTTTCCAGGTACTTCCAACATTTCCCACTTTATAACATAATTATCAGGACTATACCCTCTATTTTTTATTCTCAATTCCTCAAAGTCTTCTTAATTGCCATCCTACGCATGGATTAAAATGATGTTAGTACCCAATCAAGTGTAGATAGAAACAAGTACTGTCATGGTTACACATGTTTGCTGTGTTAGTGTGCCCCTTCAAACCTGAATAAAGCCATGAAGTCTAATTGTATTCATTTGATAATTGTGCAAACGGTGTAAACTTCTGTGATTATTATCGTTAGCTTAGTGTCTTCTAACTATCATTGTCAGTCTCAAACCTACGGTCCTTCTTTGCGGTAATATCTGAATTGGTTGGGAGAAAGTAGCATGCGACTTACATGACAAATTAAAGGATGTTTTCAGGTAGGTTGTGTGGTGTTTATGGGGCATGTCATGGAGAAATTGTGCTTAACTAATTTTTTAAGAGCACAATTTTAGCCTGCTAGAGCTACCAAGACAAACACTTGCTGCATAAATGGAGAATCTTTAGGGCTGCAAATAATAGCTTCGGATTCTGGTTAAATAAGGTGGGAATCTGGGAGATATAAAGATGTCACCAGGCTCACCCTCATAATGAATTGGAAAAATGTGTTCGGATTAAGAGAATATGAAAGCAAGGATGTGAAAAAGTAAAGATGAGCAGGAAGGGGTGGGTGTTACAACTGTGTCTTTCCAATATGTAGATTTATTCCAGCATGTCATTATCGTACCCATGACTAAGCTCAAAACGCAAATAGCTAGATTGGGTGATATTCATGTATTTCAACGATGTCGTGAAGTGCATATAAGTTTCAGTTATGAATTTAAATTCTCCTTATTTGCTTTATAGAAGCATCTTTCTTTGTTTTCTTTGAGTTTTGCTTCTTGTTAAATTATATGCAAGTTCATGAAGTGCTGCTCATAGTAAGGTTTCTATATTCGAAATTCTTAACCTCATTCCCATTTAACTTGTCTAGTCATTTTCTTCCTCTAGAGTGTTTGTCATCCCTTATAGTGAACTCGAGTTATAATTAACCTCTCTTTGTAATGATGTCTCTCAGGTGCACCTCAGGCCCTATTACAGAGTTGTCTCACCTTTGGGGCATTTTCATTCATCATCGAAGGTCTTAACAAGCAGCAACCTGCATTAGCACTTACATCTCACATGAATGTCAAAAATAGGCAGCAATTTGGTGTGCTTGCTCCTTTATCTCTACCTCTACCAAATGAGCTGAAGGAATCCTTTTCGTTCTTCTGCGAGTCCCTTAAAAATCGTCGACATGGCTCCGGTTAGATAGTGAAGAAATGCAACAAAATGTGGTTTTCAACCATTTGGCACTATTATCAAGTTTTGTAAATTGTAATCGGAAAACCTTTATCCTGCTTTAAGAGTGATAATTCTTGCTGCGTCTCTTTTATTAATACAAAACAATTTTGCTAGGGACTATAATTTTCTCCTTGAAGGTTCAAATCCATTTTCAAGGTGAATTTTTTCTTAGGCTTATGATGTTGAAAGAGTACCCCGTTAATTTACCCTAGTGGTACTCTTATTCCTTGATTATCGGGACAATTGAGTGTAAAGCTAGGTAAATACTTATTTGCATTTGGTGTTTACACAAATCGAAGTATGTTTAAAATTAGAGTGAAAGATTACTCAAAATCTGGCATATCACTTGAAATGCTTGGTCTTGGACCTGAAAATTATGGTGCATGCTGCCTGAATATTGGTGTAGACATGAAGTTCGCAATTGGGCTTGCTTGGGTTCATTAGGGGTGATGCAAGGTTTATCTCTCGAGCCTCCTGTTGTATCAATATCTATACGTCAAGGAACAGGTGGAAGCGTACATCCTAGAAACTAGACTAACAAACAATAGTATACCCCTATACATATACATTCCCCCTCCTAAAAATTATTACTCCCTCCGTTTCACAAAGAATGATCTGATTTGATTTGACACGGAGTTTAAGAGTATAAAGAAGACTTTTGTATCCTTTGGTCCTAAATTAAAGTTATGTTAAATGTATAAAATTGCCCTTTGATCTCGTGGCCTTAAACATGTCACGTGGAAAACTATTTTAAAATATTACCAAGAAAAGAAAGAGGTCATTCTCTTTGAAACAGACTAAAAAAGAAAGGAGGTGGAAAAAACAGCGAACTCTAGAAGCTAGGGCTTTGTTCACCTTTGGACACGAACACTATTCCGTTCTCAGCGGAAACCCGCCTTTGAGATTGAACGGCAATAAGATAAGTCAACGTTCAATCTAAGACAGCGCTGAGCGCTGATAGCTGATAGCTTGTAGTGAACAACCCCATTATGAAAGCAACCTTTGGTACTTAAGTAGTTAATGTTTGAAACCCTTGCAACTATGATACAAAGTCGTTTGCTTGTTGCCAAACCCTTCGCCTTTTTTTGAATCAAAGTAGGTCGCGATTGTTGTATTTTAGTCAGTTGGGGGAAGCGGTAGCTTCGTGCTCCGCTTCTCTCGAGCGTGCTTGCGTAAAGGGCTTAGAGCCCTTTTCGCTAGGTCCAAAGGCTTCCCATCCAACAAAAAATCTCATTCATTTTGAAACGGAGGAAGTATTATTTTAGTAGTAATAATATAATAACCCCTTTTTCTCACCAAAAAGAAAAAAAGAAAGAAAAAAGAATTTATTCAAAGAGAAAACACGAAACTATAAAAATTCTAATAACTGCCTGATTCGCGGGAATTTAACCGCTATTCAGTCCTTTTATATATATATATATATATATATATATATATATATATATATATATATATATATATATATATGAGGGATAGTTCTCTTCTTCAACAAATTTCATATATTTCTCATAATATTCGTATACACTCTGGAAATTGTAAACATGTGATTAAAGATATTTGAGCTTTCATTAGAGGGAGCTCGAGGAACAATCAAGAAGGTGATTAGGCCAGTTGTGAAGAAGGCATTGCAGGTATTTTCAACAATTTGATATATTTTGTTATTTTGTCACCTATATTTTGTTTTCTGAATGCAGTATTTTAATATACAGGAAGAGGAAAAGACAAATGGTACTTCTCAAGCTGTAAAACTGCTCACCCTTCAAAAGACTTCTGAATTGGTATACTTTACTCAATTTGACCAATTGTAAATTACAAGTTCGTTTAGTTAGTTTACTGATTTCAAACTTTATTCATTTATTGGTGGAAATCGGACGATCCAGCTTCTTCATCACAGTCTTTGGTAATCACCAAAGAAGTAATTCTTCATCGTATTCCGCAGAACACTAATGGCAGGGAAGAGAAACTTCTGCTCATCAGTTCGGGGTTGATTTTCAGCACGGTATATCAAAGATTTATGACTAATTTTGTTCCCAGTTTTTCATATACTGAATGATTTATTTTACAGATATCTTTGGCGATTTGGTACCGGAGAGAGAGGAAACATGATGCCAAGCACCAGGAGATCATGAAGTCAATTGAACCCTTACAAGAAGAGATCGACTATCTGAATGAGGGTGTTCTAAAAATGAAGAGACAGAACATTGCTATTGAACGTAACAACCAGGAGATATTGAAGTCACTAGAACCCGAAATCAATACTTTGAAGAAGAGTTTTGAACAAATGAAGCAAGATATTGAACGTCACACCGAGGTCGAACACTTACTAGAAGAAATCAAGACTTTGAAGGAGAGTGTTGCACAGTTGAACAAACAGAGCATTGATATCCGTCCTGGTTCGCTTATGTGCGTACACGGAGCCCGGACACTAAATCCAATGTTGAACAAGGAAAAACCCCTGATGGTGGCTGATTTGATCTAGGGGCCAAATGGATGTTGCAAGATTCAGTTGGTTGATCGAAGATTTCTATGGTAAGTGTATTAGTCACTCTTCTGTCACGGACTTAGAGTCTTACTAAAGCTCCGTGCGGCACATGACAACTTATTCACGAATCTTTCACGATCTTATAAGCTCAAGTAAGCCTTTAAAACTAAGATCGCTAAGAGAATGAAAGGAAGACTTAAAAAGATTTGGAAGAAGACTTTATATTGCTTGGAAGATTGCTTACAATTTTCTTGGTGATTTACAAATGAATGCCCCATCTATTTATACTACTTTCTAGGGGATCAAAGTGTAAATAAAAATTACTTTACAAGTTCCTACTTATCTACACTTTGGTCCCTATTCTAAAAAAAGTCTACACTTTCTAGAATATGCCAAATCTTTCAAGAAAATATCTAAATTAGAATTCTCTAGTCTTCTTTATTAATCTAGAAGGTTCTAGAGTTTCCGCAAACCTCTCCATAACTCTAGACCATTCCGCCCCCATCCGGACGCAAAATTTAACTATGATGTGGTGGGACGTGACACTTCACTCTATTGAAGAAACAGAGTATTGATATCGATTTGTTAGTTGGTAAAATATGTGAACAAGTGTAAAGTTTCATTGTTTTCTACCTAACGAATCTCTTTGATAGTAAAGACTTTCTTACTCTGATTGTATAGTCGATTGAAGAAACAGAGCATTGATATCGATTGGTTAGTTGATTGAATATATAGATCGTTATGATGAACAAGTGTAAAATTTCATTGTTTTTTACTTGACGAATCTCTTTTGATAGTAAACACTTTCTTACTTTGATTGTATAGTCGATTGACTGAATATGTAGAATTTGAGAGACATTAAAAGTGGGTGGATTAGTCATTTTGGTGTGATTACGTGGAGCTATTATTTAATGCCACATATTAGTATTACTCCCTTAAAAGGGTAGAAGAAAAATAGCTAAAAGGAAGGGTAATTTTCCCTTCTTTATTTACTTTGGACTATTTGTTTTTATTATGATTATTATTATGATGATTACCAATTTATTAAGAATAGTAGGATTTTCTTTTGGGCCAACAACTTTGTAAAGTAAGATTTGATGGGCTTAAAAAAAGAATTTTTTTCTCAAAATGTCAATATTTTAGTATTTAATGGAATTTTATGTTAACATTTTAAATATTTATTAATGTCAATATTTTACTTTGTTATTCTTTTGATTTTTTTTTATTTGTTTGATTTGAAAGAATACCTTTTTAATAACAAAAAGGAGAAAATCATGGGAGATGATATTTTTTAAAAATGAAGCATATCACTTTAAATTTTCATCAATTACAATTTCAAAAGTAATTGATTGTATATATGCATGATACGTGTATTTGTATTCATTATGATTTTCATGTTTGACTTTGTATAATGATATTTGTATTTCTTTATTAGTTTTGTATTCAACAAATAGGTATATCAATTGGATTTGTAGTTACTTAAGAAGCAAATTTGTATCCATATACTTATGTAAACTCGAGTTCATTTAGAAAGGATACAACAATGATTTGTATATTTTTTACTTAAAATTCCAACAACATTTGTATTTCAGTCATCAAAACATACAAATTTACAATCATAGTAACAAATAAAATTTGTATTTTTAAAAAAAATATTTTTTTTATTTGTTACGTATTCTAAAGATATCGTATTCAATGTCTAATTTATAGAACATCTACTAAATAAGATTTCAAATTATTTTGTATTCCAAGCATTCAACATGCAAAAAAAAATCAATCAAAACAATTCAATCATTAACTTTTTGTATCCCAAACATATTACAAATTAACCAAATTGAATACCTCAGTGACTATCTAACATTTAAATACAACATTTGAATAGTAACTTATGAAGATCTCCAAGTAAATATCCAACATAAAAAATACGATCCAGATCTATTTTCGAATATTTTTTCAATAACCATTTTCAAATCAAAGTTGAAGAACTAGAAATTATTTTCTGCATAGAATAAAATATGAATTCATTAAGAGGCAAGGGTTGACTGCAACAAGTCATCGGGTACTTCTCTGCCAATGCTTATCAGGAGGCAAGTCTTGGTAGTCCTTTTTGTGCTCTGGCGTCTCAACCAATGCTCCGTGAATGATCTCTGGAGTGTACCCACTTCGACTAGGCTTTTCCTTGTTATAATGAAGAAGCTATGGAACAATGGAAGAAATCGTGAGAGAGAAGGAGAAACGAGAGAAAGAGAAACATATAATTTGGGTAAAAAAATTAGAGAGAGAAAAATGGCTATTGAGGTCTTTTATTTGTGGGCACAATTTGAGAAATAAAAGGAAGGTAAATGAATAATATTAGGATACAATTTATTTGCTAAAAATATTGACATTTTGACATTTTTAATAATTATTTTAAACTGTAGATGTTTTTAACAATTATGTTAAATTTTTTGACTAGTTAGCTAATTTATCCAAAAAAGAAACCGTCAACTGGCCACTTTTTTGAAAAAAAAGGATAGCCAATAAATAAGGATATATAATGGTACAAAATGACAAATTAATAATATAAAATAAATATAGTAGCTATCCTTTCATTTATTTGTGTTCCATAAAAAAAATTGTCAGCCTCTCTCTCCCTCATATTCTAGCGCACCACTCTCCCTCTCTTGTTCGCTTCCTGTCGCTCGCCTCACTCGCTTTATACAATAGATTTGTATAAATTGTGTTTCTAATTGTATAAAGTGAGAGAAAATTGTATAAACACATGCAAATACGTATATCTTCGTCATATACACTTATAATTTTTCCTACAAATATTTCCCTGTCCAAGTCTCTTTTGCCTTTCTCGTTTTATACAAATTCAATTGTATATAATTTCTTTCTTTCTCATTTTATACAATTTGATTCAATTGTATATTCCCTGCACAAGTCTCTTTTTGCCTTTCTCTCTTTCTCGTTTTATACAAATTCAAATTGTATATAATTCTCTCTTTCTCGTTTTATACAAATTCAAATTGTATATAATTTCTCTCTTTCTCATTTTATACAAATTCATATTGTATATAATTTCTCTCTTTCTCGTTTATACAATTCAATTATGTCTTTCTCTCTTTCTCGTTCTATACAATTTGCTTCAATTGTATATATATAGCGAATTGTACATATATAAGTTTGCTATGAGACATAATTATACAAACTTTGCTATAATATACAAATATAAATTTTATGTTTGTTATATGTGAAAATTGCCCTAGCCAATATGATGGAGTTTAAATTGCCATGACAATGGCTCGGAATTTCATGTATGGTTATGGGACTTAGAGCCTGTTTGGATTAGCTTAAAAGCTGGTCAAACTGACTTAAAAGTTGGTTTTGACTTATTTAAGTGTTTGACAATTCTCAAAGTGACTTATTTTAGGTTTAAAAAAAGGGCAACTTTCACATATAGCAAATAAATTTTTTATATTTGTATGCTATAACAAAGTTTGCATAATTGCGCTCCATAGCAAACATAGAAACTGTATAATTCGCTATACATATATAGTTGAAGCAAATTGTATAAAACGAAGTATATAAAACGAGAAAGAGAAAGACACTTGGGCAGAAACTGTATAAAAACGAAGTGTATAAAATGAATTGTATTATTATAAGTGTATAGAACGATTATATACAATTTGAATTTGTATAAAATGATATAATTCGCTGGCATCACCATACATATACAATTTTATAATTCACTGGCCTAAATTGTATAATTCGCTGGCAAATTTTGGCAAACGTTTGGTATGGAGCACAATTAAATCAAACCCTAGCTACTCCATTTATTTTAGGTTATTAGTTTGCTATTATATACAATTATCCCTTAAAAAAATTTATTTTAATCCAAAAGTTAAAAGCTGGGGAATGTTTTTTTTTTTTTTTAGCTTAAAAACTCTTTTAAGTTGACCAAATATTTTACCTTTTTGGTCTTATTTCTTTTATTATTATTATTATTATTATTATTATTATTTATTATTATTAATATTTTATTATTTTGTTATTATTACTCTTTATTATTATTATTAAATATTATTATTATATATAAATCTCTCATCGAAACGATTTTCGATCTTTCAAGATAAAACTTATCTAGCTTTACTAGAGATTTGCAATTCAATAAATCAAAAGACAAACAACAATTTATTTAAGCAAAGCCTATCCCATGACCATATGTACAATCAGGAGCGTACCCACGTAGGTTCAGGGGGTTCGAGCCCATCCCCACCCATCCCTACCACCTCTATCCCAAATTAATGTAAAAAAAAAGTTTCATGTTGTTTTATAGATTTTTTTTATATAAAAAAAAGGTTTTTTACTATCCAACACTTTTTCACTTTTTTTTGTTTGTTTTTACCTATTTTATCTATTTAACTATCCATTTTTAAATAGGTAATACGGGTATTATTCATTTTTCCATTTTCAAATGAATTGGAAACCCAATTCATTTAGTATGGGTAATATGAATGGATACTGATATTATTTACCCATTTTGTCAGCCCTAGTCACATATCAATTTTGAAGTTGAAGGTTGCAGGTTCAATTCCCAGTTCATCACCATATGATCCTTTAGCAAAGCTTGAGATCGTCACGGCCATGAAAACAATAAAAGACATGTAAACAGAAAGAAAAGTTGCCTTCTAGAGAGAGATTTGACTATCCATCAGTTGAATGACTACATCAAACAAAGTTGAAGAATGGAATTTAGAGTTCAAATTAGACCTCTAAATCTAAAGGATTACAACTTATATGTACCAACGTTAAAATACTACATTCATGTAAACTATCTAAGCCAATACAAAGACAATTAGAATAACTACTTCGGCATAATAGAGCTCTGCACAAATACAAACACATATTTCGACACACAAAAATGTAGTTGCAGATTAAGCACTATTTCAACACCTTAACATTTCATAATTTAAATAAGGCAACTACATCATAACTAACATAATGTGACATTCATCTTCAATGTTCGCCACAAAAAAGAATAAATTGAAAAGACATTAATCAAAAAGTATTGTCATAATCAGTAATTAAAAGAGTAACTTTCACATATAGCAAACAAAAAATCATATTTGTATGCTATAACAAAATTTGCATAATTGCGCTCCATATCAAACATATAACTGTATAATCCGCTATACATATACAATTGTATAATTCGCTGGCCTCGCTATACATATACAATTGTATGATTCGCTGACCTAAATTGTATAATTCACTGGCCTATTTCGCTGCAATTGTATAATTCGCTGGCCCATTTCACTGCAATTGTATAATGCGCAAGTGTATAATTTGCTGCCTATTTCGCTGCAATATCTGTATAAAATTTGATTTGCATACAATTGAATCGAAGTAAAATGTTTGTATATTCTATAATTATAAGTGTATAGGAAGAAGATATATGTTTTTCTTTCGCTTTATACAAAAACAAAAACACAATTTATACAGTTATGTTGTATAAAGCGAGAGAAAATTTGTATTTCACTGCAATTGTATAATTCGCAATTGTATAATTCGTTAGCCTTTTTTGCTGCAATATTTGTATAAAATTTGCATTAGTCTACAATTCAATTAAAGTAAAATGCTTGTAAATTGTATAATTAAGTGTATAACATGAAGATATATGTTTTTGCATGTGTATATACAATTTTCTCTCGCTTTATACAAAACAGAAACACAATTTATACACTTCTGTGTATAAAGCGAGAGAGGAGAGAATGGGAGAGTGGCGAGCGAGATTTTTGGGAGAGAGGCGACTGACAAACTTTGGCAAACGTTTGCTATGGAGCACAATTAAATCAAACCGTAGCTACTCCATTTATTTTAGGTTATTAATTTGGTATTATATACAATTATCCATAATTAAAACCCATGAAACATAACAAAAAAGATTTTTCAAACCCAATATGTCACTTTTGTTCTTTTCTTGGCTTCAGTTTCTTAATTTTTTGCATCATCTCCAATTGACCTTGAGTGATAGCAGCTTTTCCCTTCCATGTAAGGTTGGTTGGTGATAGAAAAAATTTGAAGGAACACTCACTCCATTATGATCACCAACAAATTAGTTCATAATCTATGTTCCTGAAGGAATTGATCCTTGTTGCCTAGCTCGAAATATTGTGCTTTCTGACACTATTGTTGGCCTTATATTAGGATCTGGATCATGATTTGGAAAGTTGATTGTCAAATCTGAATGAACGGTATGTTGCAATGTAGTAGCATCTAGCTTACTTGACATTTGCTTTGAAGTTTCAGAAATATACTATGATTAGTGATGAATGTATATATGATACAACACGTCTCACCTTAAAATTATTTTAATTTTGTGAGCCTCTAATCCCAAATTAACTAATGCATTTAAGAATGAAATAGGAAAAGATATCTACATTTCTATTTCCAAAATAATAAGATGATTGAAAAAGAGATTTGAAGGGATGTATTTTAAGAAATTGTGTGTTAAAAGGATTTTCTAGGATACACAAATAATTAATATTAAAAGAGAGAATCAACTGTTTCCTTTTCCATTCAATCTTGTCTTAAAATAAGATTGTAATACTACTAACACTATGCTAATTAATCTCTTAGAATTAACAGAACATTATCAGAAGAAGTAGAAGATCAATGAAGCCATTAAAATTCATCATTCGATTTTTAAGTGATTGTTTTGCATCAGATCCATTTCCACGCCCCAATCAATCCAATCTTGCTTTCATGGTAAATTTCTTTCTTCGAGTATTCAATAGTTATCTCATGCATTTTTCGAGTGTATGATGATTTGAACTATTATTACTCGAGTATTCAAGAGAATAAGATATTATATATTGTCTTTCTCAAAATCTATTCGACATGTCAAACATAGTTCATATCATCATACACTCGAGAAATGCGCTATGAAGAATCGATGAATATTGATACTATAGGTTTCGTGTAAAAAAAATATTACATATGATTGATGTAAACTTTATTTAATTTTTTTGTTGCAGGTTTGTGTAATTAAAATTAAAGTTCGTTCTAGTGGTTGGCAAAAGGCAGTCAACAGAGTATTGAGAAGCACTAACGGTACGGTATACTTAACTTAATAGATTAAGCTCAAGTATACTTTTATATTACCAATGTTTTTACACCAATTTATTTAATTTTTAAAATTATTAAATTTCACTCCAATTATAGTTTAGATGAAAAAAATGCTTAGATATATGTATGAACATATTAATTAAAAAAAAAATTATATAAAAAAACGATGAAACTAGCCTTGATAAACTCAATCAATGTCCAGATATGTGAAAAATGAAGTATGTAGTAATTAGAAACGAAATCATATGAAAATAAGTCAGAATAACTTTCATGATAGACAAAATAACAGAAATAAGCAAAGTGTGAGAGGTCAGGGGCGGACCCACATGGGGCTGCCCGGGTGCTCGAGCACCCATTAAGCTCGTATCGAACGATGTATATTTATATCAAAATTAAGGTAATATCGTATAAAATAAAAGTCGAGCACCCAATAAACAAATGTATTAGTTGGCATTGTGGTTGGAAATGGGTTCTTAAGGTCTTATATTGCTAAAAAATGCCCAGGTTCAATTCCCTGTAATTACATCCTTTTTATTTTAAAATCAACTCTTTTCTTTCTACCTTTTCTTTTTCTCCCTTTCACGAATTGTCCTATTTCTAATTTTTCTAAAACAAAATTCTTTTTTCAAGATTATTTTTCTTTTTGATTTTTTTGGCTATCTTATATAAATATAATTATTTTTCTTTTGACAAGTATTAAATTTATTCATTTATATTTATGATCGATAGCTTAAAAAGTAACCTCGATTTTAAAATCTTGAATCGTTTACTTCTCATTTCTATTATGTAACTTAATCTCCAAAAAAATATAAATAGTCATGATCTTCCATTACTATTAACTTTTTCTTCTCATCAGTCTAATACTCTAATTAGGAAAAATAAAAGGGAAGGAAAAAAATGTGTTCTAGCGCTTTTATTTCAGTTTACCAATTTAAAAGCGAAAGAGTCTTCCTTTCGTTTGTTTGCCTTTTTGGTAACTACAATTGTATGTGAAAGTATACTGTTTCTCCTTTTTTTCTTGAACCAATCCAAATATTTCGATTGTCTATTGTATTGAAAAAATAACACCTATGTTGACGAATTTTAGCTCGCAGTTACGCTCTTTGATTGATATAAGTTGAAAATAGTGAGCACCATAGTTGTAAATTTCTGGATCCGCCACTGTGAGAGGTTGATCATAGTTTGAAAAAGAACGGGAAGACTAGATCGAAGGTTGATCATAATTTGAAAAGGAACGGAAAGACTAGATCGAAGATGACACAACTTCAATAACATTAAATAGGTAAACATAAAAGTCGAAAATTAGAGTAGAATAGAAAGAGGCAGAGGCTAGCTCACTCTCAACTTCTCCTTATTAGTAATCCGTATTTGTTATCCCATTACTGATGAAATTATATTGAATACGTTATTATTAAACGCAGGAGTTCGTCAATTCAAATTGTCAGAAGATGGAAAAGTAACAATATCGGGGATTGTAGATCCAACTCTTCTAATGAAAAATTTAGCTAAATCTGGCAAATCTGCAGAATTAGAATGGATTCAATATGGTCAATGTTCAAGCAATTTGTTTCTTCCTCCAAAAACCCCAATCAATGGATTTCAAAATCAAGGACCATTTCGTAATTTCAATCATTCCAGATTTGCTCTGCCCCACCACGGCGGTTACTACGGCCTACCTCCGCCACCCTACCCACCTTACTCCATGGCTGCGCCGCCGCCTCCACCGCCGGTGTTTTACTAGTCTGATTCTACAGAAGGGCATATAAGTAATTGCAATATATTCTGTATCTGTATTTGGAGCTCGATTATATTAAGAGCTCGATTGTATTGAAACTTATGTGTTGCAAAGTCCACTTTTTAGGGCTGAGCTTCCGACTTTGAGTTTTTCGTTTTTGTAACTTAAACTCGAGATTTTTAATTAGTTATTTTATTATAATTAATATTGTTTTTTATCGATTCCATACTTTTGTTTGGTTATTGTAATTTGTAAGTGTAATTGTGTGAAGACTTATTTATAGCAATTTTATTAATATTTGTAGTTCATTCTCTTATTTTATTTTGTTGGAAAAATGTACAAGTATCTCCTAGACTATGATCAAAATCTCATAGACACATCTTAACTAAACTATCGTCTTATTGCCCCCTACACTTATTTTTTTTGTAATTTTGTGCACCTTTTTAGCTTACGTGGCATCCAACTGAAATTTCGATCATAGTCTAGGGATACTTGTGCGTTTTTCTTATTTTGTTTAATAGTATTTATTTGTTGTAAATGTGAACTTATTCATCACTAAAATTATTTTTATTGTTGAGTTAAATTTATTTGTTTTAAGAATCTATATGCAAAACACCACTATTATATATGTGAGGATTTAAATTTAACTAATCGTAGAATTTTTCTTTTTTCTTTTTTGTTTTCCTTATAATCTCAATTTTAATTGTTTGGTTTACATGCTAAATTATATGGAGAAAAGACTTTGAGATAGTATTATCATATGTTATACTACTACACCTATAGAGTAAAAAAAAGAAAAAGAAATATGAAGTTGTTAATATATATAAAAATAAATTAAATCCTTTGCAAACATTAATAGTGAGTTGATCTTTTTTTAATTTTTCTTTTTGATATTATAGATTACAAATCCAATTCTTTAACATGAAGATTCTTTTGGATATGTTTTTATTTTTTTAAACGATGATTTGTTTTTATCAATAATGAATAAATAACGCAAATCTTTTTCTTTTTTAGGAATATTAGTTATCTCACTACTAAAATGGAAATAAAATAATCCATAGTATAACACAAAAAGAAATGAGAAGAAAAATTAGCCCAAAAATAGCTACAAGAGCAATTAAGTATCTTTATTCTTTGGAGATTTTCATTGAAAAATATTTTTTTACGTTGTAAATATTACTTAATCATAATTTAGTGAAAAGTGTGTATACGAAATATACATGCATGTCATGGACGCATGGTGTCAGTGTTTTTACCTATTTAAAAAGTAACATGATCAAATTCGAGTCTTTAAAATGATTAATTTCTTTACATGATGAAGAGTTTAATTTCATTAATGAATTTACGAGGCATGAATATTAATTAATTGGCTAGTAAATTTTAGACATCTAAAGATTTTATTTTTCACACCAAATTGTTATACGAAATCTTGGAAATTATATAGTTATTGTGATAAACAATATCCAAGATCTTGTTTCCATATAAAGAATGATAATAGATAATTCTATTGTCTTATAAATATTTTCCAATATTCTTTAATTGTTTTACAATAAATAATAATTCATCATTTCAAAATTTTACATGAATACAATGTCCTTCTCTACATTAGAACACCAATTCATGATGCAAAGTTATCCATTCATGGTATGTATACACAAATTTGTCTATCTTTTGTTATTTTTCTTTCTATTTTATTTCAGTTACATTTCTGCGTTATAGATCGAAAACAACCTTTCTATAAGGTATGGGTACATCATACCCTTTTCAGTGCTCACGTATAAGACTATATTATACTCTATTTTTTTTTCTATATGTACACACACAAAAAAAACTATTCTTATGGTACTTTTAATCTAATTGTTAAGTTCATTTTCTTTTATTTAATAATGTATGAATTTATTTTTAACTATCTCATTGTTTTTTTATTTTTTAAAAATAGACTTGCATTTTGTGGGTGAACAATCGCACTTCAGGATGGCAAAAAACTGTGTCCAAAGTCTTCAAAAATGTTTATGGTATATACATTTGCACTTTTAATTATTATTTTTTCTATGTTAATATATGTGAGTTTGAATAACATACTTTTTGATTATTTTTTTTGTTATCCAAGTGATAATTAACCTTTAATTTGATTTTAAAAAATTAAAGATGTTGTGAACAGATTATTAATTTTTTTTTTAGATAGTTTGACTTTCGTATTCTGAATCGTACATGAGTAACAACCTGATTATTGCACATGTTGAGTTTAAATTATTAATTCGTCTTTATTTGATATTGTTTTTTTTTCAAAATTTATTTTAGGTATCGCAAATTTCAGAATGAATGGAGATGGGATGATTGAAGTTTCTGGAAATGTGGATCCAAAATTACTTCTAAAAAGGCTATCAAAAGCAGGGAAAAAAGCAGAATTATGTTGGTTTCAATTTGGTGAATGTTCAACTAATCTTTTTGTTAATCAATCTAATTATGGAAGACAATTAGGATATAATGGAGGACAATTAGAATATTATGGAGGACAATTAGATGGTAGATTTCTTCATTATGGAGATATTTATAATCCTCAATTAAATCGACGATCCAAGAAAAAATTTCAATTTTTAGATTATGATTCTAAATATGAATGCACCGTTGCGGCAGAGGCACGGGAACGTCGTCGCCGTCGAGCTTCGGCGATCGCCGATGAAGGTGTCTCCTCTTGTTGTTTGATGTGATACACATTTGAAGATCGTGAATACAATGTTCATTTTGATTGTATTGTATTTACTTTATCAATGAAATATTTTATTGTGTAACAACTGATTTGATAAGATTGCACTATTACCTTATTTATGTGAAATTTGGATATGATTTGGAATACTTTATACTTGTACTTATCTATCTATATAGTCCAATATACTTCGATATTATCCTTAAAAAGACCAAAATGACCTTATATGTGAAATTTGGATACAATTTTGAAATACTTTATACTTTACTTAGCTATATAGCCCAATATACTTTGATTATCCTTAAAAGACAAAAATGACCTTATATGTGAAATTTTGGATATGATTTGGAATACTTTATACGTGTACTTAGCCATATAGATAAATTTACTTTGATATTATCCTTAAATGACCAAAATGACCTTATATGTGAAATTTTGGATATGATTTGGAATACTTTATACTTGTATTAGCTATATAACCCAATATACTTTGATATTATTCTTAAAAGACCAAAATGACCTTATATGTGAAATTTTGGATATGATTTGGAATACTTTATATTTGTACTTAGCTATATAGCCCAATATACTTCGATATTATCCTTAAAAGACCAAAATGACCTTGATTTATATGGTAACTCTTCTCAAACTCTTGAAAATTGTCCAAATTCTTCTCAAACACCATGTATACTATAACCTACAAATTGTAGTCCCACAAAGGAAGTTTCGGGAGGGTAAAGTGTATGCAAACCTTACCCCCTACCTCAACTACAAAGAGAATAAGCTAAAGTGAAAGCATAATAACCATTCTGAATAACAACAACAACTAAATAAAATACGATAATCGAAGTATTGAAACATCATGTATACTAAAATTTTATAGGCACCAAATGTTTACACCGAACCAAACAATTTAACCTTAACAGTTAAAGATTAAAGTCACAATACATATGAATTTAAGCATGGTTAATTCTTAGATGTTCTGATGATTCAGAATCTTTTCTACTGGTTTGTATAGTAGAAAGACCATAAAATTCAGCCAAATAATCCAAAGCTTCTGAGTTATTGTTACAAATTTTCCACAATGATTCAACCTCACCTTTAGAGACAGTTCCCCACTTCTCACAATCATTGAGGAACTCCAACAAATTGGTATAAAATGAATCATAGTTCATTAGAAGCAAAGGAACAGGAAGTTGAGAGCCAATTCGTTCGAGTTGAATCAAAGCCATGATCTCAAAAACCTCGTCGAGGGTACCAATTCCTCCAGGAAGTGCGATAACAGCTGTCCTTTCAGAGCTTCTACATCTCACAACAGCATCCATCAACCCGTGTTTCCTTGCGGAGAAAAACCTGCATGTAAGATAACTCTCTGATGGTAAGTATGGATGAAAATTTGTAGCCTTCCATTCCCCTGCTTCTTTACCTATCTTGAACCCGCCAACAGGCTTTCCTGCTTGTAGAGCGCCTTGTGTGGCAGCATCCATTAAGCCTGGCCCAGCCCCGGACCACGTAGTACAATCTAAGAGGGTTGCAATCTTGTTCCCTAATTCGAAGGTTTTTATGTAGTGTGGGTGTCCAGGACCCATCCTTGAAGATCCTAAATACACAGCACCGCGACCAAGCCTGTGTATTAATTCATAGCATTGCTCTATCTCTTTCTTGACCTCATTAGGACTTGTTCTTTCTTCAAAATCAACTGATTCATTCTTGCAGCAAAATGAGGTTCTTGATTGGTACTTGAGCTTTGGCAAGTAAAGATTAAAACCCCATGTTTCCTTTCTCATACAAGACCCCAAATTTACATCTTTCTGATGATGATGAGAGCTTCTTAGAAAAATATTAGCCATTGAAATGGTACTAACTGCAGCAAACCCCATTTTTTTCAATAGAGGGAACAAAGCTCTCAACTTGGAAACAATACAATACAATATGTAACAAAACTTACACCTTGTTTGTTTGATAGTTGTTACCCCTTCTATTCTATGGTTAGTTAAAATACCCTGTTTGTTTCGATTGTTACTAAAATACTATTATATTATTATGGTTAGGTAACAATAAAAAAAATTCAGTTTATGTCATGATTGATTTGGTGTGTGTATAGTTACCTTGATGTTTTCGTTTCATTTTATTTTTTATTAATTATACTTCCTTTTTATACTAACTTTTCATAGTAACTTTATTCGGTTCACTATTTTTCTTTTAAATTTATCATTTAAATTATAAATTTACGACATTACATAATGACAAAAAATAATATAATTTATCTAATTATTATCATACAGTACTAACAACCATCCGAACAAAATGTAACTTGTTTGTATGATTATATAATATAGTTGTTATTTCTCATAACATAATTATAATTTAGATGTAATTATAATTACATATTTTAATGGCCAAAACTATAAGGACCAAAATGTGAAGAAAAAAGATGTAAACGACGCCGTTTACTTCAAAGGGCTATAAGGAAGGACAAAATTGGAATTGTGAAATAGCTAGGGTTTAAATTTATAAGCTGATAAAACCCAACTCTTGCAGAGCCGGCGTCCGTCTTTGAGAACATCGAAACCCTAAGGATCTCCGTCACCGGCGACAATGGGTAATAGAATCTATTCATCATTTCATATTGTTAATTCTGCAATTCTATTCGTTTAATATGTGTAATTGGAATAGCGAAGTGAATTTAATGGAGAAATTTACTGTGATATTGTATAGGTATCTCTCGTGATTCTATGCACAAGAGACGTGCCACTGGAGGAAAGCAGAAGACTTGGAGGAAGAAGAGAAAGTATGTACACATTTTTCATATTTAAGCAGCAATGCTATCTTTTGTTAATTGTTAACTTGATTTTGTAGATTTAGCATGATTGAGGATTTAGAGTTTATTCAGATTGTTCGATGTATAGCGGTAGATCTGGAGTCTGCTCATTTTTTATTTTGTAAAAGTAATTTCTCACTTGTGCGTTCATATTGTGTTGTTATTATGAAATATAATGAAATTTGTACATGCATCCAATTCTATGGAGTTTAGGTTAATGATGTGTACGTATATTGCTCGTGATCTCCAAAAATGTTGTAGAACCTGTTTAAGTGGACCTATGTTGATAGGACTCTCCGAATTTGTACTACTTTTGGATGATTGACATTTTTGAGTAGTCTGAGTAGCATAGATGTGGACATAACATAACAATTCAATTGGGTTTAGGGAAGTTTTATAAAGGAAGTAGCTTTGATGAAATTTTGAAGTTTAGTTCTTTTGTTGGGGATTCTCGGTTTTTGTTGCTGAATGAGAAAGGAGTTAGTCTAACTAATGGGCCGATCCAAGAAGGAAAAGTGTAGAAAAGAAAGGTATTTTTTAAGAAAATGAAACGTCAAAGAGAAATCAAAAAGCAAAGAAATTTAGCTGTAAGTGAAGAGAGGAAAAACATGAAAAGGGGATTGATATCTCATTAATCCGTTCCTAACAATGATGAATCTAACTGACTTAAGCCTATGCGCTGGTCATTTTCCCAGCTGATATATTACTCAAACTAACTAACAAGAAGGATATGACTAAAACGATATGTTACTGATGTGTACTACTGTAAATTTGGTTTGCTTCCTTCCTGATTATCCGGTAGTCTTTCACTTGATCAGGGATTTATTTAATTTCTGATATAAAGTGACTGATATGTACGAATAATCTGTCTTTTTTGTGGTTACACTTTGAGATTGACTCCGTATCTCCTGCTTCTGTGAAGGTATGAGCTTGGCAGACAGCCAGCAAACACAAAGCTGGTGCCAAATGCTAAGACTGTTAGAAGGATAAGAGTCCGAGGAGGTAATGTGAAGTGGCGTGCTTTGAGGTTGGATACTGGGAATTTCTCTTGGGGTAGCGAGGCTGTTACAAGGAAGACTCGTCTATTGGATGTGGTGTATAACGCCTCTAACAATGAGTTGGTTAGGACACAAACCCTGGTGAAGAGTGCAATTATTCAGGTTGATGCTGCTCCATTTAAACAGTGGTATCTCCAGCACTATGGAGTCGAAATTGGTCGTAAGAAGAAGACTGCTGCTTCCAAGAAGGAAGGAGAGGTATTTGAATTGTCTTTTTCAACTACATGCTTCTCCTATATTACGTGATAATATCTTATCTTCCTTATCCATGATTCCATAATCAGTCAGTTATTTTATTTGTCTAACGTTCTTATATCCTAATTAAAAAACAAGTGGAAACTTTCTTTTTAATAAAGGTTGCAAGCTTTAGCTACGACCAAATTCAGTAGAAGTCTTTCTCTGTTTTGTTAACTTCTATTTGTATGATCCAAACAGGAGGCTGAGGCTGTAGCAGAGGAGAAGAAGAGTAACCATGTCCAAAGAAAGCTGGAAAAGAGGCAACAGGATCGCAAGATTGACCCACATGTTGAGGAGCAATTTGCAAGTGGGCGTCTATTGGCTGCAATCTCATCACGACCTGGCCAGTGTGGTCGTGCTGATGGGTATGAATTCTCTTATCGTTATGTATTGTGATATTTCGGTGAAAAATGCCCAATTCCATTTTCTTAACACATTTTCTTTCAACGAACCTTGACAGTTACATATTGGAAGGGAAGGAACTTGAATTTTACATGAAGAAACTTCAGAAGAAGAAAGGGAAGGGTGCCGGTGCTGCTGCTTAGAGTTGCAGGCTCCAGTTTTTAAATTATCAGAACAAATTAGATTTTGTTTTTTCTTCCCTATTCAACAGTCTCACTTCATTGAAAGGGAATGATAAACTTCTTGTATCAGAATTAGATTCAAGTTTGTTTTGCATATGCTTAACTGAGAATTTTGAGAACAGACCTACTTTTATGGAGAAAAAAAAAGAATTTTGAGAACAGCCTTAATTGCATATCATTCATTACCTGTTTTGTTAATCAGTGTTAAGATGGACCTTCTGCTGAACTTTCATCTTGTTTGTCACTTCCAATAGATACCTTCAAACAATTTATGGGGATCACAGGTTTCATATCATAACGGGGTAGAGAAGTTGTGTCCGAAAGACCCTCAATTCAAAATAGAAGTATTCCTACCTCTATGATCAATCTGTCACACATCCTTGCTTGACTATTACATCTCTTCTTCACACATCTGAATAATCATCATGCTCGCTATATCATGCTCGCTATTCAAGTCACTCGTTTTACCATGTATAACTTCACTGTTTAGTTGTGGACATTCTTGATTGGTCAACAATTTGCCTTATTCAACAATATTGGTTTAACCATCACTCTATAAAATATAAATAAATAGTTTAGTAACTATAAAGATATGACATATGAATCTAACTCAACTTTAAATGGTGCTAGCTCATAAAGGGATCGAAGAGACCGTAGCTATTTTAACCAATGATACTCTTACCTACTCTAACACACCTCTTCCGGCCCACTCTCAACTGTAGTGTGGTCCGGGAGTTCAAATGGGATGAGTCTGACTCTAATACTATGTAAAGATATGATATCAGAGTCTAACTCAACTCCAAAAACTAATTCATAAAGGAAGGATTGTCCAAGTCTATAAAAAAAGACCACCAGTCCATTTAGTAACAACCAATATGAGACTTTACCCACTCTAATCGTAATAATGTTTAAGCCTTACGACATATTATTTATCCCACAATAACAAACAATTATCAAGGTCAAATTCCTTAATTAGTTTAGTATACACATCAAATGTAAATAAATATATGGTATTGCTAATGGATACGACATCAAAACGATGGTATTGCATCATCATTTGCTACAATAAATATACTTTGAAAGAAAAAAAAATGAAGTGTCAAAATTCATGTGGAAGTTGGACTATATTTTCATATTGAATCTAGAATTTTTGTAGTAATCCAATCCAACTATACATCCAAATTTAATTATTATATTTGACTAATTCAAATAATTCTAATTTTACAAGGCTATTATTTATCTTCGTCATGCTTTTGTTCTTATGACGCTAACAATTAATGGACCCCCTCATAGATATAGATCTTTAGAAATAACTCACAAATAAGTTAGTCAAAATATTCAAGATTTTGGTCATACTTAGATTTTATTTCCCTAATTGTCATTTCATAGAATCTTGTCTACGAAATATGGGGTGGTTTTCATTTTTTAAAGGATCTTTACGCAAATAATCGGCAAATATCGTTTTATTTTCCTATATATAATTTTCATTTCAGTCATTTCGCCAAGTAATCAGGGGTGGAGCCACCTTATATAAGGGAGTTCATTCCTTTCTTTGGCGGAAAATAATATTATTTATACATGATTAAAATAATTTTTTATGTATATATATAGTAGATATCAAATTTCTTTTAGTTACTTGAAGTGTTTATTTCTACAAATTTTGAACCCATTACTGAAAGTCTTGTCCGCCACTACATGTAATTACTATCGAAGTCGTTGTGCTCCTTCAATTATGCTCAAATATGATTTCTAAATAAACCCTAAAAGAAGGCAAAAATAATGTTTGAAATGGAAAATTTGGGCAAGTGCGTTCCAAATCAATAAATTTTCTTCTTATTTTAAGAAATTATACAAATATAATCATTTGAACTGATAAATATAATTAGCTTATCGTCTAATACTATAAAATTTATAAAATAACTATCTAAATTTGGATCTATATAAGTAGATATATAGTCATTTGAATTGATATATATGTTTACTTGTTCAACTTTATACAAATTTAAATATCTACTTATGCATATCCATAATTAAAGCGTGCATATGCATATCTAAGGTTAAGTTTGGATATGTAAGGTAAAGTTAAAAGACACGCTTATGTTTTAAGGAAAAAAGGTGACATCATGAAAACGTTATGCTGACGTGAGAAGTAAATATTATAAACAAAAATAAATAAATAAAAAAGGTGCCTGCATATGATGGAAACTCCCTCTTCCTTTCATATAATTTGACTTTAATTGCCAATTACACATTATATATAATACTAACATTTTATAATAAGTTAGATACACAAAGTACAAACCACACAAATATAATTCTACAAACAAAACTCATAAACAAATATAATATTATTTTTTTCTAATTTAATACTTTTAAACAAGACAAAAATGTCAATTGTAAGAGAGCCTCGTTCTATTGCTAGAAAATTTTTGGCAAGGCCTCAACAAGAAGGACTTGGAGCTGTTGTTAGAAGAAGCATTGGAAGGTATATCTACTTTTACAATTTTTTGTTCGAGTTTTGATGGGATTATACTGAATACGTTGTTGTTTTTTGATACGATATATTTTTAATCTTTTCTTTCGTTTGAGAGTTTAATGAAAGATAGAGAGTAAAATCTGCGTAAACTCTATCCTTTTCAGACTCTATATATATATGTGGAACTATATTGTTTAACTCAATTACATTTCAAAATTTAATTTCGTATATTTATGTTCTACGTCGAAAATACTGAATATTTGTTCATAAATTGATCTTTTTTTTTTTTCTCTCTCAGGTTTGAGATAAGATACTTTGATCCATTCATTGTTTTGGATGAATTCTCAGGTATGTTTAATTAAATTCTTGAATTAATTACTAACTTAATTTTTTTTGTATTTTATCCGTATGTTAATCTCTTTTTTTTTTGTTTAATTAAAATTAATTACAGTTTCTGCTCCAGCTGGATTTCCTGATCATCCACATAGAGGTAGCAATTAGCATTCTAATTTAATTTCTTCTTATTTTTCCCATCTAAAATATTTTTTTGATTCTCTTCACTAATTTTTTTTCTTGGATTTTACAGGCTTTGAAACTGTCACCTACATGTTGCAGGTATTTTTATTTTCAATTTTACACTTTTAATAAAAACAAAAAATCAAAAAATCAAAAAAAAAAAAGAGAAGCAAATTAAGATATTAGACCTAACTCATCGAAGCCTCTACTGGATAGATTGAACGGACTCTCTCCTATCACTTCATCTAAATCGTGGAGGTTGACTCGATGGATCAACTTTATTTGACTCTATTCTGAGACGAAATTTCACTTAGATATTTTAATTGAATAGTATTTATTTTAGATACCTCATATCAACGCACACTGCTTTCTTTTCATATGATGTTGGTGCAAAAGGACTAAATTAGTTTCCACGTTTCATAAAATTAAAGGAGTAGTTGAATAAATGTGATTGTTCAACTTAAAAAGGATCAAAATAAATATTTACTTATAAATGACTTAGATTAATTTATGTTTGAACAGTCAGCACATAAATATCCATTTTGTTTTTGTATCCTAAATTTCATGATGTTGAAAATTATTTTGGGTAAACAACATATATTAATTGAAATTAAAGCAAGTTTTTTTATTTTATTTGTATAATAGGGAGGCTTAGGGCGGAGCCATCTTATACTAAGAGGTTCATCCAAACGCCATTTGACGGGAAATTATATTATTTATAAATAGTTAAAATATTTTTATATATATATATAGTAGATGTCGAACCCCTTTCGACTATTTTGTATGTCTATTCTACGTATTTTGAACCCCTATTGAAAATCTTGACACCACCAATGCAGGGAGCTGTAACACATGAGGATTTTGATGGACACAAAGGCACAATTAAAGCAGGTGATTTACAATGGATGACTGCTGGAAGAGGAGTAGTTCATTCAGAAATGCCAGCTGCTGAGGGAATTCAAAAAGGTTTACAATTATGGATTAACCTTTCCTCTCAACACAAAATGTAAGCCTACACTCTTTTTCGTTTTTTTTATCCGATGTCTGGTATTTAAGGTTGATTAATTTAAATTTGCGTTGTATAAGGCTCATTAAAAAAGAAAACATATTTTTTACAAATATTATTTTAATCAGAGTTGGACCCACATGATTTGTTGAGGGTGCACGTGCATCTGTTAATTTCGAAAAAAGAATGATGTATATATATATGTATATCTTTCTTGAGAAACTGAAAGAATGTAAGATATAATTAACTCTGCACCCATGCGGAGCACGAAAGTGCCCCTGTGCTACTAGTACAAGTTAGATGAACCACGTGAAACCAGAGTTCAAATTCAGTTACTACCCTATTTCACTGTTTTTATTTTAAATGTACCTCGAAATCTTCAAATTCTGAGTCCGTCTCTAATTCTAATATCTCTATGATTTTTAACAGGATACAACCAAGATATCAAGAGATATCAAGTGCAAACATATCAGAAGTCACAAAAGATGGAGTAAAAGTGAGAGTTATAGCAGGAGAAGCACTAGGAATAAAATCAACTATACACACAAAAACACCAACAATATATATGGACTTTACTCTAAAACCAGGATCCCAAATTGAACAACCAATTCCCAAATCATATAATTCATTTGTATATATTTTAGAAGGTGAAGGTGTTTTTGGCCAAGATTCAAGAACAAATTCACCTATATCTTCACATAATTTGTTGCTTTTAAGTGGATTTGGTGATGGAATTGTGGCATATAACAAAGGGACAAAAATACTAAGGTTTATATTAGTAGGTGGAGAGCCATTGGGTGAACCAATAGCACAATTGGGACCTTTTGTGATGAATACTCAAGAAGAAATTGATCAAACTATTGAGGATTTTGACAATTATACTAATGGTTTTGAGAAAGCTAGGTATTGGAGATCTCAAGCTAGAGTTGAGCTTGGTTATTAATGATTGATAAGTTGGAATTTACAGATTCAACTGATTTAGATTCTTATCGCTTTTGGACCAGTAAAAACATTGTAGATCATATATATATACAGCGTATATATCATTTTATTCTTAGCATAAATTGTAAAGTTTTTGAGGTTACATGTTCGATACCTGAAAACAACGTTATGCATATATACAAGATAAGATTGTGTAGAATAAACCTTTATAGCTCAATAGTTTCTCGAAACTTAGTGTATTGGATCATCTTTTTTTCTCTTATCCTTTGATTCTTTTGTTTGTTACCATCTTTTCCTTGTTTCCATGCACACTTTGAATATAATGTTAAATATTTTGAATGTGAATAATATGACTGAATCTATTAATATTTGTTTTTATTATTATTTATATATACATCTAAGATTTTATGATGGCATATAGCTCTTTAATTATTAGTATTTGTATTTTGTAGTATACAAGTCAACTTGTACATACTTTAACTAATTTACCAATTAATATTTTATTCCCTACCATTACATATACAAAACAATACTTATTCATTAAAAAAAAAAAAAATTTAGATAAAAATATCACTTCTAACACCTAAACATTTATATTCATTTATCACTATACTACACTTACGAGAATTTAAATATATATCGCTATTACATTAAAAATAATACAAACAAAATATAAATTTACAAAAAGAATATTTATAGTCCATCTTAAAATTATGATAACTTATATACGGTGTAATTTGGCCTATTTTTATCTAATGCTTGCTTTATTGAATAGATTTAATATTTTTTTATCTTCTAAATATGATTAATATATAATCGGTTTATCAAATTTAATCTAAAATAAAAGAATATTTTGTATACTAACATTAGTTACATAATTATATCATTTGCCATTCGTTTTGTGTTTAAGAAATTGAGAAAAGTTAAAAGTAAAACACAAATTTTAAGTGGAAGTTAAGTTAAAACCGTTTTTTTTAATAGATAATCTTTTCACTAATTAATTTTTTTATTATTATTATATATAGCTGAGCTTAACCATCTTCTTCAGTCATTTCATATTTGAAAGAAAAAAAAACTGCAAAATCTCTATTCATTTTTTCTCTCTGTTTTTTTTCCCATTCTTTCTGCAAAAAAAAATAAAAATGATACGTGCAGGAGAATCAATTTCTGGAAATGAACGTAAGAGATTACGTACTAGTAATGAAAAAGAAGAAGATGGGCAAATGGAGCTTGATGTACAGAATGAGATTCAAGAACCAGAGGATGTAAATCAAGAATCTGATGACAAAATTGCAGAAACAGAGGAAGAAGCTGTAGAAGAAGGGGAAAATGAAGCTGATGGGCAGAATGAAAATGAAGAATCTGATGTAAAAATGGAAGAAAAAACAGAGGAAGAAGCTGGAGAAGATGAAATTGAAGAAGAAGGGGAAAAGGAAGTTGATGAACAGAATGAAAATCAAGAATCTGATGATAAAATTGAAGAAACAGAGGAAGAAGCTGTAAAAGATGAAAATGAAGAAGCTGATGGGCAGAATGAAAATCAAGAATCAGATGTAAAAATGGAAGAAAAAACAGAGGAAGAAGCTGTAAAAGATGAAAATCAAGAATCTGATGTGAAAACAGAGGAAGAAGCTGTAAAAGATGAAAATGAAGAATCTGATGTAAAAACAGAGGAAGAAGCTGTAAAAGATGAAAATCAAGAATCTGATGTAAAAACAGAGGAAGCAGCAGCTGGGAATGATGAAAATGAAGAATCTGATGTAAAAATGGAGGAAGAAGCAGCTGTGAATGATGAAAATGAAGCAGAGAATGGTAACAATGAGGAGAATCAAGAAGAAGAAGAAGCAGTAGATGAAGAAGCAGGAGTTTTCGGAGCTGAAGGACCAGACTTTTATGATTTTGCTAATTGGAACTGGCAATAACTAATTTTCATATTCATTTTAGTATAAACTTTACACTTTTGCTGTATGAATCTGATGTATTTTCTTAAAACTGTTTGATTCATAGAATAAAAGATATCTTCTTTTTCTTTCATATACATTGCTGCATTTTATGTATCGATCCAAGGGAGTCTTAGAGCAACGATAAGGATTAGAAACGTTGAGGTTCAAAGCTGTTGTCACGTGTATAGTGAGAGAGCTTAGCGCATCGAAGGCTTTGGAGCTGTTGTTAGAAAGAAGCATTAGAAGGTATATCCACTTTTTCAATTTTTCGTTCGGGTTTGATGAGATTATATTGACTATATTGTTTTTATCGTGTGAATTTTAATATGATTTTTGTCTGATAGCCTCTTTTTCATCTTTCGTTTGAGTATGTTGTTTTTACTATGTTAATTTTAATATGATTTTCGTCTGATTACCTCTTTTTCATCTTTCGTTGGATCGTTTGTCTATTAGAAACATTATATTAATCTAGTATGTTGGGTTGTTGTTGTAGTTTGAATCAATTGCATTTTTTAAGAATTCAAAATATAATATGGATTAACCTCTCTTCCAAACACAAAATGTAAGACTGATTAATATATTTTATTCGATGTCTGGTATTCATATACGAATGGACACAAAGGTATTATTATTTCTAGTATAGTGGTATTCTTGTATTTTAAGACTGATTAATTTGAATTTGCGTCGTATAACATGATACAACCAATATATATTTGGACTTTACTCTAAAACCAGGATCCCAAATCATATAATTCATTTGTATATTTTTAGAAGGTGAAGTTATTTTTTATCAAGATTCAAGAATAAATCCACCTATATCTTCACATAATTTGTTGCTTTCAAGTGGATTTGGTTATTAATTATTAATAAGCGGAATTTATAGAATCGACTGATTCAGATTCTTATCGCTTTTGGATGAGGAAAAGCATTGTATATCATATATATATATATATGCACATAGCATATATCATTTTATTCTTAGTATAAATGGTAAAATTATTGAGTATAAATAGTAAAAAAAATTAGATTACATGTTCGAGCCGTGGAAACTAAGTTATTCATATATGTAAGAATAGACTACGTAAAATAAACCTTTATAGTTTAATAATTTCTCGTACTTTGCATATAGCAAAATTTAGTATATCGAATTGTCTTTTTTTTTCTTTTATCCTTGATTCTTTTGTCGTTACGATCATTTCCTTGTTTCCATGCACATTTTAAATATAATATTAAATAATTTTCAATGTGAATAATATGGCTGAATCTATTGGTATTTGTGTTTTTGTTATATGCATCTAAGACTTTATGATGGTATATAGGTCTTTAAATATTAGTATTTGTGGTATACAAGTCAACTTAAATATACTTTAATTAGTTTACCAATAATATTTTATTCCTTACCATTACATATACAAAACAATATTATTTATAATTTTGTAAAGATAAATAGGAATAAATAACACTTCAACACCTGAACATTTCAAAATTCATTTATTACTATGCTACACTTTGTGAATTTAAAAATGTGTCGCTATTACACTGAAAAATAATACAAATAAAATATAAATTTGCAAATAAATATATATAATCCATTTTAATATTATAATAAATTTATGATGATTTTATTCTTTTGTCACATCAAAGCTTGAATTAATGACGAAATTTTCAAACCTACCTTTGTTTCAATAGAAAAAATAAATAAATATAAACGTGACCAAGTAATATGAGTTGTGAAAACTTTTAATAATGATACTTTTTTATTGGAACATTTATTTTTCTCAAAGATCATTGACTCGTGCTTTATGGGCACATTAATTTTATTTTTTTCATTTTTTTATTTTTTGATTCTTTTATAAAGTTGGCAAAAACTTAGGTGGTACGCAATAATATTAACATGGTCAGATATTATAATGAATTAATTTGCCATATTAGTTATAGTCACAATCCATTCACATGCAACTTGAGAATTGGACAAAATGGTGAAATTTCAATAACTTTTGACTAAATAGAATAAATAAATAAAAATAGTATTAAAAAAATGTCCTTATTTGTTTGGTTTAACAAGGAAAAGAAGAAATAGTCAATATTATATAAATTTAATTTTGACTCCAATTCTATTTGTTATTCATTTAATGTTTAAAAATTTCACTCCAAGACTAAAGTTTTCTTATTAAAAATAATTTAATTTTCATAAATCAAATACAAGATTTTTAATTAAAAATTAAATTATATAAATATCTTTTAATGTATAATATACATCTTTTAAGCCCAATAAAAAAAAGAAAAAAAAGTCCATACTAAATATGTTATAACATACTCCAAATTTACAATTCTTTATACACGATCAACCCTAAATTATCTATAATTATTACTTCTTAAAAATATGATTGTAAAAATTTATCTACCTTCAAAAATTTATCATAGTTCGTTGACTTAATAACGTATACATATAAGTTAAAAGAATTTTCAAATGCAATTAATTCTAAACACTTACTTCTTCCGTTCATTTTTATTTGTCATGTTACACTTTTCAAAAGTCAATTTATCTAATTTTCAAAGTTAAATTAGATTATATTAATTTAATATTTTAAACAAAAAATTAGATATTCAAAAACTATATGAAAAGTATTATAAATTGAAACTTTTTACATAACAAAATGATGAAAAATGTTTATTAAAATTCTTATAGTTTGACTCTAAAAATAGAAATAATGACAAATATAGTGAACTGACAGAATATTCATAATTACCTTTTATGAATATGATCTTATAAAATATAAACTTATCTACATTTCAAATACACATATTATTACAAATTTATATGGATAATAATATATTTAGTGAAATTTTACCGAGTCTCGAACTACATTTAGTTAAAGTAATTATAAATATATATACAACTAGTAATAGTGCAACTGAGAGAGAGGAAGAAGAAGAAGATGAACAAGAAGAAGCTGAAAATTCTTCTTTCTCTCTTTGCTCTCAACACAATTACTCTTTATCTATACTTCTCTTCACACCCAGATCATTTTCGCCACAATTTCCCTAAACACCACTATATTACTACCGGAAACCGCTTTTCTTCATCGGAAAACCATCCAAATTTGCACTCCTCTGTTGCTTCCCAATCCAAACCATGGCCTATATTGCCGTCTTACCTCCCTTGGTCTCAGAACCCAAACGTTGGTTGGGGATCCTGTGAGGGTTATTTTGGAAATGGGTTTACTCGTAAAATCGATCTTCTCAAAGCTTCGCCGGAGATTCACCGGAAATTCGGTGAAAACAGAGATTCCGGTGGAGGAGGGTGGTTTAGGTGTTTTTTCAGTGAGACATTGCAGAGTTCGATTTGTGAAGGAGGGGTAATAAGGATGAATCCGGAGAAAATTTTGATGTCAAAAGGAGGAGAGAAATTGGAAGAAGTAATAGGAAGGGGAGAAGAAGAAGAGTTGCCCATTTTTGAAAATGGAGCTTTTGAGATAGAGGTTAATGAAAGAACAAAAATTGGGAAAAAATTAGCTGATGAAAATTTCTTGAATAAACATTTACCTGAAGGTGCAGTTTCAAAGCACACTATGAGGGAATTAATCGAATCGATTCGATTGGTTGGCGCCAATGATTTTCATTGTTCTGAGGTTTGATTTTTTCTGAAACTTTGTTTGATCTGATATTAAAGTTTTGATCTTTGAGAATGTTGGTTGATATGGAACACAGTAATGGATTTTGTTTGATCTATTTAATGAAGATTGACTTATCTAATTGTTGATTTAGAAAAGTAACTCAGTGTTATTAATGTTGCTTTATATGTGTCATTAAAGAGAAATCCTTGAAATCTGGAGTAGAGGATGGATAACATGAGTTAATTAACTTTTGGATTATGGTTGCATTTCATTTGATTAGAGTATAGATAAAGTGGTGATTTTGGAATGTTTTACTAAATATTTTGCTAAGATTTTAGAGTTTAATTGTAGTTTTGGATATGAGTCCATAGAGGTTATCAAATTTATGGACCTCGAAGAGTATTAATTGTCGGTAGTTAACGACCTTAAGTTGGCAAATGGTTAGTGTATGTGATCTATGGTGAATTCTACGACTTTTGATCTCCTTTCATCTCTTTATTTCCATTTTACAAACAGAATATGGTAGCATTTGTCTGAGCTGGTCAGCTTTGTTCCTGAAAAAGTTAATAGCTAATTCGACTAAATGCCTTTTGAAACTTACTTGGACAACTGGTTGTTGCATTTTGAGGACTATCGACTTGATTTGACAGTAGGCCGAACATGGCTTCTATGTTAGGAGCAACTTATGTCTAGGAGGAAATCCGTGCTAGATAGGGACCTTTCACTTGGTTATTAGCTACTCAAAGTTCCAGTATGACCAGTTAATTTTAGATCTTTGCTGTGGTATCATTCAAAGTTCAATCAAAATCCAAAGTTATGTTGTGCACTAACAAGAGGAATACATGAAGGATGTATCACTGTTAGGTTACATTACCTTATCCACTAATGAAAGAAAATCAACTTAAATGATCATAAGTGGTGTTATATTGCTGTTTTAGATTGCTCATTCTTGAAATATTTATGAGATGAACATTTTTTCAGTTCTTCATGTGCTTATAAAAAAATTATCCATGCTAGATGTCAGTGTTCAAGCAACCATGTAAGGTAGCCGTGTCTTTTGTTAATGCCATCTTTCCGTAATCGATGCCTTACATTGCTGTTATTTTTCTGATTTTTGTTTCAGTGGATTGAGGAGCCATCACTTTTGATTACGCGATTTGAGTATGCAAATCTTTTTCATACAGTTACTGATTGGTATAGTGCATACGTGGCATCCAGAGTTACTGGCTTACCCAGTCGGCCACATTTGGTTTTTGTAGATGGCCATTGTGAGGTATGTTTGAAAGTATTGTTGACTAAGGTGTGCTGCATTGTTTTGTGTCATGGATGAATGTAGAATGAGTAATTTTTCTCTAGCAGGTAATGGACTTGAGATTCTTGTGTCAAGTTGGTTTGTCTTAATCCCGAGTTTCCCTTTGTTTCAGTTTTCTATTTGACACAGCGATTAACTCAGTACCTAGTTGTTGCAATTGGCTCATTCTTACTTCTATTTACATGTCAATATTTGTTTGAATGGTCCTTTGATGGTAAAAAGAAGTTCTGTTACGAAAAAAAATTTAGCAATGATTTCATTTCTGGACAATTTATTGTTACCTTACACCCGTCTCGAAAATCCCTTCCTGTGCATACTTTAATGAGACTGACGTTCATAGCCTATACTTTCATGTGTTAAAAGCTCTTTCACCCCATTACTGTAATCTTGATGTATTTTACTTGGCCAAGATTATTTTTTGGGCGTGTTTCTTCATGTTAACTGTTTTTACTCTTCTGTTTGAAAAAAACCCAGATACAATTGGAGGAAACATGGAGAGCACTGTTTTCAAGCCTCACTTATGCTAAAAACTTTAGCGGTCCGGTTTGTTTCCGCCATGCTATCCTCTCGCCGTTGGGATATGAAACTGCCCTGTTTAAGGGGCTTTCAGAAAGTGTCGGTTGTACTGGAGCTCCTGCCCATGAATTGTGGCAAAATCCCAATGATAGAAAAACTGCACGGTTGTCCGAGTTTGGAGAGATGATCAGAGCAGCCTTTGGATTTCCTGTGGATAGACAGAACATCCCAAGGACAGTCACTGGCCATAATGTCCTTTTTGTTAGACGTGAGGATTATTTAGCTCACCCACGTCATGGCGGAAAGGTACAGTCTAGGCTTAGCAATGAAGAAGAAGTATTCAATTCCATAAAGAGCTGGTCCTTGAACCATACAGAGTGCAAAGTAAATGTGATTAACGGATTATTTGCCCACATGTCCATGAAAGAGCAAGTTCGAGCAATCCAAGATGCTTCTGTCATTGTAGGTGCTCATGGAGCAGGTCTAACACACATTGTTTCTGCAGCACCAAAAGCTGTTATACTAGAAATTATAAGCAGCGAATATAGGCGCCCCCATTTTTCTCTGATCGCTTATTGGAAAGGATTGGAGTACCATCCCATTGATTTGGAGGGGTCTTATGCGGATCCACCAGTCGTAATTGACAAGCTCAACAGTATTTTGAGGAGTCTTGGCTGCTAAATCTACTCAACAGTTTGAACAGTTCAACTTTTCTCTACAAACTTGGAGCCTGAAAATCTTGTAAAAGATGTTTCATCTGCAGTTCTATAGTTTTGCTGCAATCTTCATCCTCAATCTGGTGTTCACAGTTTCTGGCAGTTACTAATTTATTAGCCCCTCTCAGTTATTAACTCTCAGAACGATCGTTATGGTGAGCTCATTGAATATATTCTTCATGGTGCAAGACTACAAGTCACTCGCGACACACACATTTGTAAATCACATTAGGTGTGTACAACTTCCTTACAATTCATTGTCAATTGTTTTCTGCAATTTATTATCTTCTTGTTCTGGGAAGACACAGATTAACAAACATGTTGAAGTAGCAGATTAACAAGAACCTCTGTGTAGTGTTCAGTGATGATATGATTGTAACTTGTAACAAAACAAAAGAAATGAGACATTTAACAGCGATTTTCGTGTATATTTAGCTCTCTATCTATGTTATTTCTCTTAAATCCATCGCTTTGTGTTCTTCAGGTTGTACATATAGCATATATTTTCTTATTTTTCAGATGTTGGTGTGCATCTCTTGTAACGCGGGATACTTTTTGCACGAGCTTTTATCTTTTTTAGTTGTGCTTGAAATGATACTTAAATCCAAACCATAGAGAGCAACCTCATTTTTTTTTATGAAATAAAATCCATTGAAATAAATCAATACTATGTTTTTTCTAATAATGAAAATAGATCAAACAATAAAAAATTATATCATGTTAAAACCTTGCGTGATGTTTATATCAAAATCAATACGTACATAATTTATCAGTTAATATAAAAATCAATAAATTCAAGACACGTGTCTTTCGTACATAATTTATCAATTAAGAATGATTAACATGCATTTTAGTTAATTAAGATTAAAATAAATGGTTGAGCTAAACAATAGGCGCAGATAAATACTTATTTTTTTTAAAAAATAAAATACATCAAATAATTTTCTTAGACTCCTAATAATATTAACGGATAGCATTTATTTCACCCACCCAAAAAATAAAACTGTATTTACTAATCATTTTTTTATGGAAAAAAAATACTTTTATTTATTATATCTAAGAGGGAAAAAAAAGGATAAAAATTAAAAAAAAAAAAGTTGCAGAAAACAAATATATGCAAAGGAGTGCAAAGATTATCATTGGAGGAGAAGGAGGGTGGTGATTTTTTTTTATTTTTTTTTTGTTTCAATTGTAACAAAAATAACATCATTCCAAATTCTCCTCTGATTCTGATTCAGAATTTTATCCCCAAAAAAACAAAAAAAAACTTCTCCTTATGTTTTAGCTATTAGATTTTTCTGTAAATGGCATTGCGATTGTCATTTTTCTCTATTTCGTATCTCTCAATTTGCAAAAAAGTGTATTCAAATCTACCATTAGCATTGTGAATTGTGATTCACAATGCCGATTCCGGCGACTCAAATCGCGGGATTAGCAAATGGGATAAACGGATCCAGGCAAGTGAAACCAAATAATTTGAAGAAATTGTTTACTAAGGCGTTTCGTGCAACTGCTGTTAAATCCATCTTCAAATCGAAGGCTAAGCGTAAGCCTCCCGCTGAGATTGTTCGTCGGGTCAGATTTTTGCTTGAGGCTGTTGATTCCCTCGATGACAATGTCGATCCCAGTCATTTCGACAAGGTAATTTTTTTTTATTTTTTCGAAATGTATTTATATTCGTGTATTGATTTGATTTTTGGTAGATCGATAAGAAATAAATTATTCAGGTATAAAATTAAAATAATGTTAATGTTGATAATTTGGAAACTCGCATAACTAATACATGTATAAGTTATGAGGAATCAATGTATTATAGGGTCGTCTCAACAAGTTTGGAGGCCTAAAGCCAAAAATTAAATAATTATATCATACTCCGTGTAATCATAAAAATGAGGTCTAGAGGCATGATACTAGCATTATAAAGTAAGAATGTAAACAATGGAAATTATTTTCAATGGAAATTATATAATATAAAGTTAGAATAATAAGACATGACTCAATTTTTTTAAAAATACGATGATATTAAAATAGTGTTGTGATGAATTTGATAAGTAGATATAATAATATTAAAATGGTGTTGATTAGTGTTAGTGTTTGAAATTTGAATAAGACACCAAAAACAAATTTGATCTTTTTATAAATACACAACAATAGATTTTACATAATGTAGAAGGTTTGAACGTTTGAGATCAGACTTTAGAATATTCAATAATGAAAGAATAAAAAATAGTGACAAGAACAATATTCGATACGGTTGGCTCATGATAATCGTTAGAATATAAATGAGCTAGACAACAAAAGAGATAGTCACATGCGAAACTAGAAAGGATACTACAGTTAACTTAGCCACATAAGAATCTAGAAAAGATACTACAATCAACTAAACAATATTCAATTTCTCAATTATATTTACTATACAAAAAAATCTTTTAATATTTATCAATATATGAATTTTTTAACTATATATATATATATATATATATATATATATATATATATATATATATTATAATTGGGAGAAAATGGGGCCCCAAGCGATTGCTTTAGTGGCCTTATGGTCGAGACGGCTCTGATGTATTATGTTATGTAGGATAGAGGATGGAATAATTAATGCATTAATAACTAATATCTGCATAACTCTAATTTCGACTATGAGATTTCACATGCATGCTATTTCAATTTTTTTTTGGATTTTTTCTGTATTATGATACATAATGTTTTGCAGATGGAAGAACTGGATTCTCTTTTACATGAGGTGAAAGCAATGTTGTATGGTAGTAATGAATGTGAGCCTGCTGTTGACGCATGCGCGCAATTGACTCAGGAGTTCTTTCGAGAGAATACATTTCGTCTCATCATCATTTGTTTACCTAAATTGAACTTGGAGGTGAGTATTTATACATTTGATTCGTGTGGAATTACTCTAAGCTTTCTACCATCCCGTTGTCTCTAGTTTGCCCGAACTTGTTACTAAAATGATCGTTCTTTTCTTAGGCTCGTAAAGATGTCACACGAATTGTGGCCAATCTACAAAGGCAACCAGTTAATTCACGTTTGATTGCATCTGATTATTTGGAAGGCAACTCGGACCTTATGGATCATTTGGTATGCGGGTAAGCTAATCTGTATTTTTCTCCTTACCTGGTTGGCGGAATGCCCTCTCTTCCTCGTGATTTTTGACTTAAGCACGACCTTGTCCTCACTGTTTCTGTGATAGATATGATGATCCAGGTCTTGCTTTGCATTACGGAACAATGTTGAGGGAGTGTATTCGCCATCAAGTTGTTGCAAAGTAAGCCAACTCTGTGAACACCGTTAATATGTTAATTGGAAGTTGCTATGATCAATGGTTTGTTTTGTGTTATTATTGACTCAGAGGTTCCTTCTTACTTTACCGATGAATAACAATGCTTCTTTGTTTTTTGTTTAAACCATGACTCAGAGGTTCCTTCTTACTTTACCGATGAATAACACTGCTTCTTTGCTTTTTGTTTAAACCATCACTTCTTCTCGTGTTGTTGTTATGTTATTGTTAGTTTTATTAGTGTTTATGGGCAATTTTCCCATTATCTGTCGAAATATTTGCAGATATGTATTGAACTCCGAGCACATGAAAAAGTTTTTTGATCACATGCAAATCCCAGAATTTGATGTTGCTGCAGATGCTACAGCAACCTTTAAGGTTATTATTCACAAATTCTGTGATGACAAGATTTCTCGATCTGTTTCATCTCTGTTAACAATGCACTATTACCACTCGCCACATAATAATCGTCATACTGTTACTCAACTTTGAATCTTTTCGTTTGCAACTTGTTGCAGGAGCTTATGACCAGGCATAAATCCACAGTTGCTGAATTTCTCTCTGAAAATTATGATTGGGTATGTTATGATCCTCATTAGCCATTTGTATGATTTTCTTTATGTTAATTCAATAGCACCAACTTCATCCTAACGGCGTACCAGTGTAACATATTCTCCACCTTTTTTTGATTATAGTTCTTCGTTGAATTTAACGCGAAGCTTTTGGAATCAGCAAACTATATTACCAGAAGACAAGCTATCAAGGTAAACTAGATGTCATATTCTCGTCTCAGTTTGATTTGGTGTTGGTTCCGTGGGCTTCAATGGTGTTCTTTTTCTTTGTATACATTTAAGTAATTTCTCTGCTTATATTTCATCACGATAGAAGTATTTTTCATGCTTATAATTAAGTTCTATCCGCACTCTTATATATTTTGCAGCTTTTGGGAGATATTTTACTTGATCGCTCAAATTCTGCTGTGATGACACGCTATGTCAGCTCGAAGGATAATCTAAGGATTTTGATGAATCTTTTGAGGGTATGTCATTCTACCAATGTACCATAAGTTAGGACTTCTTTTCCCCTCGGAGCATTTTGCAACACCATACAAATTCTCCGAGTAATAAAGACTATGATGGAATAACTTCGTTCCATAATTTGATTCATGAGTTTATCTCTCGTCATTTGATTCTTTCGTGTCCATTTGCTAGTGTTATTATTTCACTACGTTTACTTGACACGTTATTATACGACTCAATCTTGCTGCTACATTTCCTTCTCGATCTTTTCATGTTTCAGGAGACTAGCAAGAACATTCAACTAGATGCATTTCATGTGTTTAAGGTAATCCTTCATAACATTTGATTACTAATTATCAAGTATTCATGTATGACGAGTTGACAACTCCTCTTCACTTCTCTCTGCGTGTTCTTTTGTTCTGTTGACAGCTTTTCGTTGCCAATAGAAACAAGCCTACTGACATTGTCAACATAATCGTTGCCAATAGAAGCAAGTTTCTACGTTTCTTTGCAAGTTTCAGGATCGATAAAGGTACTAAAATTTTACTTCAATCAACCAATATAAACGTTGATATCATCTTCGTATGGGGAATGGTATATATAAATACAGAACATTGTTTGTTTGCAGAAGATGAACAATTCGAAGCAGATAAAGCTCAAGTTGTGAAAGAAATTGCAGAACTTGAAGCAAAAGGACCTCTTTTCTCAGGGGAACTGCATAAATTTCCCGGTACACCTACTGCTTCAGGAGAACTGTATAAGTTACCAACAACACCTCTCTCAAGACAACTTACATAATTTCCCAAAACACAACAACAACTACAAGCTCTGGAGAATCGAAAAAGCTTTAGTATACGAGTCATTGTTTTATGAATTATACTAAAAAATAAACGTTTTTTTAAAACAACTTTTCGAGTCTGTTGATCAAAGAATTACTAAATGCAGTGGAGTATGTCATCTTTGCTCTGGTTATTTGAAAGAGCATCGATAAGAAACATGTTATTCATGATGTAAATCGAATATTTGTCAATTTTCTTTGTCTTAAACAACTTTATATATAACTTCTTACAACCATGTCACTGAGTTTGTTGGCACTTGCATGCTTTATAGTACACTCATTTGCAGATTCTTGAGATTCATATTATCGATCTTTTAACTTGTTTGGGATTGAAGTGTAATGATCATCGTAAAGGTTTTGTATTGAAAAGGTTTCAATTTTGAACTCATATGGGGTTCTTTAGTAAGCTTATCTATTAAATATCCATAGTCAGTTCGATGAAATTACTAAAAAATAAAAAATTGAATTTGACGAATAACAAGTTGACCTATATTAGAGCAATAAATTAACTTTTCAAAAGTATTTCCATGAAAAAAAGTAGAGTATATTATTATTTTTTAAGATTCGGAATAACAACTTATGATATTACTCAAAACTCTTATTACTTAAAAGTTAGAGTATATCAGATAGGGAAAATTGTATACAATAGCAAACTATTAATTCAAATTAAATGGTATAAATATACTTTGATTTAATTGTACCCTATAGCAAACTATATCTATTTTCGCCACTCTCCTTGGTGGAATCTCGCTCGCCTCTCTCGTTTGGTCGCAGTCTTGCTCGCCTCTCTCGCTTTTTATACAAACACAAATGTATATACATATATTTCGTTCTCCTCTCCCAGATCTCGCTCGCCACTCTCCCTAATCTCGTTCGCCACCCTCGCCTCTCTCGCTTATACAAATAGAAACAAAATGTATAAATTGTGTTTTTGTTTGTATAAAGCGAGAGAAAATTGTATATACACATGCAAATACATATATATTTTCGTCCTATACACTTATGATTATACAATAAAAATACTCCCCTGTCCAGTTTTTTTTGTCGTTCTCTCTTTCTCGTTTTATACAAATTCAAATTTTATATAATTTCTCTCTTTCTTGTTTTATACAATTGGATTCAATTGTATATTCCCTACCCAAGTCTCTTTTGCCTTTCTCTCTTTCTCATTTTATACAGATTCAAATTGTATATAAACGTCCTATACATTTATGATTATACAATACAAATATTTTCTTGCCCAAGTCTCTTTTGCCTTTTGTCTTTTTCCTTTTATACAATTCGCTTCAATTGTATATGTATAGCGAATTATACATATATATGTTTGCTATGGAGCGTAATTATGCAAACTTTGCTAGAGCATACAAATATGAATTTTGTGTTTGTTATATGTGAAAGTTGCCCTATGAGATATCAGAGTTTTAACTCTCTAAGATAAGCACTTTTAACTTCCCGACTAAATTGGCTATTAGTTTAATTTTCTTGCAAGTGTGACCTCTTTATAAAAGGCCACTTGTGCAAACATATGATGATTATAAGAAGAAATGGGCTGGATCCAAAACGATTCGCGTTAATGGGCTTACCGAAGAAGCCCAAAGAAAAACCCGAGTGTATGAACACAGCAGAAGAATCGTCACTTCTCCCAGATCTTCATACATTTGTTCAATCCACAAAATCGTAAATTTTTGCTCAAACTTTGAATTCTGGATTTCTATTATTACTACGATTTAGAAGATTTTTCTGTAAATTGTTGTTAGGATCCCCAAAATCGCAATGGTTTTCTGCTACCCATCATCTCCTTCAAAGCTTGCTGCTACATTGGCGTGTTTTTTTGGTGGTTCTGTTCTATTTGCTTTTGGTGTGCATCATTCTTATATCAATATTGCTCCTCAACAAGCTCGAACTAAAGCTAGGAATGACTTTGTCAAGGATCGATTGAGAAAAAAATATGGCAAATAGTTCAATCTCTCCTCTTCTCGGTAACTTTTTATTTTCTCGTAATGTTGATTATTAGTAGCATTTTTGGAATCCTTATGCTTTTTTTTATTGTTTGTTTGTCAAATTTTATCTGTATCGATTCGATTTCATTGGATTATTTGTAATTATTAAGAGAGATTGTGCTTCGAAAAGAATGAGACTTGTGAATTGATGATTTGAACCAAATAAAGAAACTTTAGGTATGTATGAAGATGATTCATTTGACATCGAGAGCTGTGATTAGATGCTGATAGCTCTGTGTATCAATGTATCAATGAAGAACAAATTTGGAAAAGCATATGATCAACTATCATTTGCAATCTCTATGAAGTAATTCATGCCTCTAGTGATACAATAAGTTTGGTACCAATGTGATTCCTTACTAATGTAGGAACTAATGAGCTAAGATCATGAAGAACTTTTCGTTTGGTTATAATGTAGGCTTACGAACAGATAGAATTATGTGGTCAAGTTTGATTCGATCACTGTGAAGCAGTCTAAATATATTAGACTTTAAGCGCGTCCTCCTCGCTTCTTTATCCAAAAAAAATAATCTACCTCAGTATTCTGTTTCTGTTTTTCACAATGGCGCAAAAAAGAAATCCCTTCACCATTCAATCTCAATACACCGTTTGTTCTTTTCCAACGAAATGCCTTTCTCCTTCTCTTTCACCACAAACTCTCCATACTTACATTTTGCTACCATTCAACCTGCAACATTGCATTTTTGTAAGAAAATTGTGAGATATGCAGTGTCGTCTCCTTTAACTTTGTCAAATTACTTGTCAACAGCTTAGCCTATTGCAACAAAGATATAGCTAGCATTGTTGTTTGTGATCTGCTGGTGGAGTGTATGAACGTCACCACATACCTCTACTTATTAAGGTGTATCGATGACCAGCAATATATTTAGTTAACAAATGTGGATGGGTACAGTAAGGCTAATCCAAGGGTTGCAGGAGGTGGTTGAGTTGTTAGAGATCATGATGGCCTTTGCTTCTTTCTATGACATTTGCAGTAATGGTAGAAGGCAGAAGCTAAGGCTATTCTCCAGGGATTGAGCGCATTGACAGAGGCTACCTTATGACTATTGTAGAGTCCGACTCCATGCTATTGGTTGATATAATCAATAAAGCACGTCTTTTTGTGTCCACGTCTTTAGGGAAGGAAATGGCATTGCAAATCAGATTGCTAATTTGGGTGTTACAGACAAAGAGCACATTGTTGTCTTCAGTGAAGCAAGAGCAGGATCGAATATGACTAATACATCAAACCTTGTTTGTGGTACTCAGAGAACTTGTATAGCTTTGAGCTAACTTTACTCTTTTGTTCTATATGGAAAATGAAAGATATATATCGCTGTGTAGACTCTGCATTTGATGCAAGTGCTATATCTAAAACCATTTGTATTTCTTGCGTTGGAGGCTAAGGTGTATGTCCTTCTCCGTAATCTTTTTGTATATTATCACTATCGTGAATCCTTTGATTAAAGTTAATGTGGATGTTTATATCATGTTACTGTACCATGAATTTACTAACTGTTCATGTTTCAGCTTGCAAATTTCTGTCATTGAAGTTGTAACACAAAATAACCATCTGATAACAAAACCTTGTGTCTCTTTAATGAGGATTTGCTGGCAAAATTGAGATCATTAGTCATTAGGTGTGCAACATTTATTTGCAATCTTATATTACATGAATAGAATATAAAAAGGCTGTGTATGAAAAGTACTAACTACATTGATCATTGCTTATATCCAATACAGAATTCTTACAAATAAATAGGCAATAAACCCCAGACACCCACTCAATCTGACCCAAAATGGAAAAAAAGGGGAGGGAAGGGATGAAAAATAGAAACGAGGAAGAATGTAAAGAATAAACAAGAACTGAAAATTTTGATACATCGCAAATACAAGGAAACAATCACGTGTTAAATGAGCTGACCCGAGACTACCGCCGCCATCATGCGCGACTCCATAATCACCAGAGGGAGGTTTGATCAGTAAGATGGCAAAACAAATTGTACAAAATGGTGGCACCAAAGTAGAAATGGTCATCAATATACCATGAAAATTGCTAGAAGAACTGCGACTGAGCTCATGAGAATGCTAGCAACAACTGAGGATTGGCCATTTGGAGGAGTAGTGGGAGCTCTAGCTGTAGAACCATTGTCATCGCTTGGGTTTATCTTTGCAACAGGTGGAAGAGGTGGCTCAGTCACATCACTTACATCAAGCACGGGGCTGGGAGGTTCGACTGGTGGCATAGACTGAACAGTCATGAGTCCCAGGAGACTCCCAGGTTGAACAGGGCTCATATATGCTGGCAAGTTTTTGTATGCTAAACAACGGTTCCCTGTACATTCCCAACAATTGGTATATGTCAAATTGAGGATATATAGTAGTAATGTTGCATTTCGTAAGAACAACTTAATGGATATGACCAAGCAAATGCTCTGGTAAAATATACACAAATCTAGCAGAATGCACCAGAGATTCATTTATACTGAATGATGTTTGAGGATGATAGATAGAGAAACTAAAAGGAGAAAGAAAGGGGAAAGAGGGAAGAATGGGTTGTGGTTGGAACACGGTATGAGAAATAACAAAGGTATATAAATAACTTACTTCGGTATCTAGCCGCTGTCCTAGGGTATTCTGTAACAAGACCATCAACACCAGCTCCAAGAACATAGTTGTTTAACTCAATAGACGAATCTGAGAAGAAGTCCCATGCTTGAGATATAAACTCGTTATTAAATAGTCGTACATATACGGGGAGATTTGCTGACTGCAGCTTCTGTACAATATTCGTTTGACCAATGATAAAAGCGTCTTCACTGGGGAAGACTGATTTCTTGGTTATGACAACAGATTTTGCAAAGGTCTTGATCTCCAATATAGTTGAGTTCTTAATATCACTGATATCATCATCAACCAAATAAACAAGTTCATAACTACTCTTCTTGAATTCTTCCAGAACAGAACTGTCATTTGATTGGATCATAACTTTCCTAGCTGTCTGATTATTGTAACCAGCTGTGCTTAGAGCGTCCGAAACCGCATCAGTTACACCTAATCCCTGCTTTGCCAGGTATGCGGCATTCTGCATGAAGCCAGAATATTGTGTCAAATAATGAGAAAGGAGGTAATTCCTCCAGTGTGCAAAGATATCCATTACATCAGAGTTTTTCCCGTATAAACATAAAAAAAAATGCAGCTACTTTGACTGTTCTTTCCTCTCTTTTTTTTGTGATGTCAAAGTTCTTATTGTTTTTCTTATAATCCTTTATTCCTTTCTACATTGAGTGGGTAAGCACCTTCATTCAGTAATGGACATAGAATTATTATGATTCTGCTACTAAAAAGGAAGTCATTATTGTACTTGGAAAGCAGTTAAAACTGCTTCAGTTGTAACTTGTAGAGAACATTTCAGAAAATTGGAGATGTTGAGATCCTTTATATACTTGCAGACGATTAAACCTTCAAAATACTAGTCATAAAGTGAATCCTTTCCTTTTGAAAATATACAGACCATTTTCCAAAAGCATTTTCTGGTTCCAAATTCTTTTCAAGGGAAAGTTTGGCATGCTTCCCACATTCAATCACCTATGAAATAGCATAAGAAGCTATGGAATTCGCACTCAGAATGAGGAGTGATAAGGAGTGAGTATATAACTTATAAGCATTTAGGATTCGGAAATGAGCTTACACTATATTGATGCATACGAATATAGGTATAAATAAGGTCAGTAGTCCCTGAAGAAACTCACCTCTATGCTGATCATTACACCAGAAACATTAGCATTTTTGGAAAATGTCAAGAAGTCTGCTAACGACATAAACTTTCCATCATTTCTGGCCTTTGGATTCCGTGACAATCTAAAGTCTGAATACCGGGTTGATATTACCGCTGCAAGACATTAGAGCATGTTTAAATGCATTTTGAAACAATAGTATTCTGAAATTTCAATTGAAGTAGTGCATAATCTTGCAATGACAAATAATTAGAAGAAAAAGTAAGCATTTGCAGAGATGTCCAGATAAGAAATGAAGGTCTCTAGAAAATTCGAGAACATGTCTTAAAAGAGCTTGCGGAAAGTGTATGCCACAAAAGCATGTCAAAGTGGAAAAAAGAGGCTATTATTAAGCCAAATAAAATTACTGTTTTTGTAATTATTTCACACATTTCAAAAGCATTCTTAATGAGGAAGGAGAACTGGGATGATGAATTCCTAGAACATTGCTCCTCTGTAAGAGCTTATATGTGTAGTTCAAAACAATTAACAAGCTACAAGATAAATAGCTAAAAACTTAGATCAATCCCTGAATTTGTTATTTGTGCCAAGATAAATGCATGACAGTAAAGAAGTCCCAGACATGAAGAAGATAAAAAAACACAATACAGAAGAGAAACCATCTCATTATCTACAATTTTTAACAGTGTTGATCCAAATGAAAGAACTAATTGTGGCATAGATATATTTGCAGGCAAGCAAAGAAGAGAAGTTCTTTAGGCACACAATGTTCCATTTTTCTTTTATAAAGAAAGTTAGATACAGATGGCATCACACGGACGCAGAGGCATGCAATAGTGAGATTGAAACAAGATAAGCCACATAATTTAACACTACAAATTAACAGATAATTCAACTTACGTTTCAGCGTTTGAATATCGCTCCAGTTAAGGTTGATGGTGAGTATTCCATCTGTTATCTGAAGCTCTGGAACAGTGGTAGAGATGTCGCTGAATGGCGATTGGGCCGCAGTCGTCGTGTCTATCAGATTTATCGAACTAAGGCAGAAGGGTATTCCATCTTTTGTCATTTGGACAGGACAGCCAATAATATCTGCACCATCGGAAGCAGCTTTTGTATATGCTAAATCTGTACAACCAGGATAGTCACCACTTGCTCCTTGAGGTGCGATAATCTGAAGAGTAACTGCAGGCCAAAGGAGGAAGAGAGAAAACAAGAGAGAGGACATGGATAATCAGTATGCCGTCATTTGGTGAACTAATTATGCATGGATATCTTAGAGTGAACTGTTATATGCTGAACGATAACAGAGATTTTTGTGCAGGGGACGCCTACTATAAAAGTATGTCATCATTAGTTACTGACATCTAGGTATTGCTAATACATGTAATATATTTCCACATTGTACTGCAGTAAAATAATACATAATTTATTTCCGTATAAATAATGCACAGTTTAACATGGAATGTTGCATGTGAACAAGGGACAGGGTAAAGCTCATTTACTTAGAAAGTTAAGTTAATCAAATTCAAGGTTTCAATTTTAGGAAATTAGTTGACTCCATGCTCAATTCATTTTAAACCAAAAGTGTGAGAATTTGAAAGCTTTGCAAGATAACTTGCATTGTCAAGATTTCAATGAAAATGTTTAAACATATTAAACAACATAAATTATTCTGGAAAAGTGTGTATATCAACAGCATACCTTGAGGCTTATCATTCGCACCCAAATGCGAGAAGCAATCTGCAAGATTAGAAATGGATAAGTACCACAGAAAGAATAGACCAAACAAGTGAAACTATGAAAGCAGTAAACAAAGCTTATACTAGCACACTCTCAATACAGAGAATCAAAATAGATTGTCACTTACCTACTGAAGCAGAAGGAGACATTGGGAAGTCAGATAACACTCCGTCCACCGAGAACTCACCGTTGTCTATAAAGGATAAATACTCAGCTACAGGATCATAGCTATAATTATAAGCAAAAGGTACATCATTAACAAAGTCGGCTGCATAAATCTCAAGTCCTTCCTTATGAGCGTTTGAAACGACCGATGTATGTGGCTGCAAGTACAAGCTGTCCGTTGGCCAGATATAGTGTTTGGGAACAAGAATCCCAGCGGCAAAGGTTTTAATAAATGTGAGATTCTTCACTAGAGAACCATATGTTTGACTTGTTGATGGCTCAATATCATCCTCATTGAGAAACCGGAAAACGCGCTTTGTCACTCGTGGATTCAATCGCGATGCGATACTTCGCAGGAAATTCACCTCAGGTGATGAAATATAGTTGGCAATAACACTTCTAGATAGGGAAATAACAAAGCTTCTCATACTTAGATTGTGCTGGCTGTAGAAGGAATCATGCTGGAAATGTATTTGCAGAAGAATGAGTTAAATAATTGTTATGCCTACACAAACTTAACATACCACACATCAAATGCAACAATGCATGGTATGATAATCAAACTGTTCCTCTTAGATTCTTAGAGATTGAAAAACTGAAAGTAGGCAACAAGTAAGTACCAAAAGCATACTGTAATCAAATGCATACCTGGATATTCAACCATAATCCTGGAGGTTTGACTTGGGTAGCTACATCCTGGACAGTAAGAATTTGCTGGGGAGTGCCATCAAATCTAGGCGACCGTGAATACACTCCTTGTTTCACTGTTCCAGGCATCAGGATTAATCTCTTTTTAGTAGAATTTCAGATCACCAGAAGCTAACTTTCATCAAGCCATAACAATAAGTCCAACTCTAATGAGAGATTCTCTAGACTATACCAGCAACATGTTTTGGCATAAGCATATATGATCTATTTGGGTCCTAAGGAAATGCACAGGGTAACTCATTTTCTAAGGTGATCTGATTCTACATTTTTTTAAAACATAAAGTAAGATAGTGGTTGAGGGAGGGGAGAAAATTTTATGACAAAATATATTACTCCCTCCGTCCCATTTTATGTGAGGTAGTTTGACTCGGCACAAAGTTTAAGAAAGAAAGGACGACTTTTGAAACTTGTGGCCTAAAATGAATAATAGAAATCTGCTTGGCTACAAATCATTTCATTAAGGAAAAAATAGATATTTTAAAGTTAAATTATTACTTAATATAGAAATGTGTCATTCTTTTTGGGACGACTAAAAAAGAAAGTAAGTCATACAAATTGGGACAAAGGGAGATAAAAATAATACTAGCATATTATTATTCAGATTTACTGCCAATTAGCACTTGATCTGAGAGTCAAACTTTTAAAAGATAGGACCACAGTTATTCCACAAAATGAAAACCTAGATTAAGTTTTTCATCTATCAACCCTTCTCGAAGCATAAGTATGTAAAAGAAATGATAAATGCAGTCCCAACATATCAGAATTGTTTTAGAACCAAATAAATACAGATACATACTGGCTTTAGACACACTATAATGGTATGGCACCAGAACCTGGGCTGTCCCGCATTAAAAGAAAAGAGGGCAGTGACTGTACCACCTTCACAGACCAGCAAAAGAATGGCAAAACAAAGACAGAGAAGCTAAGCACCATTTAAAATTCCAAATGAATAAATCCCTGAAATCTATTGGTTTATTAAGTAAAACAAAACTAGTGGAGAAGCCTCTCAATTACATATGATAGGTAAAACAGGCCGCTTTGGAGTGTAAACTCATTGCCCAAAACAAGTTCTTTACTAGGTGTAACTGCTGATCTAAACAGCCATTCACATATATAGGACCATAAAAAGCATATAGCAAAAGATACAAAAGGTCACGATTTAATCTTACAGCTGACAGGTGCCAAATCCTTGATGTTGAAATCTATAGAAAACCATCCTGTCTGAGGAATTCCATTCACCGAGTAGTTGTTATTCCTGTTTTGGTAGAGAGTATCGATGTCAGAAGCATTGTTAAGCTTGATATCAGGAAAACAAATGCCAACCCCGTCTTTTGTGAGTTGAACATCACACCAAGCAACCCAATCAGCTGAGCTAATTGCTTGTGCCAACATATAGGCATTAAAGCTTGAATCAGGAAGTAACCCAGAAAATCCTCCACGAGCTATGACTTTTGGTGCATCTCCTGCAAAGTAGAAAGATGGATTTAGTGTAAATACAACAATGAAAACAAAAGAATCTTATTCATCATTTTCACGTATAGGCAAAGAAAAGAACACTGCTACTGACTATTTTAACAAATTGGGAGTGCTAACTGATTCACCATTGAAAGCCTATCTGGAGTTCTGCCCCCTTATTCAAGGAAACTTTCTTTCTTTTCATGCCATCTTTTTTTCCTTTTTGGAAGAGGTGATTTAGGTATGAGTTGCTGCCAAAGAGTTGCATCAACTACAGTGGGAAAAAAGAAGACAGTTGCAAAGAGAACATTTTTTTTTTCTTTTGAAAATTGAAAGCATCTTGGCATGTTTCTCCAAAATTAGGAAGACCATGGCAATGACTAGCAACTGAAAATCAAAAGTTAAGTTTGCAAAATCAGAAAAACAATGACTTATGTTCTTTCAAGATGTTTCTTTATTGCAACTTCAGGTACCACCAGCATCATACTAACAGCCATTACTGGCATAGAATTAAAGAAGCAGATGTCTCCAGTGCAATAGTTAAATCACTGCTTCCTGAGCAGCTAGCTTACTATTAACAGGTGCTATCCATCACATCCTAGATGCAGCTTTTGATTTTCCCCTAACTAAACTAATTTGATCAGAAATCTCACAAAATAAAATCAACATAAAACAGCTCAAATGCCTGGACACTGAAGAATACTTCAAACGAACAAATCATCCTAACAATTCTCCCGCTCCACTTACTATCCAGCAAAATTATAGGCAAAACTATTCTAAACTACAGAATCTAAACTTTTTTTTCACGATTTCTTCAGTATCGTATAGCTAAATTGAAATTCCATCCATAATTTTTCTGAAATACATAAGTCTACTCAGCAAGCAACTGTTGTAACAAATTCATAGCTGAAAAAAAAGCTCAAAATATAACGCATCGAAGAACTTATCATGATCTCTTCAATTCTTTCATAGTTAATCTGAACTTCGAGAGATATTGTAAGCTTACTCTTAGAACTTATTAAGTAGAAATTTAGAGAGAGAAAAAAAAAAGTTACCGCTCAGTGTTTTCCATTTAGAGGTTACATTGCTAGATCTTTGAGCAGCAACAAATGCAACTGAGCAACAAAGTACCAGGAAACATAAAACAGAACGCATTTCCCTCATTTCCGGCGAGCTTAGCCGGAGAATCGTTTTCCGGCGGAATTTTTTTCCGGTTGTGACGGAGGTGGAGGAGAATATGGAGAGATTCAGCTGATTTGTGTGAAAGAAAAAGTGTGATGATTGACAAGTTAAGGAGACTTTGATACCAGATAGATAGAGAGAGAAAGTGTGTGAGTGTTTGTGCCTTGCCTTTGAGGGGTGTGGGCTATTTTCAGGCTGGCAAATATTTTTAGCACTATTTATGCATACAACTATTAGTTGTACTAATGGATGCCGATGCTTTTCATTACGCGTCTCTCGTTATATATAATAGCTGTATTTAAATATCTTCAGCGGCTCATGCTGATAGCTAAAGGTAAAAACTAAGTCTATCGTGTTTATATCAAAATAACAAATACATATCATGATTAATAATACAATGAAAGTAAAAATATGTATTAGTTAATCATGATTATTAAGTTATATTTTTAATCATAAATAGAGTGTGTGCAGATTTTATCATTACCTCATTAAAATAGAGAGTATGTTTTCGAAAGATCTTATGCTGAAGTAAAGCAAATTCAGTTATAGGAAGAAAAAAAGAAAAACATAACAACAAAATAGTTCAATAATCAAAATACAAAAAACAATTAAGAATGCGAGAGATGAAAAGTAAAAAGTATAAGTGATACTAGGTTACAAAAGTCAAAATGAAAAAATACTCGTACGGACATATTGCTCTACACTATCGCCAAGCAAAATATATGAATAGGCTAGTAATAAGATAGCAACTACATATTAATCTTTTATTCTTATTTGTGCAAAATAAATTTTCGATCAATTATCCATAATATAAATTAATTTTAAACTTAATAGCGAAATACATCATCTTATAACATGAATCAAATAATTATACCCCTTAATAGTTTGAACCAATACCTCATAATTTTTCATCTACTTTTTAATACTTTATTCTCTTGGTCCATAATCGAGTCTATATGTGAATTGTTTGGTAGAGTCTATGAATTATGCAAAAGTAGAATATTTTAAATTCATGGATCAAATATTTTCAGTGGAAAAATATTAATAAAAGTGTCACATCCTCAATGTCTTATGTCTCCACAAATTCAAAATTAATATTTCTGAAACGTGATATAAGATGAATTTCAAATTTGCGATCAAAACTAGTTATCTTAAAACACAACCAAACAAGGAGTTACTGTTTTACTGCCTTATTAATGAAGCTTGTTTGAACATAATATAATAACTACCAATGGCAGTGAATAATTATAATGATGGAGCCATTTAAGCTGATAGGACGGCTGGCTGGCTTGTTTGATTGGTAGACAGCTAAGCGGAGACCAAAACATGGGTCAGCTTCCTATGCTTACGTGTCACAATTTCCAATAATTAAAATATCCGTATGTACAAAACGTAAAAGTTTATACTTTGCCTCAAATTATTCGTTTCGTTTCTAAACTATTAATCACATTAAAAATATCTCGCTACTTCATTAATAGAGCTCAAATATATCACTAATTTTGCAATTTAAGTGAAATATACCTTTTAATTATTGTCAAGTTTAGATATGATTTCAATATTTTTCTCAATTTTTTATTAGAAATCACATGCTCTTACGAGAGTTTAATACCACTAACAATGACATGTAGCAAATCAAAATTTAGTTAATCATGCAGAAAATTATTTTTAAGATTGTTAATAATTTAAAAATAATAATTTACGTCAAGTTCTGTGTTTTGTTTTCAAACTTCTCTCTTATATATTTCATACTTTAATTTAATGAATGTATATTTTTGCTATATTAAATCATTTATTCAACATAAATTGAGTTGGTTTAATATAGATATTTATTTAGGGTGTGTTTGGTATGGAGGAAAATGTTTTCCATGGAAAATGTTTTCCTATAAAATGTTTTCCTGGAAAACAAGTAGATTTTGGACTTATTTTCTCATGTTTGGTTGGTGAGTAGAAAATATTTTCTTGAAATGATTTTTAGTGTTTGATTTATGAATGAAAAATATTTTTGAAAAACATCTTTTATTTTTATTAGAGTAAAAAATAATTTATGAAATTGAAAATATTTTTTAAAATCAAAATTATTATTTTTAAGGGGTGGGGTGTAGTGGGTGGGGTCGGGGGGAGGGGGGAGAAGTTAAAAAATAAAAATTTGAAGTTGATAGTATTTTTAAAAAATAAAATTAATTCTTTTGGGGTTTGGGGGTGGGTGGGGGGCTGCCGGGGTGGGTGGGAGGGTTAGGAGTTTAAAAATAAAATTTTGAAGTTGAAAATATTTTTAAAAAGCAAAATTAATTTTTTGGGAAAGGGTTGGGGTTAGGGGGGGGGCTGGCCGGGGCGGGGGGTCAGGGATCGGGTGAAAAAATAAAATTTTGAAATTGAAAATATTTTTTAAAAATCGATGTTTTTTCGAAAAAAATGTAATTTGAAATTGGAGTAGAGTTTTGGAAAATGTTTTCCTTAATTTTTGAAGGGAAGTCATTTTCCTTAATTGTGAGGAAAATGAGTTGATTTTGAAAACATTTTCCATAACTTTTGTCCCAACCAAACATGAGAAAATTGAAAAACATTTTTCAGAAAATGTTTTCCTTTCATACCAAACACACTCTTATTTTTTTAAAAAAAATGTTTAAGAAGAAAAGCTACAAAACGGATCACGTTGTTCGTGGGACCCACTTTTGACCCGACCTATTTTTCCAATTCGGGTTTCAGCTTTGGTCCAGGTATATTAAATATAGTAATCTATAAATAACATGCCTGGCTTTTTCTAGATAAAATAATAATTACCATAAATAGTAGATGTCTTTCATATTTACCTATTTAATTTTAAATAAATTTTTGGAAACTGAAAATAAAATAACATAGCAGAAATCACAATTAAAATTTCTAAATGCATTTTGAAAATATTTTATTTTAATCGATAATCTATTAAAAATAATCTATTTATTTACCTAAGGCATGAACAAAGACAATTCTTATTTTCTTTAAACCTCAATATTAAAATTATACGAAATATATCATTATAATATAATTCTAATTACGAATTTTTAGAACTTTCTTCTATTGCTTTTTATTCAAACGGAAATTGGTAAGAGATAAAACTGCCAAATTGAAGTTGGATAATTAACGACCCAAATAATAATAAAATAGAGTATTAGTTCAAACAAAAATTCCCCTATTATATAATCCATCCATCGTGTGAATTCATATTATCCAAACTATTTTTTTGCTTTTCACCATTCACATAATGTTCCGAGTTCACATTAAATCGTCGATTAAATTTAAATTACGTGCAGAGTCCATTTAATCGTAGAGCTTTCAACGTAATCTTTTTCAAACTCAAAGATCAAATTTAAAATTTTCAATTGAGATTAAAGCAGTCTCATTATTATACCGCAACCCATGTCGATAACCAACTAATTTTTATTATAATGTTTTTGACAATTTCTAAAATGTAGACCACGCAATGAATGATATCATGATAAATCCCCCTCGGGTCTCGACATGCACATTCCTTTGAAGATTTTGTGTATTTTAATTTGACTAATTCAGCTAATACAACAAATTATATATTAATTTGGTTAATAATTAAAAAATAAATTATATATATTATTCTAGTTCAATAGCAAATATATTTTGACAAACATTGTTTATGCTTTTTTTCTTTTTTGTCCCCCCTTTCTTCTTCTATAATTAGTTTTATGATATTCAAAATTCACTGCTTAATTTAAATTACATTATTGGTAGAATGCATGTATTTGAGAGTGATATTTTTTTGCCTATGCAATTTATTCAAAATGTCAAGGATATAACAAATTAATAAACAATTAAAAGACATTAAAGTTATGAGATAATAAGAATCACAATTTTGGAAAAATGATGAACAAAAAACAACAGCTATAATACAGCAAGAAGAGAATTATAATGGGGAGTCTTTGATGTGACTTGCCACTATTTTTGTCATTTAATTTGAATATGACAATCTAATAATAAACATAATTAACTTGATTCTTCTAGTTGTATGGTTGCATTAAGGGTGTTTTTGGTACAAATGAAAATATTATTTATAGAAACATATACTTAAAAAAATGTTTCATATAAAACATAAATAATTTTCTTGTTTAATAAATAATGATAACAACAACAAACGTAATGTAATGTTTCATATAAAACATAAATAATTTTCTTCTTTAGTAAATAATGATAACAACAACAAACGTAATGTAATTCTATGAGTGAGTTATGAAAAAGATAGATTGTACGCAAATTTTATCTCTAATATGAGAAGATAATATAATTGTTTCTGATAGAGCCTCAACTCTAAAAACGATGTTTGATAAGTAAACACTATGAAAATAGAGATAGTCGTGTAGAGGGTGATGAAAGGTGGTTGGGAGAGTCGGAGAGACGGGAGTCAATGACTCATGGTAGGGGGTCAAAGACGGATGTAACCTTATAGTCTCACTTGAACATAGTATTTTGATTCGAAGTACAAATTAGTAGTTCATGATATATAACTTTTAAAATATAATATACTCTAAAAGCCTTAAAGATTGAATGCAAAAATCTTAAATCTTAGATTCATTTCCAGAGAATTCGCGGGGTTAGAGATGGTTATCGGTCAGGGCAAGGCAATGGGGGTAATTGGGGTGGCTGGAGACATAAATATTTCATCGAACTTATTTTTCTATTTTTTTGATGAAATCAACTAAACATAGAAAAATTAGAATATTATTCAAGGTCAAAGTATATAATGGAACTTTTATTCTTAAAAGTAATTATTCTCTAAAATATACAATATTCGAATATTATCTCAAGGTCAAGTATATAATGGAACTTTTATTCTTAAAAGTAAACTAACAACTTACACTCATATTCTCTAAACATACAATATATGTTTTACTTCTTAATACTATATAATATAAAGTGATCAATTTATAATTAAGATGAACATGTAGTGTCAACATCATCCATGATAAGCAAATAAACTTTAAATATCTTCAATGAAAGTTTGCACTACATTTGCCATACCAAGTGATTATGATTTATGATCCAAAGGCAAAAGTACTACCACTACTAGCTACTCTAAAAGGGGAAAAAATGCTTACTATATATATGCCTTTACAAACTTCAATGATTCAAGTATTTATATGTGAATGAAGAGTTCCATTGTAATTTTTTCGGTTTACTATCCCACTTTCGATATTCATTTTAGAGTTTGACTAATTGAGTCCTAAGGAATCACTTTAAAAGGCAAGTGTTTTCTATAAAAAAAAATGATAATTTAATCAATTCTTTAAATAGTCATTAAATTCATAAATTTTTTCTATTAAAGTCAGTAAATTATTATTTTTTGTCACTATAAAGTAATGATACCCTCAAAAAATATCTTAACTAGTGAAAGTTTGAAACTATAAAAATAACTTCGATATCGAAATTTGAATGTGAAATCTCATCGAATATGAGAATTAAAAATAAAACAAAATAAAATAGAGTTGACCAATTATTATTCAACATTACTATGGATGCTCATCGTAATCCTTCTTTTTTTTAAGTGTTTCATCTAACTTCTCTATATAAAAATTAATAAATAAGTTGTAAGAATTATTTTTTTGGTTATTGAATAAACAATGGTCGGTCAGAAGACTCAACTTTTGTATTATTTTTAAAAAAATAAAAAATGAATATTGACGGGTACAACGGTTGGTGAGTAGATTTTGCTTAAAATATTATGAATTCACGACTTTATTAATCTAATTCATAGATATATAATATCAAATAATATATTAAAATATTATTATTATTATTATTATTAATGGATGGAGCATAAAGTTATATTCTTATTCTATCTAATTACGTGCATAGTATTTTGTACAAATGACATAGTGGGCACCAAGTCACTTATAAACATAAAAAATAAAATACTATAGATTATGCACCAATATCAACAAGTCCAGTTAAGATGTTTTTTTGTTAAAAAAGAGGATATTTTAGTTCTAATAATAATTTATGTCTGTTAGTACAAAACAAAATATTTGAAAACAATGCATGTGGACAATAGTTAAAATAAATTGGTGAACTCGAGACAAATCTAACGGATTTTTGTAAAATTGTGTACTTTAATTAAATCTATGGACTTGGAAATGAAACTAGATATGCAAGGGATTTATTTGAAATTTTTTTCGTTATATAAATTTTTATTGTATATGTATAATAAATTTAAAATTATTTATATATATATAATAATTAGTAAATATTGAGTTCGTTTAATTTATTTATATATTTAAAAAAAAATTATGACTCTATCATTATTTTGACGATATTTTTGCCATTGGCAAGGTTGTTGGATTTAGGAAGTCAGAAACATTTGTCTCTTATGGATTAGCATATCTTAGTAGTTATTAGTGGTAAATAAATATGTTCTTTATTCAATTTACAGTCAAACAAGAGTTTGAATCAAAGTAAATAATTAGTTATCTTAATCTCCATTTAATAGAAAATTTTCTAAAACAAAACTCTTAAAATAGTCATTTTAGCATTGTCTTGCACCTTATTATATCATTCTCTATAAATAGTAATATATATACTTTTTTAAAGAAAAATCGAGAACTTATGCTAAATATGTCACTAATTCTAATTAACAACATGCTAGCTAGTGATAAATTTTAATTACTATCTTAATTATAGTGAGTATGCTGTTATTATTATAAAGTAAAAGTACTCAAACTGTTTCAAGGGTTTTAGATTCGAACCTTAGATATGGAGAAAAACTGTTAGGAACTCCACCTTTTAATGAGTCATGCAATATACGACCTGACATTCAATTAGAGTTTCAATATAAACGCTGAACTAACTCGAGAAAAATATGATGCAAGAGCTTATCTCATATTGTACATTAGATTCGAAAAGCATAATATCATATTATATGTTTAGTGATTTAATTATAAGTAGTTACAATATCACAACATAAAAAATGTCACAAAATTAATTATTGTATAAGAAAGTTCCAAGGTGGGAACTAATTAGGCATATGGCCGCACATGGCGCCAGGAATTAGCAAATTGGAGAGACGGCTCTCTAATAATTGAATAAAATTTACAAATTAACTTTCAAATACTATAATCGAAAAATAATCATTATTATTATATTTTATCAGTAAAATTTAAAATTCTACGATATTAATTATTTTTTGAAGAACATTGAAAAGTGACATGTGAACAATATTTCTACATGATATGTACGTTATTGTGTGATTTATTAAGTCCAAAGACTTGATCAAGATATATATATATTATCACCAGCAAAGTAATAAACGTATTGTTGGGTATATAATAAAAATTAAAATACATACTGACAATTGCGTAACGCGTATAACTTATATAGATATTTCATTTCTTATTATAAAAGTCCTAAGAGAGCAATGAGAGAAAATTACATTTTTGTTTTTGTTTTTAATCAAATATTCGATATTTATCTTAAATTTTTAATTAATTTAAATTTGCTTAATACTTTTTTAATGTATGCTTTCTTTAAAAAAAAATCCTCAGAGTTTAGACTCAACGAAACTAAATTTGATTGGAAAGTCTACTAAAATTGAATACTCCCTCCGTTTCAAAAAGATTGGTCTAGTTTGACTTGGAACGGAGTTTAAGAAAAGAAAGAAGACTTTTTAATCTTGTGGTTCAAAATTAAAGTAATGTCAAATGTACCAAAATGTCCTTTAATCTTGTGGTCTTAAACATCCCACGTGGAAAGTTAAAGTTAATGTGTTGCCAAAAAAAGAAAGGGGACATTCTTTTTGAAACAAACTAAAAAAAAATAGAGACATTCTTTTTGAAACGGAGAGAGTATAAAAGTATAAGATTATTATTATGAGGTCTCATTAACTAATTAAAAGTCTACTTTATTGTTTCTTTATGAAAATTATGAAGCGAAATTCTTAAAGTAAAGTTGTCACTTTTTGGTCAATCTCGATAAACAAAAGAATCAACTACTTCTTTTGTCCCTTTTATCATGTTACACTTTAAATATAATAAATTTAATAAATTATAATTAGGAGCTAAGTGGTAAATTATTTTTTATTGTTTAATCTGAACAAATACAATAAATATTTATTTTTAATATAAAAACAAATAAAAATGAACGAAAGAAGAATTATTGGTAAAAAAATAAAAAAGTTATATATATATATATATATATATATATATAAATTCGTTATACAAAAGAGTTGAAGAATTGTGCATTAAATCCAATCCCCAATTTTGATCTTTCCAAATCCAAACCTAAAAAAAAGGCCCACAAATTTTGAACATCAAGTTGCCGTTAGGATATATCACTAATATAACTGCATCGAATCGAATTATAGCGGAATGAATAAGATATTCTATTTTTAATGATAAATCTCAGTATCAAGCTTGAGTATAAAAAAAATCTCAATAGAACACATTATTCTCTTAAATAAGTTTTACATGACACAAATTCAAATTAATCGAAATACAAAATAAATACCAAATATCGAACGAAAACGAAAAAAAGTTCATATCAGCAATACGCGTTAGGGTGGCCTTAAGATTTGTTCAAAAAGAAAAGGACGTTGTAGTTGTTTGCACGATGATGTAATTTATTACACATTCAATTTGAGCCTTTTGCAACTTTTTTGTTATCTTGTCAATTACTTCCTAGTATTATTGTATCTCTTGTTTTTTTTTGTTTTTTTTCCATTTGTCAAGTCATATTCACTATAATTTAATTACTACACTATATAATAAATACTACTATATAATACCAACGAAGACTTGACTTTTTGATTTTGAAATGTTCGTTCTGAAGTAAAGTTTTAAATGGACGTTTAAAATAATAGACTAAATTTTCGTTTTCTTGGACGGCTATTTAGCAAATGACAAACTTTTATGAATTATGAACCTGTTGTCTATGATGTAAGAATTTTATTTGTTTAAACTGAAAATTTTATGAAAAAACATTAGATGATATTCTGAAATTTTTTAAAATGTTCGACGATAATATAACGTTTTGTCCATCTCAAGGGTTATATACTTGAACAACTTTTTAAAATAAGAATTAAAATCTAAAGGGGGTATAAAAGGAATATTTGCATAAATCAGCCAATAATATATGTTCTAATAGTTTTATCAATTTTCAAAGTGGGTTTTCAACTTCTCATAAAGCCCATTGGGCCCATGATGAGTTGGGCTAATGACGATTCAATGTCAACAAACAAGGCTCTATTTCTTTGAGGTCCGAGTTTGCTCATATTACCGATCTTCAGTTTGAATAAAAGAGGATACACACGGTAATCGCCTAATCGGACCATATAAAATACGATGAAGCATCACCTATACAACGTACTTTTTCATGATGTTTCCTCACTATACAACATACTTTGTAATATTGGATCGAAATTGATAAACAAAATAAAAATTTAAGTCAACTCAACCCCAAAAACGAGCTCTTAAGATAATGATTGTCCAGAGTCCAGACTATATGAAGAGACTATATCATTCCTAAATAGCCGATGTAGAAACTCAAGACAAGCTTAACCGACAATGAGAATTATATAGTTGTCGGAGCCAAGATTAAGAGTTTGGGGGTTCTAAATTAATTTATTTGGGGTCCATAAATTAATATACATTTAAAAATAATAATTTTCTTATACAATATAGGGTCTATACGAAAAAGCTAATGGATTCATCCGAACCCATAAACCCCACATATCTCCGCCTCTGATTAATCAACATTCCCAACTTGCTAGGGATCGAGGCACAATTATTATAGTCGGTGCGTGTAAGAAAAAAAATACATTAACGAATAACCGAACCCCAACAACTCAAAGAAAGTTTATTTAAATTCTCAAATAACAAGAAATTACAAACACACCCACATAAAAAAAAAATGTCAACTTCACAATAAAGTGAAGCGAAACAATTCAAAACAAACTCATGGTAAAAATACATGCACTTTTTTCTTAATTAGTCCCAACACTTCTACTGGAGAGGATAGAGTGTACGCGGTTCTTAACATCCACGAGGAACGTTAATTTTACATTGCTTAGGCAGATTCATTGCAGCTTCAGGACTGATTCCAAATTTCCCCAACTCAGATTTTTGGTTGCACATACACTGTATATCAGCCTTGCGTAGCGCTGCGCAACAATCCGGTGTCGGTTTCGGAGGTTTCTTCCCCATTACTGCAGGTAAACATAGTAAAAGGTCATTGATTGTGACCTTGCAAATAACTGCTGGTGTTTCTGCAGCATTTGATGTTACAATTTGCACTGTGATAATCAGTGCAAAAAGCAAAAAAATCATTGTACTATATGATTTAGCCATTTTGATGATAGAATTGTGAAGTGGGAAGGAATTGTTTGTTGTTATATAAGCAATACAAAAGGGATGGAAAGTGACAAGATTTGGATTTTGTTTATTTGAACTATAACACTTGTGAACTTAGCATGTGAGTTTTTGGTTCACGGACTTTTGATCTTTTTCTACAAAACAAATCATTGGTTATTTAATAATGCAATGTATGTACTATGTAGCATTAAAGTTATGTGTGAGAATAAACTTGAATGTTGCTTTCGGATTTTGATTTAGTGGTAAGAGCGCAACATGTTAGACAGATATATCACGAGCTTGAACTTTGATATTTGAAGGTTGTGGATGTCACGTATTTAAATAGAATAAACAGTTAGTTCTTTTTATTTACCGATATGTATAAACACTTTGATAAATCATATATTTATAATTTTTTCTTTTAAATATTCTTCTAATAAAGATACCTAAGTAGTTCAACATTTTTTTATAGTAATAAGAGATCGTATTCTCTAAAACCTTGAGAATATTCTCCACCTTAAAAAGGTTTAACTTGTGTAAATCATCTAAAATCATTACTTTATTATATTCATAATGCATTGCATCAATGTATTATTGCATATATATAGATGAGAGAAAATATATAAAAAAATATAGCTTCAATCCAGTCGCCTTCGTTTAAGATACATAGTTAAGAGAAAATATAAAAGAATTATACCTTCAACCCGCTTAGCATGATGTAAAAAATTGAAAAGAACTTTTAAATTATAAAAAGCTCTAACAAAATAATATCCATCATTTTAAAATTTTATTTATCTATTTTTAATTAAAATACTATTGAATATTCAAATTTAGTACTCGTTAATAATTAATATAGAATGCACGCGTAATACTAATATCAAAGGATAAATATTTAGTGAAAGAAAACACTTTTTTAGAAATTAATTAAAGCAAAAAATAGTCAATTGGATTAACAAATAATAAAACTTAGCAAATAAGGAAGAACTAAAGGGGAAAAAAGCACATTAATTGGGGGGGGGGGGAATCCAAAAAATTAATGGAAAAAAATCCAAAAAATTAAGGTTGATAGGCTATATATTGCACTTCTCATATTGATCTCTCAATTACGTTTATAAATCCAGAAGATAATAATCCTAATTACACAATACTATAAGAATTTATTAGTTACAAGTCATTTCACTTATCTCGATATTTTTCAATTTTGAGCCTACAATGCTACATGTAAGAATTCAAAAAGACATGATTTTATTTAATAATTAATAGTTATAAGCCTTTTCACCTCTCATATTTTTTTCTATATAGAAAGTTTAATTAATAGTTATATATTTCAATTCTATATTCCAATTCTTCTCACAAATATACTGATCTACTGACAGAAAATGAATGTAAACTTTCTAGTCACTGTGGAAAAACTTTACTTGGGTTAAACTTCCAATCACCAAATCACGATACGCACAGTAAATTTTTTAACTCTCTAAAACCTCTACATAGCAAAAATAACTGATAAATCCATCATCTACAAGAGGTCTCTTGATCCAAGTGGAACCAAAACGACTGATAAATTATCGCTGCTGCCTTCTAAATATGCTTTCTCAATGAGTTGGCGAGCCAATAATGATGGATCTGAATAGTCCTCTATTTCATTTAGAAAATCACACACTGCCTGAGGAGTTACACTTTCAAATATTCCATCAGATGCCACCACCAAAAACTCATCTTTTGAAGTTAAAGATAGCCAATCAGTAACCTCAGGATCAGCTATGATGCCATATCTGAAAAATATAGCACAACAAATCCATCAATGTAATCATGAAACAGGAACTGCAATGCATTGAAAAGAAGTTTTACCTTTTCAAAGGAACATCACCAATAGCTCGAGTCATGGGAAAGTGGCCCATGAGAAGAGGAACATAACCAGGGATGGATTTAAATACACCTCCCGAAGCTTCAACCCTAGCCTTTTCGTCCAACCTAAGTGCATTATGATCACTCGTCAAATCCTTGACGAGAAGACCACCCAAGGAAGCAGCACCTACACAGTGATGTATCAGAAAACAAATTAAAATACAATGTTAACATCTACTATTTCAGCAGCAGTATTTGTAACCTGAAACACTAAAATTATTCTAAAAAACATAAACTCTAGGATATTTGAGAAACTATGATGTACAAGTATCATCTGATCCGCCCCGGGGATGACATTAGTACTACTACTGACAGTAATAAGCATGGAAAAATAACTAGATTTCCCTAATAAAGATCAGATGACGCTATAAGGCACATTGAGAGACCACAAGACCGAGACAATTAACAACTAAAAAGATCAGCCAAGTTTGCTACAGAATTTGTATTATCTCCTTGCTTTTTTCCCTTTTTGTAAGTTAATATGCATCAATCTTTATGCTTCGTTTTGGGCCCGTATTAGTCCACAAGTTACTTGTTGGAAGCATAAAACAGTGATCTAAAGTTGAAGTTTTTGTTTTAACCGAGAAATCCACAAAGGCCAATGATACAAAGTTAGAAACTAGGTGATCTAAAGTTGAAGTTTTTGTGTTTTAACCGAGAAATCCACAAAGGCCAATGATACAAAGTTAGAAACTAGGTGAATAATGGGTCAGTGTCAGCCCTTTTATCCTACTCCACTTAACTACCAAGTTTTTAGCTGTGGCGGGATTTGAACCCATGACTTGCTTTGTTGCGGTCGTTCTCCATATAATCCTCATTGGAATGTTACTATCTTTCAAGGGAAACTCAATGATTTTGTTCAAAAATTACAAACATCATTATGAAAAGGAAAACAGAGGAAGTATCAAACTCACCGTCTTTCTGAGAGCAAAGAAAAGCCTTTGAATCACCAACATTTGCAACTAAAACATGATTGTTATATATGAGGGCAACAACAGCAGTAGATCCCGCATAAAGATTATTTTCCAAAGCAACCTTAAGAATGTGAACAACCAAGTCATTAAGAAGTTAAACAAAAAAATGGAAAAAAAAATATCACAAGTTTTGTCCTTGCCTTGGTAAATTCTGCATCAATATCATTAATAATTGTTACTAAAGAAGATTTTAGTATTTCCTTCAAGTCAGAAGACTGTTCAATACTGTTGTTATTGAGTTCAACCATAAACTTATCCAAAAATATCCTTGCGGCCATTTCACTAGCAGATGATCCAATATGACCATCAAATACTGCCACATCCCCAATCTTCACCTCTTCAATGTCGCCGCCCCCTATATCATTGAGAATATCATAGTCAAGTGTGTGTTTCGAGGTGTTATTTGTATGCATATTATAAATTCATATCTAATTAAACATTACCAGACAGAGGAATAGTAAAATTTAGGTCACATGTTACTCGATACTCCTGGTATGACCTTCCTTGCGACGGAGCAAAGTGACAATTTTGAGTTGGAGCTGGAATCGACATTGTTCTTTTTTTCAGAGAATCTACATCTCTTAATAATTTTTCCACCAACTTCTTTCCAGATTCAGATTCAGAAAAAGGTTCAGGTTCAAATTCAGGTTTAAACTTAGTTAAACTAAGGAGAATTCCAACGACGCAGGCAATTAAAAATCCAATTATCATAAAATTCCTCCCATTCCAAGCCCTAATCGGTTGTTTCATCATATTTTTACCTCTGAAACAAAAAAAAATATATGAGCTTGTTACTCAATTGTTTCTACTTCTTCTTCTTCATAATTTCGAAAACTATATTGCATGGAAAAAAACAATAACGAAGAAGAGAGAAATAGTACCTATGTCTAGCCATATAGACGGGAAGAAAACAGCAGCAGTAGCAACTAGCAATTGCCAACCGGAGACGATGATAGCAAAAATTTGGGGCTTTTATCACACGAAAGTTACCATGGAGAAGGATAAACAATAAAAACACGTTTCAGGCTCCACTAATATTTTGACAATTAGGATTTGAAAAATATATAAAGAGAGCCAAAACTTAATAATTATATGACAAAAAAAGTATATATTATAATTTTAATTAATAATTTTTAAAAGAAGTTTAAAAATCTAACAAAGGAAAAATGTATCTCAAAATTTTAAATTAGCCACATAAAACAGAACCATTTTATCATGTAGTGTGCTTAGTAATATTTTTTTTTGGGCAATAAAATGTGAATATTATCATAGAACCAAATCAACTCAACAATCTTTACATCTACGAGCATCTACTAATATCCTTTCTAGGAAGATTATTCAGTTTTGATGTTGACCTCCATCGCACTTACTAAACAATACAAAACAACAAACAAAACCTATATTAATAACAAATTATCTGCATCAAAACTTGGCACCTTCTTGCTTTTCTTGATCCTGTGATCATGCTCACCCTTTCTTTAATTTCCTTTTGAATCTGTAACGTTATATATCTTGTGTCTACGTTCAGACCCTTGTACACTCTCCATTTCCTTGCTTGCCATGCATAAAAGGCTCCATATAATGCAACTGTTAGTTCCTTGCAAAATTGTCTCTATTGTCTATTCTTGATCCATCACATACAATCCTCTAACATTTTTGGGTGGGACTGGAATGCCAGCGTATCTACTCAAATGATCCCCGGACCTCAATGATCTAAGTGCAATCTACAAAAATATGTTGTTGTTATCTATCGTAGTCAGTGCACACAAACAGCAGTCAGTATCTCCTACATCTGAAAATTGTAGCCTCATCATCCTCTCCGATCCTTTGTAAGAAGCTTATTCTAGTATGCTACCCACATGATCATCCTTTGTCTAGGTGGCATAATAAAATTTCATATTAGATCTGCTTCCCTTAGTCTAGTCAAAGGACCCAATATATCAATATAGCTACTAGACACGGATTAAATACCATTATTCGTTAATCTATATGCCTCTTCCGTATCAATTTATCATTTTCTCCTTCAAACCATTCAATATTTTTCATAGGTATTAATTTATATTACGTCTTTTAATTTGATATTAAAAAAATCTTAAAGTGGAAGATCTTTTACGAAACACTTATTGGTCATTGAAATTTATAATTAAATTATTTTAAATAAAAATATGACCTCCTTTTAAGTTGGACTAAAGAAAAACCCACAATACTTTAATATTTAATGCATTCATGTAATATTTTAGTACTATTAATAAAGAAGAAAAAAAATTAAAACAAAGATTTAACACCTCTCACAAGACATCCTTTTTGTTTCTTAAATTTGATAGGTTGAAACTTTTCAGAGCACCGTATTACTAAGCACTAAGCAGGCATCTTTTCTTACAGCACAAATGAATTACTACTAATATTTCATATTTGAAGCCAAAACTTATTTTCTTTAGAAAAATTATGATCTTAAATATAATTGCATTTTAAGTTGTACTTTTTTTTTAATAGACATGAAAATTTTATAAGTTTGCAATAATTAAACTATAGAAATTTATACAAACCTACTAAATAAGAAATCAAATTATAATTCACAATTAGAGATCAAAATATTTTTAAGTGTCATATTAATAAAAATCACACGTATATATGCTTCATATAAGAATAATCAAATATACATAAGTTATAAAAACGAACCACTAGTCGATTACAAAAATAATCGACTATATATTCTTTAATAATAATCAACTATATATTCTTTATACAACATGAAGTTAAAACTACATTAATTTACACCTATGTGTTCTAATATCTAATACATTCATGTAAACCACATTCTTTTAACATTATGAAAGGAAAAGATAGTACTCTTATAAAGGGCTTGGAAACAAGTTATTTGTGAATAACTATTTTAAAATTAATTCTTAATTAATTCGATTAATTTATTTCCTTATCGTGGTAGCAAAACGAACCATAAAAGAAAGAGTTAATTAATCCTTCTCACAAGTCGGTCCTTGCTTTGATAAAATGTGATAGAACTTTTAACGGTTTGGGTTGGAACCAGGGGCGGAGCTATCTTCATACAAGGGGGTTTCATCTGAATTTCCTTCGTCGGAAAATTATACTATTTATACATGGTTAAAATAAATTTATATGTAAATATAGTAGATGTCGAACCTCCTTCGGCTCTATTTCTACAGATTTTGAACCCCCTTATTAAAAAATTTGACTCCGCCACTGATTGGAACGGGCTGATTCTTTTTAATTAAAGGGTCAATAAAATAGTAGCTCAACTCAGCCTTAAGTGGGGCACAGGTCAAAACGTGTTGATCCTTTAACAAAAAGCTAGCTAGTTTAAAAGATTTGATTTTCTATTTTTAAATACCGTGTCTATTTAGCTTGTGCGGTGATTTTTGCTAGTTTTTTGTGTTTTGGTGAAAATCTACGGGAGTTCACCAAAGCCAAAAAAACAAGACAAGAAAAGAGTTGAAAAACAAGAAGAAGATCTAAAGCAATGTGCGTACTATGTACAATTGATGTGAATGACCCAAAAAATTTATTTACAACAATATTGGTGGTGGCATCCAGACAGGCTTCACATAGCGATAACCCGATAACAAAAAAAATCAAAATCATTATCAAAACCACTAAACCAATAACCCAATACTATAAATCAATAACTTTTTTATCGATTCAGCTTATTGGTTTCGGTTCGATTTTGAACAGCCCTATCCTACGTGTGTCAGGTAGGACTTATATGTCTACGTGTTTAATTTTATGCAAGTTTAAATGTCTACTTGTAACCAACGTTGAAAGACATAAACGTAAAATGAAATTAAATTAAAGGATCTATCTATATATTATGTCAATAGTATATTCCAAATCAATTATAAGCCTTTTTACTTCTCATATTTTCCCATATATATTTCAATCGTATATGTCTAATTTCTGGGTAGGGGCAACAAAAGTTTAAATTAGATAGGGTGGAGTTACACTTTTTTTTTTCTTTTTTTTCCCATTAAATCTTTGATTTATTGATTTGATGTCTAATTATATGGATGATTATTAAAATTATATAAAGTGGGTAAAGTTTTTATTTCCTTTTTATTTATCAATTGGAAATACTTTTGTTTCTTTCTTCTTCTTTTCTTCTAGAAAATACTTTTGTTTCATATTTTCATTTACACAATTTATTTATATTTTAGATCAGCACATAAGTATGTATACATACAAATCCAAGGTTATAATTTCTCTCATATGTTCCTAACTTCTTTTGCGGCATTTAATTGATTTATTTTTTAAATCAACACATAGATATGTATATATACAAATTGAAGGTTATCATTTCTTTTAAATGTTTATTTATTTCTTTTGTGATATTTAATTTTTGGTTCGATAATGAAGTAGTAACAACTATATTATTTTCTTTTTTCCTTTCAGCTAATTTGCACTTTTACTACTTTTTTCTTAAATATTAAAGTATCATATTTTTCATAAAGTACGATAATATTTTACTGCCATCTCACAAATGATTTTATGTTATGTTACATAGTTTATTTATATTTATACAACTTAGCAAAATTGATCATTTAAATTTAAAATATAAAATCATTTCGTGAAGTTTAAAATAATAAAAAAAAATTGAACGAAAATTGTTTTACACATATTTGAATAAACGACTTCCTATAATATACATTAGTTGAGCTACTTAAACGTGATTATTCTGATGATTATTCCATTGTGGTAAGTAAATATATATTTAAATAATAATTTTTAATTTGATCAAGTTAATCAAGCAATATATTGTATCTTACTAAAAAAATGTTTCAAGATTTATTTTTAACAATGTAGTATACTAGTATGGTGGAGCAGTATATGTGACTTCCTCAAGTTGTGAAAGTAAAACACATGAAGAGGCTTGCAAAATGCACAAATATGTCAATTATATTAGTAATCAAGATTCATTTTATCGCAGGTAATAATCATTACTATATTTGTTTTTCATAAGATCACAAGTAATCTCTAAATCGAAAATATCAGTAATTTTAAAAAAAAATATAAATTGTACTAATAGTTTTTAAAAATTAAACTATTTATTTGTACGGTTGCAATTTATTTCACAAACCTAAAATAATTCATTGATATTTTAGTTTCATTTATTATATAAAAAATGATATCGATATACTTCTATTGTTTTTGTAACATTGAATAAACATTAACAATGAACTACTTATTTTTTAGGATGACCTTAGTGATTGAAATTTTGACTTGAATTTTCATTTTTTAAAATTATTGAGTAAAATATCTACTCTCCAATAAGCAATTTAATTTTCTGATTTTCAAATATTAATGTTGCATATAATTTCCTTTGTTCATAAAAGAGATTCATTAATTATTAATATGATTTTTATACATGTATAATGTCCATATTGATGATTCATTAATTATAAATATGATTTTTATACAGGTATGATGTTTGGACAGTAGGGCAAACCACCGTGGAGTTTATACTTGGTACTCCTGATGTTTTTCAACTCACAAATTATGAAGCATTGAGGCTGATAAAAAGGATTCGTTTTTCATACAGATATTCCGTTTTTCGGTAAGTATATACATACACAATACTTTAATAGTTCAAAATAAATATATATAATGAGAAAAAAGTGCGTGAAAATTAACTTTCTCCATTAATATACAGTACTGCAGATATGGCGAAACAGTGCATTGGGCTGCCCAAGTTGAGCACTTGCACAGACTATATATTTCAACAGGATATGAAGTCTGAATTGTCCTATCACCTCATAACTTTTTGTTTATAACTTTTGCTTATAAACATGTCATGGATAATTGCAGTATAACTATCAAGAACACCAACTTTTATGTGGCTTTGTAATCATAACTGGCTAACTACTTGTTATTATCTTCACTCTATAGGTATTAATATTGTTTCTCTTGTATATTAATATTGATTCTCTTTGTGTCACGTGTAGAAGGCTCGAAACCATTACACATATTTTTTTACATTGCAAACGTTCATTGATATTGGAACAGTTTAGGTATGTTGAATAAAATTAGAGAGATAGCGGATCCAAATGATGTTGATTGCCTTAATAGTTGTCGTTAAAATTATTAATAACAAGCTAAACTGGAGTCTTGCTTTTCACTTTAATATTTGGAATATATGTCTACCTAGAAACCACAATTATCATAACAATACTAGAGAAGAGTTTGACATTACTCGTGTCATGTTGAATTACAATCAATTAACTGAAAATTCCTCCTTTGCTTTCTCAGCTTCCTAATTTGTTAGCGATTCACTTAGATCACAACAAACTCATTGAAACAATACCAAAATCGTTTGTGAAATTTGAAGGACCAAATGTACCAGATCTGTACCTTTCTCATAACAGCCCAACAGGAAAAGTGCTAACTTTTTTAGGTGATTTGAATTTCTCCAGGCTTGATTTCTCGAGGAATAGGTTTGAAGGAGATGTTTCATTTCTGTTTGATATTTTAAAATTAGAGTTTACTGAGAGCTTAATATCATTGGATCTGAATCATAATCGAATTTTTGGTAGCTTACCACCAGTGACGGAGGCAGAATTTTCGATAAGGGGGTGCAAAATCTGAAGAAATACGAAAAAACGGAAGGGGGTTCGACATCTACTATAATAAAAAAAAAAGTATTTTAACCATGTAAATATAATATAATTTTCAGCGTAAGGGGGGTCGGAACCCCCTAATGTTAAGGTGGCTCCGCCACTGCTTACCACAAGGATTGAAAGATGTACCATTACAGTTTTTCAATGTGAGTTATAATAGACTTTGTGGACAGATTTCTCAAGATGGAACGTTGCAGAGCTCTGATGTTAACTCTTATTTGCATAACAAATGCTTCTACAACTCTCCCTTGCCGGACTGTAAATAGATATGGAGGTCGAGGATTTGAATAGCTGAATGTTGTGGGAGAGCCATCGAGCTAGCCTCCTCTAGTTATTCCTAATCAATAAGAAAAACAAAAAGTGCAATGTCTTTACAATAAAATATCATCAATGGTGAAATGACATGATAGACCCTTATGATTAACTCAACCCACATCGATCCTTCTATAGACAATTGAACTCGTTCAAGATATAGTTTTTACCCCTCTATCACTATCACTTGCTTTGACGTGAATGACACATCATATCCTGTCAGAAAAAATCCTCTTTACAACAATATTATCACAAATCTAAGAAGGCATAGGAAATTAAAAGATAAGAGTTTCTAGCGGTGGCATCTAGACAAGCTTTACCCAGCGAAGGTGTCATCTTAAATCGATCAAAATATATATCTTTCATCCTAAAATTTAGACTATACTATTCATTTTTTACTGAATCAACTCATTTAAATTTTAAAAAAAATCTATTCTTACTAAAATACTAAGATTTTTTAAATTATTTTTTTTATAAAATCCTTTTATTTTATCAGTAATTTAATTAAAATATCTATAAATATAACCGTCGAACCTGATTAATAAATTAGTGAAATCATTCAAGATCGGTTGAATTTCAAAAGCCAACGCATTATTATATACTGTTACACACCCTGTTACTTGTGGGGCAGTTTTTTTTGACCAAAAATCCATAGTGCTAAAATATGACTTTTTTTTTGGTTTTATAAATACCAATGAGTTAAGTTGATAATATAATATTGTTCATAAACAAAAAAAAAATGAATATGAACTTGCCTCTTCTTCTTGTAGTTATTTTTGTTTGCTTTGCTTCTCCTTCACTATCAGTAAGATGCAATCCAAAAGACAAAAAAGTCCTTCTACAGATAAAGAAAGACTTAGGCAATCCTTATCACTTAGCTTCATGGAATCCAAACACAGATTGCTGTGATTGGTACGTCGTAGAATGTGACCGGAAAACCAACCGGATAAATGCTCTCACCGTCTTCCAAGCTAATATCTCCGGCCAAATTCCGGCAGCCGTCGGAGACCTTCCATATCTCGAAACATTGGAATTTCATCATGTTACTAATCTCACCGGAACAATTCCACCTGCAATTGCTAAGCTCACAAATCTCAAAATGTTAAGGCTCAGCTTCACTAATCTTACAGGTCCGATCCCTGAATTTCTCAGTCAGCTGAAGAATTTGACATTGCTCGAGTTGAATTACAATCAATTTACCGGAACAATCCCTTCTTCACTCTCTCAGCTTCCGAATTTGTTAGCGATTTACTTAGATCGTAACAAACTCACCGGAACAATACCGGAATCGTTTGGGAAATTTAAAGGACCAAATATACCAGATCTGTACCTTTCACATAACAGCTTAACCGGAAAAGTGCCGACTTCTTTAGGCGATTTGAATTTTTCCAGGCTTGATTTCTCCAGGAATAAGCTTGAAGGAGATGTTTCGTTTTTGTTTGGGAAGAATAAGACGAGTCAGGTAATTGATTTATCGAGGAATTTATTGGAGTTTGATATTTCGAAATCAGAGTTTGCTGAGAGCTTAATATCATTAGATTTGAATCATAATCGAATTTTTGGTAGCTTACCACAAGGATTGAAAGATGTACCGTTACAGTTTTTCAATGTGAGTTATAATAGACTTTGTGGACAGATTCCACAAGGTGGAACGTTGCAGAGCTTTGATGTTTACTCTTATTTCCATAACAAATGCCTCTGTGGCTCTCCCTTACCGAACTGTAAGTAGGTATGGAGG
>CM040624.1:96431168-96446020 GCA_022817965.1 Solanum lycopersicoides | reverse complement strand
CTAAAGCAATGTGCGTACTATGTACAATTGATGTGAATGACCCAAAAAATTTATTTACAACAATATTGGTGGTGGCATCCAGACAGGCTTCACATAGCGATAACCCGATAACAAAAAAAATCAAAATCATTATCAAAACCACTAAACCAATAACCCAATACTATAAATCAATAACTTTTTTATCGATTCAGCTTATTGGTTTCGGTTCGATTTTGAACAGCCCTATCCTACGTGTGTCAGGTAGGACTTATATGTCTACGTGTTTAATTTTATGCAAGTTTAAATGTCTACTTGTAACCAACGTTGAAAGACATAAACGTAAAATGAAATTAAATTAAAGGATCTATCTATATATTATGTCAATAGTATATTCCAAATCAATTATAAGCCTTTTTACTTCTCATATTTTCCCATATATATTTCAATCGTATATGTCTAATTTCTGGGTAGGGGCAACAAAAGTTTAAATTAGATAGGGTGGAGTTACACTTTTTTTTTTCTTTTTTTTTCCCATTAAATCTTTGATTTATTGATTTGATGTCTAATTATATGGATGATTATTAAAATTATATAAAGTGGGTAAAGTTTTTATTTCCTTTTTATTTATCAATTGGAAATACTTTTGTTTCTTTCTTCTTCTTTTCTTCTAGAAAATACTTTTGTTTCATATTTTCATTTACACAATTTATTTATATTTTAGATCAGCACATAAGTATGTATACATACAAATCCAAGGTTATAATTTCTCTCATATGTTCCTAACTTCTTTTGCGGCATTTAATTGATTTATTTTTTAAATCAACACATAGATATGTATATATACAAATTGAAGGTTATCATTTCTTTTAAATGTTTATTTATTTCTTTTGTGATATTTAATTTTTGGTTCGATAATGAAGTAGTAACAACTATATTATTTTCTTTTTTCCTTTCAGCTAATTTGCACTTTTACTACTTTTTTCTTAAATATTAAAGTATCATATTTTTCATAAAGTACGATAATATTTTACTGCCATCTCACAAATGATTTTATGTTATGTTACATAGTTTATTTATATTTATACAACTTAGCAAAATTGATCATTTAAATTTAAAATATAAAATCATTTCGTGAAGTTTAAAATAATAAAAAAAAATTGAACGAAAATTGTTTTACACATATTTGAATAAACGACTTCCTATAATATACATTAGTTGAGCTACTTAAACGTGATTATTCTGATGATTATTCCATTGTGGTAAGTAAATATATATTTAAATAATAATTTTTAATTTGATCAAGTTAATCAAGCAATATATTGTATCTTACTAAAAAAATGTTTCAAGATTTATTTTTAACAATGTAGTATACTAGTATGGTGGAGCAGTATATGTGACTTCCTCAAGTTGTGAAAGTAAAACACATGAAGAGGCTTGCAAAATGCACAAATATGTCAATTATATTAGTAATCAAGATTCATTTTATCGCAGGTAATAATCATTACTATATTTGTTTTTCATAAGATCACAAGTAATCTCTAAATCGAAAATATCAGTAATTTTAAAAAAAAATATAAATTGTACTAATAGTTTTTAAAAATTAAACTATTTATTTGTACGGTTGCAATTTATTTCACAAACCTAAAATAATTCATTGATATTTTAGTTTCATTTATTATATAAAAAATGATATCGATATACTTCTATTGTTTTTGTAACATTGAATAAACATTAACAATGAACTACTTATTTTTTAGGATGACCTTAGTGATTGAAATTTTGACTTGAATTTTCATTTTTTAAAATTATTGAGTAAAATATCTACTCTCCAATAAGCAATTTAATTTTCTGATTTTCAAATATTAATGTTGCATATAATTTCCTTTGTTCATAAAAGAGATTCATTAATTATTAATATGATTTTTATACATGTATAATGTCCATATTGATGATTCATTAATTATAAATATGATTTTTATACAGGTATGATGTTTGGACAGTAGGGCAAACCACCGTGGAGTTTATACTTGGTACTCCTGATGTTTTTCAACTCACAAATTATGAAGCATTGAGGCTGATAAAAAGGATTCGTTTTTCATACAGATATTCCGTTTTTCGGTAAGTATATACATACACAATACTTTAATAGTTCAAAATAAATATATATAATGAGAAAAAAGTGCGTGAAAATTAACTTTCTCCATTAATATACAGTACTGCAGATATGGCGAAACAGTGCATTGGGCTGCCCAAGTTGAGCACTTGCACAGACTATATATTTCAACAGGATATGAAGTCTGAATTGTCCTATCACCTCATAACTTTTTGTTTATAACTTTTGCTTATAAACATGTCATGGATAATTGCAGTATAACTATCAAGAACACCAACTTTTATGTGGCTTTGTAATCATAACTGGCTAACTACTTGTTATTATCTTCACTCTATAGGTATTAATATTGTTTCTCTTGTATATTAATATTGATTCTCTTTGTGTCACGTGTAGAAGGCTCGAAACCATTACACATATTTTTTTACATTGCAAACGTTCATTGATATTGGAACAGTTTAGGTATGTTGAATAAAATTAGAGAGATAGCGGATCCAAATGATGTTGATTGCCTTAATAGTTGTCGTTAAAATTATTAATAACAAGCTAAACTGGAGTCTTGCTTTTCACTTTAATATTTGGAATATATGTCTACCTAGAAACCACAATTATCATAACAATACTAGAGAAGAGTTTGACATTACTCGTGTCATGTTGAATTACAATCAATTAACTGAAAATTCCTCCTTTGCTTTCTCAGCTTCCTAATTTGTTAGCGATTCACTTAGATCACAACAAACTCATTGAAACAATACCAGAATCGTTTGTGAAATTTGAAGGACCAAATGTACCAGATCTGTACCTTTCTCATAACAGCCCAACAGGAAAAGTGCTAACTTTTTTAGGTGATTTGAATTTCTCCAGGCTTGATTTCTCGAGGAATAGGTTTGAAGGAGATGTTTCATTTCTGTTTGATATTTTAAAATCAGAGTTTACTGAGAGCTTAATATCATTGGATCTGAATCATAATCGAATTTTTGGTAGCTTACCATCAGTGACGGAGGCAGAATTTTCGATAAGGGGGTGCAAAATCTGAAGAAATATGAAAAAACGGAAGGGGGTTCGACATCTACTATAATAAAAAAAAAAGTATTTTAACCATGTAAATATAATATAATTTTCAGCGTAAGGGGGGTCGGAACCCCCTAATGTTAAGGTGGCTCCGCCACTGCTTACCACAAGGATTGAAAGATGTACCATTACAGTTTTTCAATGTGAGTTATAATAGACTTTGTGGACAAATTTCTCAAGATGGAACGTTGCAGAGCTCTGATGTTAACTCTTATTTGCATAACAAATGCTTCTACAACTCTCCCTTGCCGGACTGTAAATAGATATGGAGGTCGAGGATTTGAATAGCTGAATGTTGTGGGAGAGCCATCGAGCTAGCCTCCTCTAGTTATTCCTAATCAATAAGAAAAACAAAAAGTGCAATGTCTTTACAATAAAATATCATCAATGGTGAAATGACATGATAGACCCTTATGATTAACTCAACCCACATCGATCCTTCTATAGACAATTGAACTCGTTCAAGATATAGTTTTTACCCCTCTATCACTATCACTTGCTTTGACGTGAATGACACATCATATCCTGTCAGAAAAAATCCTCTTTACAACAATATTATCACAAATCTAAGAAGGCATAGGAAATTAAAAGATAAGAGTTTCTAGTGGTGGCATCTAGACAAGCTTTACCCAGCGAAGGTGTCATCTTAAATCAATCAAAATATATATCTTTCATCCTAAAATTTAGACTATACTATTCATTTTTTACTGAATCAACTCACTTAAATTAAAAAAAAAATCTATTCTTACTAAAATACTAAGATTTTTTAAATTATTTTTTTTATAAAATCCTTTTATTTTATCATCAATTTAATTAAAATATCTATAAATATAACCGTCTAACCTGATTAATAAATTAGTGAAATCATTCAAGATCGGTTGAATTTCAAAAGCCAACGCATTATTATAAATTGTTACACACCATGTTACTTGTGGGGCAGTTTTTGTTGACCAAAAATCCATAGTGCTAAAATATGACTTTTTTTTTTGGTTTTATAAATACCAATGAGTTAAGTTGATAATATAATATTGTTCATAAACAAAAAAAAAAATGAATATGAACTTGCCTCTTCTTCTTGTAGTTATTTTTGTTTGCTTTGCTTCTCCTTCACTATCAGTAAGATGCAATCCAAAAGACAAAAAAGTTCTTCTACAGATAAAGAAAGACTTAGGCAATCCTTATCACTTAGCTTCATGGAATCCAAACACAGATTGCTGTGATTGGTACGTCGTAAAATGTGACCGGAAAACCAACCGGATTAATGCTCTCACCGTCTTCCAAGCTAATATCTCCGGCCAAATTCCGGCAGCCGTCGGAGACCTTCCATATCTCGAAACATTGGAATTTCATCATGTTACTAATCTCACCGGAACAATTCCACCTGCAATTGCTAAGCTCACAAATCTCAAAATGTTAAGGCTCAGCTTCACTAATCTTACAGGTCCGATCCCTGAATTTCTTAGTCAGCTGAAGAATTTGACATTGCTCGAGTTGAATTACAATCAATTTACCGGAACAATCCCTTCTTCACTCTTTCAGCTTCCGAATTTGTTAGCGATTTACTTAGATCGTAACAAACTCACCGGAACAATACCGGAATCGTTTGGGAAATTTAAAGGACCAAATATACCAGATCTGTACCTTTCACATAACAGCTTAACCGGAAAAGTGCCGACTTCTTTAGGTGATTTGAATTTTTCCAGGCTCGATTTCTCCAGGAATAAGCTTGAAGGAGATGTTTCGTTTTTGTTTGGGAAGAATAAGACGAGCCAGGTAATTGATTTATCGAGGAATTTATTGGAGTTTGATATTTCGAAATCGGAGTTTGCTGAGAGCTTGATATCATTAGATTTGAATCATAATCGAATTTTTGGTAGCTTACCACAAGGATTGAAAGATGTACCGTTACAGTTTTTCAATGTGAGTTATAATAGACTTTGTGGACAGATTCCACAAGGTGGAACGTTGCAGAGCTTTGATATTTACTCTTATTTCCATAACAAATGCCTCTGTGGCTCTCCCTTGCCGAACTGCAAGTAGGTATGGAGGTCGAGGATTTGGATAGCCGAGAATTGTCGTAGAGGGAAACTAGCCTCCTCTAGTTGTTCCTAATCATATTTAGTGCTCTTTTAGTTTTTTTATAATTCGTGTATGAGGGTTTAATGAATAGAGTATCTCTATCAATAAAAGTCTGGTCTTTTCAAATTTCATTAATGAAATTGCATGCAGTATGTTCGTTGATTAATGTTATTACCCTTGATTCATGTATTTATCTCTTCTTTTCTTTTCTCAAGTTACAAAATTTGAAAGCAAGTTTAATTGGGCATGTAGTTACAAACATTGAAGTTAGTTAGTCAATTTGAATCTTGCAATAGTCAAATGAGCTAAAGTCAAAAGTATATAAAATATTTATAAAACAAGTGCATATAAACAGAGTTGAACCAAAGGCTAATAGATGGTGCAAATTGGGATGCATTTCATTATGGTCATACCTTTTGTTTTCATTGGAGGAGTTCTGAATACAAAGTCCGTGCTAAAGTTACTGAATTTTTCAATAGAAATATAGAATCTATGCTAAAGTTACTGAGTCGCACACTGTGGAGCAATAGTTCATATTAGAGTAATCAATCCTAACAATTGAACAATAGCTAGCATTGAATACAACCTCAAAAATTCTTGAAAAGCCTGATTTAAATCATATTTATTTGGTTGTTGTGATTGGATCTCTAGCACTCGTTCAAAATGGTGAGAAAGTTAAGCACAACTTATGTGCTTGAATAACAAACAACCAGTTTAAATATTCATGATTAAAAGATATACAATAATAAATTTTCACGATTAATGTCATTACAAAACAAAGTAATGTTATGCAATTACAACTTAGAATATCATTACAAAACAAATAATGTTGTGCAATTACAACTTTGTGTCATTAAATTTGTGATTGATATAATTGATAAAACATTCCAAATGAAGTGGGGACACAAGTTTTGTTGTTTGGGCTTAAACTTATTAAAAGTTGATTAGGAACATTTTTTACAAACAAGTTATGGCCCATTCAACTATTCGAGCTTTCAGTGCTACCAATACCATAGTTCCATTTACGTCGAAATAATCTTTTATGATCTATTACAAATCGAATCGAAATAACCTTTTTATATCTTGTCCATATATAGAAAAGACGTTTTATAAAATGACTACATAGATAAATCTCTCCTAATTAACAACATTGAAGCACATAAATAAAACTTACACCGTCGAATTTTCAAGCAATTTTATCTTCTATTCTTTTTTGACAATACAAATCAATTTACTTTTACAAATATAAAGGATCATTTGTCATTGTATATGAAAGATGAAAATACATTTAAAAGTTAAAATCAAATGCCAAGTTGTCCATTTATAACCTATAGTTATTGTGTAGTAGTGTTGGGCCAATTTCTGTCGGCCCATTAAAGAAAAAGAAAATTTTAATACGAAAAGTGTCATAAAGTATTTAATGTGATTCAATTTTTTCTAGAGTAATTAACTCTATTACGTATAATAATGAACAATTAACAAGTTTATCTTTTGTTTGAGAAATATAGCTCCTTAGCTCATACATTTAGAAATTCTATGATTTGATATATATTAGAATAAAAAGAATTAAAATTAAAAAGGAAAAATAAACTATATAATAGTTATTAGAACCAAGAATAAAATTTATATTGGCATATTGTAATTTATCGTTATTTTAGGAATGAATTGTAATGATTTCACTTTTCTACGCATTACGGGTGTGCACTATTTGGATTAAACCGAAAAATCAAACCAAATTCTAATTTGGATTGGTTTTTTGGATTCTTGGTTTGGTTTTGGATTTATAATTTACTCTGTTTGGTTTTTTGGTTTGGTTTCGGTTTTAGAAAAATGAAAACCGAAAAAAACGAATTATATTATATATATATATATATATATATATATATTAAGTTGGAGTTAACCACTTTTGTCCCTTTTTAATTATTTTCATTATGATTTAGTTTATTTTCTTAAACATCTATAATTGATATACTTTTAAGTATTGTGTTTTAAGTTTTACTTGATCTTATATTTAAAGTATATTTAAGAAATTCAATTATATATATATATATATATATATATATATATATATATAATTTTTTAAATTACAAATAATTTTGTTATGTTTTTAATTATTGACATAACCGATTAACCGAATCGAAAAAATCAAACCAAAAAAAGAAAAACCAAACCAAATCGAATTTATTTTGGTTTGGATTGGGTTACACTTTTTCAAAACTAAAAATCGAAAATTTAAACTAAATAACATGAAATCAAATCGAAAAATCGAATGCACACCCCTACGCACACCACCTACCCCACCCTAAATAGCATGTGATAAATATTTACTTCTAACCTATGTGCCAATATTTGATGGACCAATAAATTATAAAAGTTTAAGTGGTAATAAATCATTTAAAGGTTATGATTGGTACGAAAATAATAATTTATTTTTATTTTTTGAAAAATTAAGTAATTATATTTCTTATTTGATAGTTAATAAATAATATTATTTTAAAAATATTTATATATATGTAATTTAAATAAATATTATCGAGATAGAACATTCAGAGTCAATTAAACTAAAATATTGAAATAAAAAGATAGTCAAATATTAGAGTAGAAGATTAGTAGATTAGTATAACGTCGCTTAATTTTCCTTATAACTGTGCTTTTATTATTTTATTTTGAATTTTTAATTACATATTATTTCATCTACTTCGATTGTCGTACTTTGTTATTTAAGAAAATTTTGCCAATAGCCACTAAAAATAACTTAATTAGGCTTCATGACTATAATTTGTTAATTATGATTTGTAGTTACATGTTAGAGGGGAGGGCACAGAGGCGAGTGAGCTGGGAGAAAGGAGGAGAAAGGTTAGCGAGAGAGGGTAGAGAGTGGAGAGAGATGAATTATATTTGTATATCTATCAGTTTGTGTATGTATATCTATATGATAATTGTAATACGTAATTGGTATACATATGTATTTGTATATATAACGAGCAAAATTGAGAGAGAAAAGAAAAAGGTGAGCGAAATGGGGAAAGAGAGGCGAAAGGCGAGTGAGAAAAGTGAATTGTATTTGTAAATCTGTTATATAATTATATATGCATATGTATCATTTATATTTGTAAAAGTAAAAGAGAGGCGAGAGATATGAAGAACATAATTATAATTAAAAAGAGGCTAAAAGCGATAGTTTATTCAACTATAATTATATTAAATAATTAATATATATTTATTTATTTACGTAATTTTTTCATCTTTTTATCTAACTTTTTAATGTTGTATTTTTTAGATTTACCGATTTTGATATGATATTTTTGAACTAAACTCCATTGACATCGTCTTTTCTACTTTCATAAAGCTCCAATAAAACTACGCAATAGCTAATATCATTATATTTCACTTATGAAATTACGCTCGATCAAAAAACAAATAATTGCAAAACGCCGGGATGATAGTGCTAGAGGTCGGTGGTCGGTGGCAGATAGTCAAAGAAAACTACAATTTCAATTCTTTATTATTTTGTATTATTATAATATATAAAATTTTATAATTAAATAATTGTGGCTCTTTCTTTTCTTTTTTTTATTTTATTCTTTCTTTTTCACTTTTTCCCAATTTCCAACTTTAGAGGAGCCAACTCTTTGTAGTTGCCGTCCTCAACTTTATTGCTAAAAACTAGAGCTAGAATAACCTATATATAGTGGCTTTAATTTAGTCAATTAATTTAAATTCACAATATTAAAACGTGCCATCAACACTAAATTCCCAAAAGCATATAGGCCATATATATATATATATATATATATAGAGTAATTTTGTTCATTAAAAATTGAATAAATAAATAAAAAACACTATTAATTTCATCTTTATCGAAATATGAATTAAAAACTTGCTCATATTTACGTCAAACTACATGAAAAGAAAATTATTTTTCTATTTAAGTTATTTGAAGAGAAAACACAAATTATAATTGTATTTATGGTTCAAAATGAGATATGATAAAAAAAATTGTGGGGGAATAAATGTCATGATTTGTCTTTTCCAAATATAATATAAAAAATGAAAGGAATACTACTTTTCCAAAATTTACGTATACGTTAACATATTGTCTCATATTAGAAAAAAAAAAAAAAAAAAAAAGAGAGAGTCATGATTTACCTTTCTAAATCTACCCACAACCACTATAAATTGTAATTTAAGACCATTATTATTAGAAGAGAGTACAAATTTTTCGTATTTTTTTCAAAACAATTGTCTCGATATATAATATAAAGTGATATATTTAATTAATAAAATACGTAAAATGAGATCGAAGAATAGAAGAGAGTATGAATTTTTGTAATTTTACTTTTTTTTAAAAAAATATGATAAAATAAATTATGTATTTAAAATAGGGATAATTGTATAGAATGACAAACTAATAATATAAAATAAATATAATAGCTACCGTTTGATTTATTTATGTTTCATAGCAAACTGTTTGTCAGTTCCTCTCTTCATCATATTATCGCTCGCTTCCTTCCTTCGCTCGCTTTATACAATAGAATTGTATAAGTTTGTGTTTCTAATTGTATAAAGCGAGAGAAAATTGTATATACACATGCAAATGCATATCTCCGTCTTATACACTTATAATTATACAATAAATTTATTTCTCCGCCCAAGTCTCTATTGTCTTTCTCTCTTTCTCGTTTTATACAAATTCAAATTGTATATAATTTCTCTCTTTCTCGTTTTATACAATTCGATTTAATTGTATATTCCCTGCCCAAGTCTCTTTTGCCTTTCTCCCTTTCTCATTTTATACATATTCAAATTGTATATAATCGTCCTAAACACTTATAATTATACAATTCGTTTTATATATTTTGCTTCATACACTTCGTTTTATACAATTCTCTGCCCAAGTCTTTTTCTCTTTCTTGTTTTATACAATTCGCTTTAATTGTATATGAATAGCGAATTATACATATATATGTTTGCTATGGAGCGCAATTATGTGAACTTTGTTATAGCATATAAATATAAATTTTATGTTTGCTATATATAAAAGTTGCCCTTTAAAATATCGAAATTAAATTAATCATTAACATAATCAATTAAAAGAAAGAAAAATGTCTAGCGGTTTGATTATTTTAATAATTGACTAACCCATAATGCATTTTACATAATGACAAGTATAACTCGTCCATTTATTGATAAAGGATTCAGATAAATAAGTAGTTTATAAAAGAAATAAATTCTCTAGTTATAATACTAATAAATTGAGCTATATAATAAGTAAGCTAAGCAAAGATGATTGTTGAGTTAATTTAATTTTATATCTTTTTCGTTTTTTCTTATCAAATGGAAGAAAGTTTGGGAAGAAGGATAAATATATCTCGAACTATCGTAAATTGTATATAAATATCCTCTGTCATACTTTTGAGATATTGTTGTCCATGTCGTCCAAAAATTAGAGCATATATATCCTTTTACTAACGGACATACACGTGTCATAATTTCATACACTGATTTAATATTTGTCGACGGATAAGATTGTGTCACGTGTCCCTATTTAGTCTTCAATTAGAGTGAAGGACATAGATGCTCTAGTTTATGAACGACAAAGGTACCAATGTCCCAAAAGTATGACGGACGGTATTTGCATACCATTTACATAATTTGGGGTATATTTATCTTTTTTCCCAAGAAAGTTTAAACCCTTGTATTTACATATGTACATAAATCGCCAAAAAAATAAATTATCGAATTAAATAAAAAAATTACTTATGTCAAAATTTAACTTATCAAACAGAATTAAACTTCAAAACTTTAGTGTTGATATCTATTTTTAATTACCGATTATCAAACTTATTAAAATTGAACCGAACACCAAACTTTTACTTCAATAATACTGAAATGATATGTACCAAAAAAAATGTTTGCATTTGTTTTATAATATTTATGATATTTTCGTATTTCAAGATTCAAACAGATTTAATTTGACCGTAATTATTATTTCATATATCGAAAACCATTAAATATTTCAAAGATTTTATACCCATATTCATATTTACGGTCAAACTTAAGTTATTTGACTGTCAATATTTCGAAGACTTCATATTTACCGTCAACCTTAAGTTATTTCACTATCAATATTTCGAAGATTTCATACTTATGGTCAAACTTAAGTTATTTGACTATAAAATTTTTAACGATATCACATAAATTGAGACAGATGGAATGTGAAGGAGTTAATGCTTAGGTGTAAAATTAAAAGATGAGTTGTTGAATGTAGAAGCAGCTTATTGCATTTATTTTACCCCACATTATCAGAGTGGGCCTCCATTACCTAAACTGGCTTCATCTTCTCATAGTCTTTGCGTGTCCACAGCCCAAATCTTCTCCTTCTCTCTCTCTTCCTCCTCTGTTTTTGCTCCAAATCAAAGCAAACACCCATCTCTCTCTGTTGAAGAGTTTTCTATCATTGACAAAAACAGTCAAAACCTTGAAATTAACAAGAAAACGAAGTTGGTTTAAGCAAATCTTTGGTTTTTTTTAGTAAGGTAACTTGTTAATGGCTTATAGTCAATCATATGGTTGTTCAGTTTGATGTTTGGACTAGGGATGTTAATTTTGTATGTTGAGTAATGGGTAATTGGAGATTCATTGACTTGACGTCTCTGCTTTGCATGAAGTATAAAACAGTTTGTTTTGCTTGCCCATTTTGGATTTAGCCATTAGTGTTGACTGGGTGTGTTTAATTTTTTGTGGGGTTGTTGAAATTCTGGGTTTTATAGCTTTATGTTGAATTTAAGTGGAAGTTTTTCAGATGGGGTTTGATCTTTTTGTGTTATTGCAGTAGTACTGGGAATCGCGGGGGAAAGGGAGATGTCTTTCGTTGGTGTTATTGTTTCTGATCAATGGCTACACAGTCAATTCACTCAGGTGGAGCTTCGCAGCCTCAAATCGAAAGTATGATTTCGACTCCTTTTCTATCTGCTTGTTGGATTTGATTGATGTTTTGTTTTTTTGAATGTGGATGTTGATAATCTGTTGGTTTTTTTGTTTTTTTGGTTCCTTAGTTCATTTCAGTTAAGAGTCAAAATGGTAAAGTTACAATTGGAGACTTACCGCCTTTGATGGCGAAATTAAAGGCTTTCAATGAGATGTTTAATGAGGAAGAGATCCGGAATATCTTGGCTGAATCAGGTTCAGATGTGAATGATGAGATTGATTTCGAAAGCTTCCTTAAAGTGAGTATTTAATCCAGTTATTTGTATTAGCGACTTCATTTGGTTTGTTTACTCGTTGCTGTTGACTGAATGGAAATGAACAATGTAGATTAGTCTAGTAGTTAAACAAAGTTTTCAGGGGTTCTAGCTGATTAACTAGAAAGTGGAATTTGCTATACTTTCACCTCATTATTCTGAATTTCAGTTTAGTGACATTAAGGTCAATTGCTTGTGTTCGACAGACATACTTGAATCTACAAGCTCGAGCTGACCCAAAAGTAGGCAGTTCTAAAAGTTCGTCTTCTTTCCTGAAGGCTTCCACAACTACACTTCTTCACACAATCAGTGAATCAGAGAAATCATCTTATGTTGCTCATATAAACAGCTATTTAAGAGATGATCCATTCTTAAAGCAATTTCTTCCAATAGATCCAGCTTCAAATGCTTTGTTTGATTTGGCAAAGGATGGAGTTCTTTTATGGTATTTAAACTTAACCTGTTTTTATGTTATTCTATGATGAGAGTTTCTGTTGGCTCATTATACTTTTCTTTATTTGGTTCATTAGTAAGCTGATCAATGTAGCTGTACCTGGCACAATAGACGAGCGGGCTATTAACATGAAACGAGTAATTAACCCATGGGAGAGAAATGAGAATCACACCCTTTGCCTCAATTCTGCAAAGGCTATTGGCTGCACTGTTGTCAATATTGGCACTCAGGACCTGGTTGAAGGACGAGTGAGTTCAATATTTTTTCTTCATTTGCATTACTTCAATGAACCTCTGGGATGTATGTATAAATTTTTTTTTCTATATGTTTGCAGCCTCACCTAGTACTTGGGCTTATTTCTCAAATCATAAAGGTTAGGTCCTGATTCATATTTCTATGTGTTCTCTGCCTAGATTTTATGGAGTCGCAAAAGGGCACTACAGTTATGGCAGATTATGTTTGGTTAATCGTATAGCACTTGAAATTTGGGTTGATTATACTGACTTTTTTCTCTGTCTCTCTCCTCTCCCGGTTCTTGCCGATTGTGTATCTGAAGATCCAACTATTGGCAGATCTCAACCTCCGGAAGACCCCTCAGCTTGTGGAACTTGTGGAAGACAGCAATGTAATTTAATCTCTCTTGCCCGAAGCGGCTCTGGTTTTATTTCCAATCCATGTGCATATCTACGAACTATACAAGCAAATATCTGATTATTGTTAACTCGTTCAGGATGTCGAGGAGCTCATGGGGTTAGCTCCAGAAAAACTCTTGCTAAAATGGATGAATTTTCATCTGAAGAAAGCCGGTTACAAGAAAACTGTGGCAAATTTTTCTTCTGACTTGAAGGTATATATTCTTTGTCTTCCCCCTGTCCTCCCAATATCAATTAGTTAAAAAGTTCCCTTTAAAGGAATTCTTGTTTTGTTTACCCTGTCAAAATAAAATAGAAGTTCCTTATTTAAGTTCCTTAGAAAGATATCATAGAAATGAAGATACAGACACATTCCAATCCAGGTCAGGGTATAACATGACAAATAATGTGGTGTAATATCTAAGCTACACCTTAAATAATGTTGACTATTTGGATTTTAAAGCATATTGACCTCTTGGCAATTACATATTTATGCTCTTTCCTGTAGGATGGGGAGGCCTATGCTTACCTGCTTAATGTACTTGCACCAGAGCATTGCAGCCCAGCAACCTTGGATGTCAAGGATCCCACTGAGAGAGCTAACTTAGTTCTTGAGCATGCGGAGAAAATGGATTGCAAAAGATACCTAGATCCTAAGGACATAGTTGAAGGCTCATCCAATTTAAATCTTGCTTTTGTTGCACAAATATTCCATCAGAGGTAGGAAACTAACATGGCTTCTCTCTTTTTGTCTTTTGTGGTTGTTCGCTGTATGATAATTAGGACATAGTTGAAGGTTCAGCCAATTTATGATCTTGCTTTTGTTGCACAAATATTCCAGTAGAGGTAGGACGGTAGGACCCTAACGTGGCTACACTTTTTTTAATCTTTTGTAGCTCCTTTTGTTGTTGTGATCAGTATGATACTTGGCAACATAATCATAGAAGCACAAGAGGGGTAATCACATTATTTTTGAGGAACATTTCAACCGCTGTAAAAAGCAATCATGTATTTATTGTGCATGCACAACTACATTTTCCTCTTTTTTTTTTCATTGCTTGAGATATCTATTTTGCAAATATTCCTGATTGATGCTCCACTTAGATTCTAAAACAATGTGCCTACAAAAGTCACCATCTGCCTTTAACATTTTATGTATTTCTGGAGCCTTCTGTTGTCATTTTAAGTATGAATGAGGCTGATCTCTGCATTTTCTGTTTTCTTGTTATATATTTTGGTTTTGGTTTGAGTCGCTAAAGGAGAGCGTGATGCAAGTTTTTTTT
>CM040624.1:96414188-96430168 GCA_022817965.1 Solanum lycopersicoides | reverse complement strand
CTGACAAAGTTACAAGTAGAGGTGGGCATGGTATGATTCGGTAATTTTGGTTCTCATTCTCTTAACAATACTGGTACTATATCAGTAGTATATCAAATTGATGCAATGTTTTGTAGTATGATAATTGGTAATTAATTTGTTGACATACATGGACAGAAATTCTGAAATAAATATTTGATGCGAGAACTAGAAAATCTTTACTGGGGAAAACTTAGAACATAAATGTCAATGAAAAATAGATTCATAAACGCAAAACATAACAATTGATAAAAATTGAAAACGATACTCCGTGCTATGCCCTTTGTTCCGACTTCTTTCTGAGTAGCTTTAGTTCTTGCATAATCGTCATAAATAAACCATATATGTATTAAATCGTACCAATTAGCGTAAAAATAAATAAATTGCGTAGGTCTCTCCAACAACCGCACGCACCACATTGTTAGCCGATGTATCCGTGTCGACCAATACTAATTTCATCTCGGTACGACATAGTGATCGATTTGGGACCCGATTTGGCCATACTAATTTCATGTCGGTATCTCTGAGCCATAGTGATCGAGTTGGAATTCACTACACTATGCTTTAATAATACACTCTTCTTGATATTGCAATACTATTAACCTCAATATGATTTGATACTACACTCTTCAACGTATCTCTGACCTATAGTCATCGATTTGGGATTCACTACAATAGTAATCGATTTTGGATTTGATACTACACTCTTCAATCCAAGAGCAAGACGATTGAAGACTCCCATTGACATTCTCACAATAAACCTAATAACAAAATTTTTAAAAAAATACTTTGATATAAACTATATACCCTTTATATAAATAAAATGTCATATATAAACCTTTTTCCAAATCCTATTTGAATGAGATAATGATTTACAAATCAAATTACTAATGGGACTCATCTAGTCTTTTCTAAATATATGAATCCTTATGAAACACAATAAAATAGGTAAAAATAAAAGGACACACACAAGTTTAATTTAGAAGATTAAAAAATTATTAAAAACTACCGATTAGCAAAAAAGACACAATAATTTTATCCTATAAATTTTAATTATTTGTTTGCATTGATCTATTAGTTGTAACTTGAATGAATTTTCTTGAAAGGTTGCCACTTTTTTTTTTCTCTTATTAAAGTCCATTTTACTTCTTATAAGAAAAAAAAAGTGGCAACTTTATATTAAACACAAATTTAATTACTTTTTAAAAGGAAGGGAATATAAAATCAAATGTGAGTTTTCAAATCACGCTAATTTAATTGATTTTAATCTCTCCAAAAACTTTAACAGCTTCAATCAAATTCAAATTCAAATTTTCTTCTCTAAATTCTCTTTCAATATTTAAATTTTACATCATTTATTACTTATTGCTGCTAAACTAAACAGAAGATGCCGTATAAAAGTAATGTCCTTTGCTAGTATTGAAATTAATCGTTTTTAGTCAAGATAAAAATTTATATAACCAAATCCAATTTTATAACAATAATAACTATTATAAATAAAAATAGATGTAGATAAGAAAGAACTACAAACAAAGAGCATACCCAACAAAAACAATAGTAAAAAGGAAAAAACTCTTGTGCAACAATCTTGCAAGAGTCTACCTCATTTCATTCAATATTTTTGACCAATTTCTATGTGCAGGTAGAGAGAAATTTAATATACAAATAAAAATATTTCAATTCGATTCAATTATATACGCATTTAAATTTTATATAGATATATAAACACAATTATTGATGCATATACGTAGTAGTTTTATATATATACAATTATCTAATCGATATACATATACAATTCATTTCTCTCCGCTCTTTTCCCTCTCTCGCTCGCCATTTAATAGTAGTAATAGTAGAAGTAGTCCAGAAAATTAGTTCTTAAAATAAGAGTAAATTTCTCTATTTATAGAAAACAAAGGGTACTGCGAAAATGTTTTTATTGTGCTTTGCCAGAAAAGTCACAGGTTATCACTCTCATAAAAGTCACAATTTTTTGTAAAAATCGCAACTTTTTATAAAAGTTACAATTGTTCACAAAATCGCAACATTTCATCAAAGTAATAACTATTCATAAAAATCACAACTCTTTATTTTCCTTTCACATGTACAATTATTGATTAGATTTGAGATTTTTTAATTATTATTATAAATTAAAAAGATCATCCCAATTATCGAAACAGTTATATGTTTCAGTATAATTTCACAATTTTATTTTAAAAAACAGATAAATCTTCTACATATATTTTTTTCACACCCTACTCTAACAAAAAAAAATTAAACAATTCCTTACTTGAGAAGCGAAGGGCAATTTCATAGAAATATCAATAAAGTCGCATCAATATAAACACGACGGCGTTTAGCTCAAGAGTATTCGTCATACAAGGAAGCCATTGTTAATCAAAAAAGCACTGAAGTTTTCATAAATCGAAGCTCGTAGAAGTAGCGATGTCGAAGGATAACGAACCAGCAAAGCTCCTATTACCTTACCTTCAACGCGCCGATGAGTTGCAGAAACACGAACCTCTCGTCGCCTACTACTGTAACTCCTTTTATTCATACTAAACCCTATTTTCATTTCATCATGTTGAATTTGGTGAAAATTTGTTCATGTTAAATTTGGTGAAAATTTGTTTGATTTGGACTTTGGTTATGTTGAATTTGATTAAAAGTTGTTTAATTGGGATTTTGATCATGTTGAATTAGATTAAAAGTTGTTTAATTGGGACTTTGATCATGTTGAATTTGGTTAAAATTTGTTTGATTGACTTTGATTCTGTTGAATTTGGTTAAAAGTTGTTTAATTTTTTGTGCAGGTCGATTGTATGCTATGGAGCGAGGATTGAGGATTCCTCAAAATGAGCGTACAAAAACTACTAGTTCCATCCTTGTTTCGCTTATAAATCAACTTGAAAAGGTTTTTTTTTTGCTTCATGAGCTGATTACCCAAATATTTTTGTATGTAAGATTGATTCATGAAATAATTAGTACTATCTTCAGTTGTTTCATACTTTGCGGTATTACACTGGGTTTATTGTTGTTGTTGTTCGTGCTTGTTGCTACTGTTGTCTTTTTCATTTGTATTTGAGCCAAGGGTCTATCCGAACAGCTTCTCTACCTTCTCATGGTAGGGGTGCGGTCTGCGTACACACTACCCTTCCTTGACTCCACCTGTGGGATTACACTGGGTTTATTGTTGTTGTTTTGCTGAGCATAACGCCTGTCTACCTGCGCTTCCTAGAGTATAGTTGAGCTGAAATCTGGAGGAAATATTGGCAGCTAGTGTAAAGATAGTCTTATGATGAATTATCTAATAAATACTGAAAGAGGATTCATATTGCTGGACTCCAAGTATTTTGGGATTTATGAATAGTTGATTAATTGATTGACTAATGTTTAAACATTGAGAACATTTTGTTAATTTTTGTTCTTTTTTTCTTCGTCAATTGAATACCAAGATATTCCTTGTAGAAATATGGTTGGGTTGTGGGTGTCGTGAGATTTTGATGAAATATTTAGCATCTGAATTTCTCTGTTGCAATTGAACATTCTTCTGCTTGTATCGGCCACACTAATCTTTTAGAAGGAAAACATTTTGTAGTCTGGCTGAATGGTTATCACTATGTGAGCTTGTAGCTAGAGAGCTGTTTGATGTTTACGGTGGATGTGTCCTTTCTACAGGATAAGAAGTCACTGAAATTGGGGCCTGATGATCATTTGCATGTGGAGGGATTTGCCTTGAATGTTTTCGCAAAGGCTGACAAACAAGATCGAGCTGGGCGAGCAGACTTGTATGGACTTTGTCAATTGAGTGACTTGCAACTTTTGCTTTGCACTTGCATCATTCTTCTTATATGGAATCAGTAGTACTACCTTTTCATTGGCTAATGATTCCATCTTGACTGCATGATGTTTTTTTTTGCAAAAAAAAAGAGGAAAGAAAACCATCTTGGCTGCTTTATCTGGTTTAAATCTGTCATCCTCATGCTGCATGGAATAAGACACGGTTAAGATTAGGATGTTAACTGGTACTAGCTTTTCTCCAGCATCTGTTTTGATCTCTTTCAACTAGATAGCTTTAGCTTCATTTCTAGAGTTTGCTGTCTTTCGCCTTCCTCTTCGGTTAATTAGTTGAAGAGTTCGATATGATGGCTGTCTTCTGACCTTAGCTATGCTCATCGATTATCAAAGTCATGTTTAATTGATGATACTAATGTAAATGATGTTAGTAATAATATTTGTTGAAGCATAGAAGCTTGTTTGTCGATTGGTGGTTAGAATTTCTTTGCAATGACTGACGGTTTCTACAGGAATACAGCAAAGACGTTTTATGCTGCGAGTATCTTCTTTGAGATCCTTAATCAGTTCGGTGAACTCCAGCCTGATGTGAGTTTCAATTATATTATGACAAGTTTTGATCAACTTTTTTCTCTCCCTTAGCTTTTATTTATTTTTCTATGATGATACTTGAAAATACATTATTTCTTTTCATCTGTATGGTCACATGTATTTTATATGTATAAGAGAATATGTTTAGTGATATGGGCTCTGTTCGCCAGATTGGTTGACCTCTTATATTTATTATCAGCTTGAGCAGAAGCAGAAGTATGCAGCTTGGAAGGCAGCAGACATAAGGAAAGCTTTGAAAGAAGGAAGGAAGCCTGTACCAGGCCCTCCCGGTGATGAAGGAGATACTTCAGAGTTGTCCAGTGCACTAAGTGATACATATGTAGGTTTCATCCTTGTCGTAATTTGTTTCCTAGTTTATTATTCTTTCTCAAAAAGTTTTGGGAGGCAGAGTAGTTATGGTCAACGTTACATCAACAACAACAACATAACCAGTGTATCCCACAAGTGGGTTCTGGGGAGGGTTGTGCGTACGCAGCCTTACTCCTACCTTGTGAAGGTAGAGAGGCTGTTTCCCACAGACCCTCAGCTCAAATAACACATATGATTGTACTTTGCACTGATTAGTTGTTGCATTTGTGAGAACTGACCATTCTTTATTGATAAGTTTGAATGTGACCTTTCTTTCTGTAGCTGCTGCTTATAACAGAAAGTAGATGGAAAACAATGGGACATATGGGGGGCTACTTCTGAAGTGTAATAAAAAAGATCTTATAACACTGTCATTTGAAAGGAAGCCTTAAAGTAGACATTCAAAGTTTCTTGTTTTTAGGACCAATGACGGGCTCTTACCTTAGTGTGTGTTTCCCTGTTAACACTTCAATATATTGAGTTTCATGTGGCTGTCAAATTGCTTAGATTTCTTGCTTGAAATAATTAGTTTCTTTCAAGAGCATCAGAAGACATAATAATTGCAAGCTACTATTACAGCTAATGTTTAGTTCATTTCTTTTGTTGGACAATGTTGTCCCCACTAACTAGTTCAGTACAGTTTTTGGATTTGAGACATTGTATTTCGGGCAAACAATGTTCTCCCGCACTTCTTTTCTTTAGTAATTAGACTCCTGTAACTTTGCATTTCCTTGATGCCTGTCTGTGGAACACATTACTTCATCAAAATAAATAATTGCAGGCTATTGTTGCTAACCACCTATGGCATCATTGCAGGATCTTCAATCTAGTGGAACTGATTCAATCATCAAACCTGCACCAGAATCAGATTCGTCCAACCACATGTATGACAGTGCACAATATTCTTCAAATAGACCGTCTCCTCCAGCAGCCACCCCACCACCACCTCATTTACACATCCCTCCACCCCCTTCACATATCCCTCCATCACCTCCGGCAGCCACCACACAGTCACCTCCTTCACATTTCCCTCCATCACCTCCTTCCTATCCTGGTGGCGAGTATCCTTCTCATAACTTTCAGCAGCCTCCACCCGTTGATGCATCTGAAAATTCTTCTTACCCCCAGCCGTATCATCATCAACCTTATGCACAAGAACCACAGTCTCACTTACCACAGCCGCACTACCCTTCACAATTCCCTAATTTCCAATCGTATCCTAGCTTTTCTGAGAGCAGTCTTCCTTCTGCACCATCACATTACCCATCTTACTACCAAGGCGCTGATGCTTCGTATTCCACATTGCCTCCATCTAACACTGCAAACTATCCATCAAGCACTCAATACAATTCAAATGATAGAAATGGGTCTGCACCAGAAGTTGCAGCTGCTCCTGTGAAAACATACGCATACGACAGCAATTACCAGCCCCCTCCGGAGAAAATAGCTGAAGCACACAAGGCTGCAAGGTTTGCTGTCGGAGCTCTGGCATTTGATGATGTGTCTATCGCTGTAGATTACCTCAAAAAATCACTTGAGTTGCTGACAAACCCATCAGCTGATCAATGAAGTGTATTGTGCTAAACAGTTGGACTAATCGAGTGTGCAAACATTCTTCTGCTGTGTTTTCACTATTTGATTTATTTGTAGATTGTGGTTTTCATCGATTGCTCTACCGTTTTATGTTGAAACAGTGTTGCGGTTATATATATGTCTACGAGTCGCATCATCTTTTTTCTTCAGAGAGCTAATATAGATGTGGTGATTCTGTACTTCAATTTGTTTGATGAACTATGTTCCTTGGAATATTCATCAATTTGATTGCACCTAGAAAAGAAACAAGAAGAATTTATCTCCATAGTACAAGGAGAGTATCATAGTAATGCACAAATTTTAGTCATCTTGAGCTGTGAGTTGGAGCTAAGTTGTCAGCTTAATTAAGTTGATGCATTAATGCAACTAACATTTATCAAGTCTTGTCCTTGTTATTATCAAGTTCTATATTTATAATCAACCTCATTTTTCCTCTTGGATATTATTGATACCTCCAAGGAAAAACAATTTTTTTTTTGTAGTGTAAAAACATAGACTAATCAAAATTATTTTTCTACATTTCTTAGTTGAGAAAAACTATATATAACTATTAATCATCCTTATATAACTTACTCTTTCTCAATTACTTTCTATAGGTACAAATTCTTGATTATTTTTTTCCTACAAGTCATGGGTGCAAATACTCTTTGTGGGTTTGGACAAATTAGTCTAAAATGCCTTTGGACATCAATGAAGAAGAAAAAAAGACAAAATCAACATCATCATGATCATAAGAAGAAAAATAAATTCTTGAAGGATGCTACTAATAGTAGTAAAAATGATTTTGTGACATTAGAGGAATGTATATTGGCTTCACCAGGGTCTAATAAACAATCCTCTAATAAAGTTTATCCTTCACTTGGAGGACTATTATTATCTTACAATAATAGTAGTACTAATAATGTTGAAGTTATTAGTAGCTATCAAAAAAATAATAGTTGTAGTACTAGTGAAGTTGTTGAAGGAATTAAAGATCAAAGAGAAGATAATTGTTCTTCAATTTGTAGAAGCCAAAGTGGAAAATTGAAGAAAAAAGTGAGTTTTAGATATCCTCAGGTGGCTGATGTATTCATATTGGACCATTGAATATATAAATTATGTTATGTCACTATGATCACTGGCTACAATCAATAGCTTTTGACTGACTTCAAACTTTTCTCCGTTATGGTTTCGAGTCTTGAGTACGAAAAAATCTTAATAGATAACGTTATCTTTAAATGGATCTTATTCGGTGTGAATTACTTGCAGCTGGTTTTATAGGTGTTACTTACTGTATTGTTAGTTTAAATATAATATTATTATTTATTTTTTTAATTTTTGTTGTATTATATCATAAAATACATTATTATATTATGATGAAAAATCTCATTTTATGTAACAGTTTATTTAATTTAGTTGTGTCATTATCTTATTTTATTCTTTAATTACCAAACATTTTATAGTAATTCTTTAGATCACATATCACATATCTTTAGTTTAATATAACATATAATAGTGATTTTTAAAAATAAATTATTATTGAATCAAAATCAAATAAATAAATTAAAACTAAAATATTCTTATTTGAAAAGGCTGGTAAAATGTTGACATGCATGCACATATATCATTGTCAAGAAGAGACAAAATAGAAAAGAAAATGATACAACTTACTGAATTACAAAATTTTAAATATTAATGTTATATATGTCACTTCATTTTCCTAAGAAAATAGCATGTCCCATTAGCTTATTATAACTTGCAAAATGTCTTTGCCTTTCCATATTTTTTGTCGGACAATTATATAAAAAATGGAGTACCTAAACATTATTCATAATTCATAAAAGACAAGAAAAATTAAATATTTTTTGTTCTATTGATTGATGTGTCATTACTTTAAATATCACACAAGTTTAGCAAATTAATTGGCCTCCTTCATAGTTAACGCAAGAGCGTTTGATCAGTGAGCTATATGTAATTATTATCAAGAAGAAAAAATTGACGATACTTTTAAGATCAGAATCTATCTTAATTTGACCCTTTAATCAAGAGTTCTTTTTCTTTAGCTAAATTGTTAAAAGGCATCTCAATATTCGATTGACTTCTCAGAAATTTCATAAAATGGGCTTCCTAGAGATCTCAATTATCAAACTTCGCATGAATTGCTAAGTACTTTTTTTTCCTCATTTGTTGTTCGGTATTTGTATTGAAAATCTGACTAAACATAAATTTACGCTAGGAAGTCTTATATTTAGGAGTAAAACACTCCCTAACAAAAACGATTTCATATATAATCAAAGAGACTCAAATTCGAAATGTCTAATTACAAATAAATTGAATACTTACCACTCAACTATAATTCGATGTTGGTCATCATTTATTTTCTGTCTCACTGTAAAATGTAAATCATTCTCAAAGGAACAAAATTGTAGTGGGACTTTGGGCAAAGTATTCATGGTTTTGGTTTTGGATTTATCAGGCAAAATGAAAGCAGGGCCCTAGTCTTGTACTCTTATATTCACTATACAACTAGTAATTAAAATCATCAATCTAGTTCTTGCCTAAATAGGTTTTGGCTTCGTAATCAGTGATTTCGAATTTGAGACCGTTAAAAAAATCATAGTAAGACTTATTTATATCGTTAAGGGTCTTACATGACGTGGTTTTAGATTCGAATCCTAAGTATATATTTGGACCAAATGTCAGAGTCAAGCTAGACAATCGTTTGAGAGAGGAACAAATATGAAACAAAATCAACAGTGCGAGAATTTCATAGATCGAAAAATCAATCAAATGACAAATGTCTAAGGTTTGTTTAAGGTTTGTTTAGATCACAAATTTAAACATATAATTTTCCCAATCATATATTATCAACCAAACCAAACTACAAGTCAGTCATAATTCCTCTAACAGTATTTCATTCTAATACCTGAGAGACATATAGACTTTCACCAGAGCCTCTTTGTCTCTCTTTTGAAATTTTTACTAATTAAACATTTCAAATCTCTACACAAGAGAAAGTGAAGCAACAATATGAAAAAACTGAAGATTCTGAAGAAGCTCTTTTGCATGATTTGTGGCTCGTTCCTCCACTCTGGTGAACAGCTCATCACTGAGCTGTTCACCAATGTGGGCATCGACGAGCACCCCACTAACACTCCTACAGCTGTTAGCCAGTGCTCGTCCAATCTCAGCCGCGTCCTCTGGATGGCTAACCACAAGAGGGCTTCCTCCCCTAAAAACTTGAAGATTGTTGATTTTGAATGAGCCATTTGCTTCAACCACTTCTTTGAAATCTTGAATACTTGGTGCATACACTGGAATATTGAACTTGTCCCTTTTCTCACTAGTAATTAGGCCCTGTAATGATTAGAGATGAACAAATTAGACTATGTTACTAAAAAATAAGTTAGTTTTTCTACATCTGATATTTAATTACTATCTTTTTCATTTAACCATCTGATATCTAAAACTCACTATCTATTCAGCCTGAATACTTAAACAACTAATATCTGAAACTCATTCACGTGACTTATTAAGTGTTCAGGTTGAGTAGGTTTACTACAAAATAAAGGAGTACTTTCCATCAAAAAGGTCTGTTTTTCTTTTTTATGAGTCTTAAACTCGAGACTTCTGATTGAAGAAATACGAAAATGATGTTTACCTCTTGGACAAGATCATCCCAAGCATCTTGAAAGTGTGTACCAAAGAGAAGTCCAGCCCCACCTTGATCAGTAGGATCAACAGAAGTTCTACCTAAACAAGCTAAAAACATAGAACCACCTCTCTTCATTTCTTTGGACCTACATCCCAAAAAATAAGCCAAATCTGTCTGAAATTGCTTTCTGTATGCATTTGCTGTGCTCTCATTTGCTCCATGTATGTATATTTTCCCTTTATTATATGCTGGTGATCTCTTATCCAACACTATCTCCGGCACCTGTATCCAGATGAATCGTTAAACAAGGGTAATTTGGTCCACGAAGATAAAATAAAAGTGAAAAGTTGAAGGAAAAAAGAACAAATATGTCTGCGAAATACCCGGTGTTCCTGCTGTCCAAAAACTAGAACATATATATCCTTCCCTCTAGTAGAAAGACTAATTAGAAACACGTGACACAATTTTATCCGTTGATCCAATATTTAATAGATGTCGGGTCGATGGATAAGATTATGACACGTGTATATCCATTAGTATTTTGGACGGCAGGAGCACCAATGTCCCAAAAATATTACGGATCATATCTGCATACCATTTATAATAATTTGGATATATTTATTATTTTTTTCAAAATTGAATTACTAAATACAAGTGGATATAACTTAAACTCGAAGGGACACGTTAAAAGTTTAATTACCTGAGAGAGCCAATGCAGAGAAAATGCGGAATAGAAAACGTCGATGGATCTGGCCGGAAAAAGACGCCGGTAAAAGGAACCAGGAACACCGGCGGCGAAATAAGAGCGGTGGCTATTAGAAGCTAAGCATTCTTCCATACTTCCACAGCCATTATTAGCTAAAGGCGGTAGCAATTGAAACAGAGTGTTGAAATCGTTCGACGGTAGATCGGAGAAGAAAGCTGAAAATTCCGGCGGCTCTTGTCCGATGGCTTCGTAACGCTTGCTCATGTGTTCGACGATTACGTCGATAATGAAAATCGTGTTGCTACCGCAGGAACAGCCCAAATCGGCGATTACGAATGGAATCTCCGGCGAGTTTAGCTGAACTCCGTCGAGGGTATCTTTCAATAAGTGTAGCATTGATCGTGCATGTTGCCCCTGAATAATAATATGACAATAACACAAGGTTCAATTTTACGTTAAGGAAAAATTGAAGGACTAATTTTTGCAAATAATCTAAAATTACTATTTTAAACTAAACTTGTAGATTCGACAGAAGTAAGTAGCTTTAATTTGAAATTTTGTATTTGTAGTAAAATTTCAACAAATATGACCAAATAAGTTTAGTGAACTACTTTTTCTAGAATCCATACAATCGAAAATTTAGTTTCGTTATTAAAATTTGAAGAAAAATAAAAGATTTTAGAGTTTAGACGGAAGATATTTGTATATTTGGTTTAAAATTTTAATGCCAAGACCAACAAACGAAAGCTCAAGATGAAGTTCGTATGAGATGGAAGTCTCGAGTAGCTACCGACTAGAGTTTTGATCAACTACCACATGAGATATACGAAAGTCTATGTGGTATCCACGAAAGTCTCAATATTCGATTCGATTCCTACTCATCTCCTTTTTTTGTCATAAATAAATATTTTCTTCAAAAAGATCTTGTCATTGAATAACTTGTTCTATTTTTTTCTCACTAAATTTAATTGCTAACACTTACATCACTCAAACTTAAATATTCATCTAAATTAAAGTCAAATTAATTTTACAAAATTAGAAAAAATACTTGAAAGTGATAACTAAATACTCAAAAATAAGAAATAAAAATATGGACCTGAGCTTGAGAGTTATTGACATAGCTAGCTTCTCCTTTGCCTCCCTTCATACTAAGCATTCTTTCAAGTTTCAAGTTTGAAACAACAACATTATTGTTATTATTGTCTCCTAAAGGTGCCATATTAATTTGTCTCTATTGTTTTGCTAGTGAACAAAGAGAAATATATGGAATGTGTTGAGAATAAAAATGACAAGAGATAGAGTAGGTATATATAGAGGTGTGTAGTACTAGTTTGGATACATAATAATTAAAAATTATGCCTTTTTATGCAATATTTTGAAACATAAAGCTTAAAGTATAGACAAAAAAAATAAAAAATTAAAGGTGGTGAATTGAATTAGGTATTGGTGTGGGGTGGGGTGGGGTGGAGTGGAGGAGGTGGGTGGGTAGTGGTTAAAAGTGTAAGAGAATTTCGTATATTTGTTCTCTTAAATATTGACAAAATTTCATTTTGATCTTTTTTTCTTCAAAACGTAACTATTATGAATTGTATTTGCTTAAATCGAGAATCTATCAAAAATAATTTCAATAACAATTATAGTATACTTTATTCTCTTTACAGACTTCACTTTACGGGATTACACCAGATAATTTTTTTTGTTATTGTTATTGTTATTATCTTTAAGCTTTAATTAATTATTATATGCACTTTTGGTGCATTTGAGTGTAAGTCTTCAAAAATTTAACAAATTATTAAAAACTAAACAATACAATTATCGATATTTAATTTGTTCATTTTCAAATTGGCACATCTATAAAGAAAATAATTAATAGTAAGTTTACCATTTTACTCCTATTAATTATGAAGTGGATGAGAAGTTCTATATTTTTCAAAGTAATTAATCATCAAATTGAGGATATAATAGATTAAAAAAATTGTTCTTTCTTGATTTGTCAAAATGAACAAATAATTAGGGACAACTATAAAGAAAAAATAGAAAAGTAATTAAGGACGAAGAGAGTATTATGTTAAAGTTTTAAATATAAAGGGGCCAACAATTGTTAATTCAATGTTAAATATGCTTAACAAAATATCTAGAATTAGAATTTATCAATAATCGAGGGATCAAAAATATAATTTTTTTATAAATGAAAAATAATTTGCAGGAAAGGTCACATGGAAACAGTTATAACCAAGTAGGTCCAAGATTCACGCCGGATTTGCATCTTTATATAATCTCGTTAATTAATTGAGTCAAGGCTAAACTATATATCCAAATATTAAAATTTTTATTCTATGTACGTACCCTTGTTTATCATCACACAAACGTCTTTCGATTTATTTTATACCATAAATGTAAGTTAATGTGTCGATATGTCAGTAGTTATAAGTCAATTTTTTAAAATTGGAATTTAGAATAAAAGTGAATTTTTGTCTGTATATAATAACTATTAGTTGAATGATCAATTGAAGAATATAAATTATTTTCACAATTGTCGTTCATTTTGATCGTCATTTCAATGTTAGTATTTAGGTGCTTAATTAAAACATATGTACGAAATATTTACGACTTATTTTATATCATAAATTTCATGCAAATGTGATCGGACAAATATTGTCAAAGTAAAGTGGGAAGGATAGAGTTTAGGGATTTCCACTACCTTTAATTAATGGAATATCAAGAATTTTCCTAATTAAAATTTACAAGAATAATAGGATAAATTAAGCCCTAACACCAAACTCACTTATCACTTTTTATTATATCCTTGATTATATTATTTATCACATTATCATGTTACAATATGCTAATAAGTAATAACTAGTACCAATAATTCCGATATTTTCATCAAATAACAAACTTAAAATAGTTAAAACAAGAATAATATGTTTCCAATAAAAAAATATCAAATTAGGAATAAAATCTCAAGATTATCTTTAGTAAGAATAAAAAAATTATCCAAGAAATACAAAAATGGAAGTGTAGTGGCTAATTAGTCTGTACGTGCATGGCCAATAATTAAGGATTAATTAAATTAATCACTTAAAATATTGTGAGTACATGAGTGCAAATAATTAGTAATATACTTAATTAGTTCCACGATCTCGTTAATCCCTGTATAATAGTAACCGTTTATGGTCAACACTTAACAGTATGATTAGAGAAAAAAAAAATACTAATAGGAATAATATCACTTTTAGTCCCTAGGGTATTGGTAAAATTCTGTTTTTCGTCCTTATAATTTATTATTATCACATAATTTCACCCCTCAATTAATTAAAATGTATGATATTTTTATCTCTTTTGAAAAGAAAGAATAAGTTATATTTGGATTATATTCAATGAATAATTAATAATATTGACAAATTTATGAAGAATAAATCTTGAATCGATGAAAACACAAAATGAAAGAAGAGATAACCAAGCAGGAGTCATCAATCATGATTTTGTTTACACGCTTGAGTTTTTGCTCATTTCAATTGTATCAACTCACACACGACACGAGTAATAATTTGATTCTCTGGAAAATGAAAGCATTTGGGTGTCACCACTCATAATCTTTCATTTTAGATGAACGCAGTATGAAAGATTCAAAGAAAGACAATTATAATGAGCACGTAAATGAAGAAAAATAATTAACTTATCAACTATCGCTTCATTGTATAGTTAGTGATGACAATTATTCACCTTAATTCACAAGCAAAGGGATCAAAATAATGAAATATACATTCAATTACAAATTCTTTGTTAGATTTATAAGGACTAAATTTAAAATTTATCAATAATTTGAGGACCAAAAGTGAAATTAACCTATAATCATTTTTTAAAGAAAGGGGCATACCTAACCCAAACAAATAGGAAGGAAAAAAAAGGGCTTCTCATGCAACTAACTAAGTACAAAGCATATATACACAAAAATGACCAAAAGCATACTTAAAAAAAAAACTAAAATTGTTAGCAAAGAATATTTATAACATGTGTTTGTTGTTAGTTGTATATGTTTATTTTTGCTTTTGAATTGGGTAAATCATTGACTACTAATGCTAATATATTATAATTGATAATATAATACTTCAACTATAAATGTATGAGGACAAGAACTAATGATTCCTAAAAATACAAAACAAATTATTATATTTGTATACCTAAACTATGATTTGGTATTACTTCAAATGAGATTCAACTCAAACTATTGTTTCTTTAATTTATATGTGTTTTTAAAATAATCATATCTAATGTATATGTATCTTTTGTGGTAGGGGCTAGTAGGGGTTGATAAAAAGTTCAAAGGTATAGGTTCATCGAATTTCATAGAAAATCTATTAAATATAATTGATATTGAATCTTGTTCTAACAATAATGTATTTGGTGTAATTTTATATAAGTGAAGTATAAAAATGATAGTTCCTATCTTGATAATGTAGAGATTGTTATTGTTAAGAGTCTCTATTTAAAAAAAAAAAAGTTTTTAAAAATGCAGATTTAAAAAATACGAAATCGACTAGTTAACTCAAATATGTAATAGGAATTTGAATTTGTGTACTCATAAAGTAAAATATTGAATGACTTTTTAGGTAGTCCTCCTTCCATGCCAAGCCAGCACGATGGGGTTCCCCTTCCTCGGAACAAGAGACTTGGATTATGAGTCCGCTTAGCAAACGAGACTCAGAACGGGGTGAATAGTTATGACGTATCGTAGATTGAACTTTGCTTTTCCAGGCTCCAGGCGGCCTCTGATCCGCTATAGTAGTTGTAGATAGAATATATTGCCTATTCTTATAGAGAATCCGAATAGATCCAAGAGTGCTAAAGGAATTATTTTGACCCTCGTCGTTAAAAAGTTATAGTATAAGTACAAAGTCAGAATTATCTTTTTATGTATATATAAGAGCAAAATATATAGTAAATCTTTGTATTTGTTTGCGTTCACTTCTGTACATTTTGAGTCCTCTTAACGAAAAATTCAATTTCGTCTTTGACTAAATAAGTGTAAGTGTAACTAAGATTCAACTATGTTTTTATCAATAGTCTTTATTTTTTCTCTCGAAATTTAGCATAAGATCTCCATAAATCCAGCTTAATTTGTTTCTATTAGCCTATTAACACATGAATTATTAGGGTCTCTACATAGACTGATCATGGAAGTTTTGTAAAAATGGAATTATTAAGAAATTGTTCAAACGTGCTTGATTAATTTTCCTAGAATATATGTATATTAAAATAAGAGAATTTGAGTGT
>CM040624.1:96164816-96413233 GCA_022817965.1 Solanum lycopersicoides | reverse complement strand
TAAATCCAACTAATATATATATATATATATTAATATATATAATAAACCACTTTTGTCCCTTTTTAGTTATGATCATTATGATTTAGTTTATTTTTTATGTTTGAACATCTATAATTGATATACTTTAAGTATTGTGTTTTAAGTTTTACTTTTGATTTATATTTAAATGTCTATTTAAGAAATTCAATTAATATTATATATATATATATATATATATATATATATATATATATAATTTTTTAAATTGCAAATATTTTGTTATATTTCTAATTGTTGACGTAACCGATTGACCAAATCGAAAAAACTCAAACTAAAAAGAGAAAAATCAAATCAAACTGAATTTATTTAGGTTGGAATTAGGTTACACTTCTTTAAAACCAAAAATCGAAAATCAAACTGAATAATATAAAATCATACCGAAAAATCGAATGCACATCCCTACTACGCACACCACCTACCCCACCCTAAATAGCATGTGATAAATATTTACTTCTAACCTATGTGCCAATATTTGATGGACCAATAAATTATAAAAGTTTAAGTGGTAATAAATCATTTAAAGGTTATGATTGGTACGAAAATAATAATTTATTTTTATTTTTTGAAAATTAAGTAATTATATTTCTTATTTGATAGTTAATAAATAATATTATTTTAAAAATATTTATATATATGTAATTTAAATAAATATTATCGAGATAGAACATTCAGAGTCAATTAAACTAAAATATTGAAATAAAAAGATAGTCAAATATTAGAGTAGAAGATTAGTAGATTAGTATAACGTCGCTTAATTTTCCTTATAACTGTGCTTTTATTATTTTATTTTGAATTTTTAATTACATATTATTTCATCTACTTCGATTGTCGTACTTTGTTATTTAAGAAAATTTTGCCAATAGCCACTAAAAATAACTTAATTAGGCTTCATGACTATAATTTGTTAATTATGATTTGTAGTTACATGTTAGAGGGGAGGGCACAGAGGCGAGTGAGCTGGGAGAAAGGAGGAGAAAGGTTAGCGAGAGAGGGTAGAGAGTGGAGAGAGATGAATTATATTTGTATATCTATCAGTTTGTGTATGTATATCTATATGATAATTGTAAATACGTAATTGGTATACATATGTATTTGTATATATAACGAGCAAAATTGAGAGAGAAAAGAAAAAGGTGAGCGAAATGGGAAAGAGAGGCGAAAGGCGAGTGAGAAAAGTGAATTGTATTTGTAAATCTGTTATATAATTATATATGCATATGTATCATTTATATTTGTAAAAGTAAAAGAGAGGCGAGAGATATGAAGAACATAATTATAATTAAAAAGAGGCTAAAAGCGATAGTTTATTCAACTATAATTATATTAAATAATTAATATATATTTACTTATTTACGTAATTTTTTCATCTTTTTATCTAACTTTTTAATGTTGTATTTTTTAGATTTACCGATTTTGATATGATATTTTTGAACTAAACTCCATTGACATCGTCTTTTCTACTTTCATAAAGCTCCAATAAAACTACGCAATAGCTAATATCATTATATTTCACTTATGAAATTACGCTCGATCAAAAAACAAATAATTGCAAAACGCCGGGATGATAGTGCTAGAGGTCGGTGGTCGGTGGCAGATAGTCAAAGAAAACTACAATTTCAATTCTTTATTATTTTGTATTATTATAATATATAAAATTTTATAATTAAATAATTGTGGCTCTTTCTTTTCTTTTTTTTATTTTATTCTTTCTTTTTCACTTTTTCCCAATTTCCAACTTTAGAGGAGCCAACTCTTTGTAGTTGCCGTCCTCAACTTTATTGCTAAAAACTAGAGCTAGAATAACCTATATATAGTGGCTTTAATTTAGTCAATTAATTTAAATTCACAATATTAAAACGTGCCATCAACACTAAATTCCCAAAAGCATATAGGCCATATATATATATATATATATTGAGTAATTTTGTTCATTAAAAATTGAATAAATAAATAAAAAACACTATTAATTTCATCTTTATCGAAATATGAATTAAAAACTTGCTCATATTTACGTCAAACTACATGAAAAGAAAATTATTTTTCTATTTAAGTTATTTGAAGAGAAAACACAAATTATAATTGTATTTATGGTTCAAAATGAGATATGATAAAAAAAATTGTGGGGAATAAATGTCATGATTTGTCTTTTCCAAATATAATATAAAAAATGAAAGGAATACTACTTTTCCAAAATTTACGTATACGTTAACATATTGTCTCATATTAGAAAAAAAAAAAAAAAAAAAAAGAGAGTCATGATTTACCTTTCTAAATCTACCCACAACCACTATAAATTGTAATTTAAGACCATTATTATTAGAAGAGAGTACAAATTTTTCGTATTTTTTTCAAAACAATTGTCTCGATATATAATATAAAGTGATATATTTAATTAATAAAATACGTAAAATGAGATCGAAGAATAGAAGAGAGTATGAATTTTTGTAATTTTACTTTTTTTTTTTTAAAATATGATAAAATAAATTATGTATTTAAAATAGGGATAATTGTATAGAATGACAAACTAATAATATAAAATAAATATAATAGCTACCGTTTGATTTATTTATGTTTCATAGCAAACTGTTTGTCAGTTCCTCTCTTCATCATATTATCGCTCGCTTCCTTCCTTCGCTCGCTTTATACAATAGAATTGTATAAGTTTGTGTTTCTAATTGTATAAAGCGAGAGAAAATTGTATATACACATGCAAATGCATATCTCCGTCTTATACACTTATAATTATACAATAAATTTATTTCTCCGCCCAAGTCTCTATTGTCTTTCTCTCTTTCTCGTTTTATACAAATTCAAATTGTATATAATTTCTCTCTTTCTCGTTTTATACAATTCGATTTAATTGTATATTCCCTGCCCAAGTCTCTTTTGCCTTTCTCCCTTTCTCGTTTTATACATATTCAAATTGTATATAATCGTCCTAAACACTTATAATTATACAATTCGTTTTATATATTTTGCTTCATACACTTCGTTTTATACAATTCTCTGCCCAAGTCTTTTTCTCTTTCTTGTTTTATACAATTCGCTTTAATTGTATATGCATAGCGAATTATACATATATATGTTTGCTATGGAGCGCAATTATGTGAACTTTGTTATAGCATATAAATATAAATTTTATGTTTGCTATATATAAAAGTTGCCCTTTAAAATATCGAAATTAAATTAATCATTAACATAATCAATTAAAAGAAAGAAAAATGTCTAGCGGTTTGATTATTTTAATAATTGACTAACCCATAATGCATTTTACATAATGACAAGTATAACTCGTCCATTTATTGATAAAGGATTCAGATAAATAAGTAGTTTATAAAAGAAATAAATTCTCTAGTTATAATACTAATAAATTGAGCTATATAATAAGTAAGCTAAGCAAAGATGATTGTTGAGTTAATTTAATTTTATATCTTTTTCGTTTTTTCTTATCAAATGGAAGAAAGTTTGGGAAGAAGGATAAATATATCTCGAACTATCGTAAATTGTATATAAATATCCTCTGTCATACTTTTGAGATATTGCTGTCCATGTCGTCCAAAAATTAGAGCATATATATCCTTTTACTAACGGACATACACGTGTCATAATTTCATACACTGATTTAATATTTGTCGACGGATAAGATTGTGTCACGTGTCCCTATTTAGTCTTCAATTAGAGTGAAGGACATAGATGCTCTAGTTTATGAACGACAAAGGTACCAATGTCCCAAAAGTATGACGGACGGTATTTGCATACCATTTACATAATTTGGGGTATATTTATCTTTTTTCCCAAGAAAGTTTAAACCCTTGTATTTACATATGTACATAAATCGCCAAAAAAATAAATTATCGAATTAAATAAAAAAATTACTTATGTCAAAATTTAACTTATCAAACAGAATTAAACTTCAAAACTTTAGTGTTGATATCTATTTTTAATTACCGATTATCAAACTTATTAAAATTGAACCGAACACCAAACTTTTACTTCAATAATACTGAAATGATATGTACCAAAAAAAATGCTTGCATTTGTTTTATAATATTTATGATATTTTCGTATTTCAAGATTCAAACAGATTTAATTTGACCGTAATTATTATTTCATATATCGAAAACCATTAAATATTTCAAAGATTTTATACCCATATTCATATTTACGGTCAAACTTAAGTTATTTGACTGTCAATATTTCGAAGACTTCATATTTACCGTCAACCTTAAGTTATTTCACTATCAATATTTCGAAGATTTCATACTTATGGTCAAACTTAAGTTATTTGACTATAAAATTTTTAACGATATCACATAAATTGAGACAGATGAATGTGAAGGAGTTAATGCTTAGGTGTAAAATTAAAAGATGAGTTGTTGAATGTAGAAGCAGCTTATTGCATTTATTTTACCCCACATTATCAAAGTGGGCCTCCATTACCTTAACTGGCTTCATCTTCTCATAGTCTTTGCGTGTCCACAGCCCAAATCTTCTCCTTCTCTCTCTCTTCCTCCTCTGTTTTTGCTCCAAATCAAAGCAAACACCCATCTCTCTCTGTTGAAGAGTTTTCTATCATTGACAAAAACAGTCAAAACCTTGAAATTAACAAGAAAACGAAGTTGGTTTAAGCAAATCTTTGGTTTTTTTTAGTAAGGTAACTTGTTAATGGCTTATAGTCAATCATATGGTTGTTCAGTTTGATGTTTGGACTAGGGATGATAATTTTGTATGTTGAGTAATGGGTAATTGGAGATTCATTGACTTGACGTCTCTGCTTTGCATGAAGTATAAAACAGTTTGTTTTGCTTGCCCATTTTGGATTTAGCCATTATAGTTGACTGGGTGTGTTTAATTTTTTGTGGGGTTGTTGAAATTCTCGGTTTTATAGCTTTATGTTGAATTTAAGTGGAAGTTTTTCAGATGGGGTTTGATCTTTTTGTGTTATTGCAGTAGTATTGAGAATCGCGGGGGAAAGGGAGATGTCTTTTGTTGGTGTTATTGTTTCTGATCAATGGCTACACAGTCAATTCACTCAGGTGGAGCTTCGCAGCCTCAAATCGAAAGTATGATTTCGACTCCTTTTCTATCTGCTTGTTGGATTTGATTGATGTTTTGTTTTTTTGAATGTGGATGTTGATAATCTGTTGGTTTGTTTGTTTTTTTGGTTCCTTAGTTCATTTCAGTTAAGAGTCAAAATGGTAAAGTTACAATTGGAGACTTACCGCCTTTGATGGCGAAATTAAAGGCTTTCAATGAGATGTTTAATGAGGAAGAGATCCGGAATATCTTGGCTGAATCAGGTTCAGATGTGAATGATGAGATTGATTTCGAAAGCTTCCTTAAAGTGAGTCTTCAATCAAGTTATTTGTATTAGCGAATTCATTTGGTTTGTTTACTCATTGCTGTTGACTGAATGGAAATGAACAATGTAGATTAGTCTAGTACTTAAACAAAGTTTTCAGGGGTTCTAGCTGATTAACTAGAAAGTGGAATTTGCTATACTTTCACCTCATTATTCTGAATTTCAGTATAGTGACATTAAGGTCAATTGCTTATGTTCGACAGACATACTTGAATCTACAAGCTCGAGCTGCCCCAAAAGTAGGCAGTTCTAAAAGTTCGTCTTCTTTCCTGAAGGCTTCCACAACTACACTTCTTCACACAATCAGTGAATCAGAGAAATCATCTTATGTTGCTCATATAAACAGCTATTTAAGAGATGATCCATTCTTAAAGCAATTTCTTCCAATAGATCCAGCTTCAAATGCTTTGTTTGATTTGGCAAAGGATGGAGTTCTTTTATGGTATTTAAACTTAACCTGTTTTCATGTTATTCTATGATGAGAGTTTCTGTTGACTCATTATACTTTTCTTTATTTGGTTCATTAGTAAGCTGATCAATGTAGCTGTACCTGGCACAATAGACGAGCGGGCTATTAACATGAAACGAGTAATTAACCCATGGGAGAGAAATGAGAATCACACCCTTTGCCTCAATTCTGCAAAGGCTATTGGCTGCACTGTTGTCAATATTGGCACTCAGGACCTGGTTGAAGGACGAGTGAGTTCAATATTTTTTCTTCATTTGCATTACTTCAATGAACCTCTGGGATGTATGTATAAATTTTTCTTTTCTATATGTTTGCAGCCTCACCTAGTACTTGGGCTTATTTCTCAAATCATAAAGGTTAGGTCCTGATTCATATTTCTATGTGTTCTCTGCCTAGATTTTATGGAGTCGCAAAAGGGCACTACAGTTATGGCAGATTATGTTTGGTTAATCGTATAGCACTTGAAATTTGGGTTGATTATACTGACTTTTTTCTCTGTCTCTCTCCTCTCCCGGTTCTTGCCGATTGTGTATCTGCAGATCCAACTATTGGCAGATCTCAACCTCCGGAAGACCCCTCAGCTTGTGGAACTTGTGGAAGACAGCAATGTAATTTAATCTCTCTTGCCCGAAGCGGCTCTGGTTTTATTTCCAATCCATGTGCATATCTACGAACTATACAAGCAAATATCTGATTATTGTTAACTCGTTCAGGATGTCGAGGAGCTCATGGGGTTAGCTCCAGAAAAACTCTTGCTAAAATGGATGAATTTTCATCTGAAGAAAGCCGGTTACAAGAAAACTGTGGCAAATTTTTCTTCTGACTTGAAGGTATATATTCTTTGTCTTCCCCCTGTCCTCCCAATATCAATTAGTTAAAAAGTTCCCTTTAAAGGAATTCTTGTTTTGTTTACCCTGTCAAAATAAAATAGAAGTTCCTTATTTAAGTTCCTTAGAAAGATGATCATAGAAATGAAGATACATGACACATTCCAATCCAGGTCAGGGTATAACATGACAAATAATGTGGTGTAATATCTAAGCTACACCTTAAATAATGTTGACTATTTGGATTTTAAAGCATATTGACCTCTTGGCAATTACATATTTATGCTCTTTCCTGTAGGATGGGGAGGCCTATGCTTACCTGCTTAATGTACTTGCACCAGAGCATTGCAGCCCAGCAACCTTGGATGTCAAGGATCCCACTGAGAGAGCTAACTTAGTTCTTGAGCATGCGGAGAAAATGGATTGCAAAAGATACCTAGATCCTAAGGACATAGTTGAAGGCTCATCCAATTTAAATCTTGCTTTTGTTGCACAAATATTCCATCAGAGGTAGGAAACTAACATGGCTTCTCTCTTTTTGTCTTTTGTGGTTGTCCGCAGTATGATAATTAGGACATAGTTGAAGGTTCAGCCAATTTGTGATCTTGCTTTTGTTGCACAAATATTCCAGTAGAGGTAGGACGGTAGGACCCTAACGTGGCTACACTTTTTTTAATCTTTTGTAGCTCCTTTTGTTGTTGTGATCAGTATGATACTTGGCAACATAATCATAGAAGCACAAGAGGGGTAATCACATTATTTTTGAGGAACATTTCAACCGCTGTAAAAAGCAATCATGTATTTATTGTGCATGCACAACTACATTTTCCTCTCTTTTTTTTTTTCATTGCTTGAGATATCTACTTTGCAAATATTCCTGATTGATGCTCCACTTAGATTCTAAAACAATGTGCCTACAAAAGTCACCATCTGCCTTTAACATTTTATGTATTTCTGGAGCCTTCTGTTGTCATTTTAAGTATGAATGAGGCTGATCTCTGCATTTTCTGTTTTCTTGTTATATTCTTTTGGTTTTGGTTTGAGTCGCTAAAGGAGAGCGTGATGCAAGTTTTTTAGTTGAAGCAGATGGCCATTGTTGAGAAATGGGTTTCTTTTTCAGGAGTGGATTGTCTACAGACAGCAAGAAGGTATCCTTTGCGGAAATGATGACAGATGATGAGCTAATTTCCAGAGAGGAGAGATGCTTTCGATTGTGGATTAATAGTCTTGGGATAAACTCTTATGTCAATAATTTGTTTGAAGATGTAAGAAATGGGTAAGTGATTGGTCTTCTTACATGGATCACTCCAGATATGAAAAAGGACGTTGCTTGTAAAAGTTGTAACTTGACTTTGTGGGTAGAATTTAACTCTGCCTCAACTTTACCATTCACTTTTGTAGATGGGTACTTCTGGAGGTGTTGGACAAGGTTTCTCCAGGATCTGTTAATTGGAAGCACGCAACCAAACCTCCAATAAAGATGCCGTTTAGGAAGGTTGAAAACTGCAACCAAGTTGTCAAGATTGGGAAGCAGTTGAAGCTTTCCCTTGTAAATGTGGGAGGAAACGATTTTGTCCAAGGGAATAAGAAGCTTATACTTGGTAATGTCTCAGAATCCGTTTTGTTTGTTTCACATGTGAATGTGAGGCTTATTTCTCTTCTTGTCTTTGTGTGAACATAATCACTTCAAAGATTTATGAGCTTCCAAGATTCTATGATTAATACAATTGGGCTATTACTTTATTCAAGCTTATTGATGGTATTATGTATTATAAATGATTCCATCAAGGAACTTTTGGGTTGTTTTCCTACTATAATCATTCTCTGTGTGATGTGCATAATGATTCATCTTCAATAAGCTAGCAAGCTAAGACACAACATTTTTCTTACATAATAAGATGTGTCCAGTTATTGTGGTGCTAAAAGTAAAGAAATCTTCCAGGACCCTGTAAATGAGTAGTCTCGAAAATTGGATTATAATTTTAACCGATGCGGAATTTTAGTTGTATTATTCTCAAAGCTTGTTAATGTGGTTGCACTTATTGAATCATCATAATTCATGGTTTATCAGTCTTACCTAATACGTGAGCCCCTCCTTATTGATGATCTGTTATTATGCATCCTCAGCAGTGAACTTTTTGATCTTGTGTTTTTTTTTCATGTGATTATGTTGTTCATGCAACTAAATACCTTAGTTTTTCTTCTTCGAGTGATATGCTTTACGACATATGTAAGCCTTGTAATTAGTGCTTCTTAGCACATGACTTATGTATTCATATATACATTCTCTTCCAGCTTTCCTGTGGCAGTTGATGAGGTTTAATATGCTTCAGCTTTTGAAGAACTTGAGATCGCGTTTCCGAGGGAAGGAGATTACTGATGCTGATATTCTCTCTTGGGCAAACAAAAAAGTCAAAAACACTGGAAGAACATCTAAAATGGAGAGTTTTAAGGTGAAGTATCACCAGTTCCTGTTCAATTGGCGTAAATTTCAACTTTGTCTATGTGATTTTAACTTACAATTAGTGTTTTTGTTTAGGATAAGAGCCTTTCAAACGGATTGTTCTTTCTCGAGCTTCTCAGTGCTGTGGAGCCAAGGGTTGTTAATTGGAATCTTGTCACCAAGGGCGAAAGTGGTATGGAGTTTATTTGTGCAAAATTTAATATCTCGTCTTTTTTCTCTTCTTGGGCACGCAGGAAGGTCATTACCCAGTCACTCTCCGTAACTGAACTGCCGCAGTCTCTTTCACTTACACAATCAAGAATGTCAACTTGCCCTTGCAATATTGAATTCAACTTTCTAGCGTGAACTACTAGCTTTGAACTCTTCCTTAGTTTTAAATATATGGATTGAGGAATTTGAATTTCTAGATGGTGCAACTTACTTTCTAGGCTTTTAATACTTGCGGTCTTCTATCTAACATCATCCAAAAGAATATCAAGTTTCTCAAAAGGGTCATAGTGCAACAGGGTTGTACACATTCTGATTTTTCATTCTACTTGGTAATCTTATGGGATGCAGTGCTCCAAACTAAAATTTCTTTTGTTCTGTGACAGATGAGGAAAAGAAGTTGAATGCTACCTATATCATCAGTGTTGCACGGAAACTTGGGTGTTCTATCTTTCTGTTGCCTGAGGATATCATGGAAGTGAGTATGCTGTCATTTTGAATTGCTGCTAATAGTTCCTGTATCCATTATAGTAGGCTTAACAAGAACCAGATAGATACAACACAAACTTTCCAAGGTAAAAAGAATTTAAAACCTTCTAGGACTTTTAAGACATGTTTAAAACAGAGACTATTTGACAAGTGAGATTAGCTCTAGTGGTTGAGCATCTCCACCATAAATAGGTAGGTTGAAGGTTTGAGTCACGCTGGATGGAGGGTAAATGGGAACACTATTGATCCTTCTGATAGGGTGGGTGGGTAAAAAACAAACTATTCTTTGTCCACTTACAATACAGATAAAAGTATGCCCGCGTCTGCTTCATCCTATATTCTTCTCTGTGCAACAATGTATTCCTGAGACCTGTTTATGACACTATCCTTCTTGGGTCACGTGTGGACAGGTTAACCAAAAGATGATCCTCACGCTCACTGCCAGCATCATGTACTGGAGCCTTCAGCAAACAGCGGATGATATAGAGTCTCCTGCGAGTACTGTTGCATCTGATGCATCACCAGCAAGATCTATGAATGGCTCTATGTCCCCCTATACCGCTGCTTCACCTGATGCATCCCCTGCACCTTCAATTAGTGGAGCATCATCAGCTACTCCTGATGCATCTCCAGCACCATCTGTAAACGGAGATGATGAAAGCCCACTTATAACTGAAGTGTCGAAGTTGGAGTTGGCTGCTGACGATGCACCATTTGATACTACTGAAGTTTCAAAGTTGAAGTTGGCTGCTGAGGACACACCATCTGATACTACTGAAGTGTCAAAAGTGGAGTTGGCTACTGAGGACACACCATCTGATACTACTGAAGGGTCAAAATTGGAGTTGGCTGCTGACAACGCCCCATCTGATACTACTGAAGTGTCAAAATCAGAGTTGGCTGCTGAGGACGCACCGTCTGATGCTACTGAAGGGTCAAAATTGGAGTTGGCTGCTGAGGATGCCCCGTCTGATACTACTGAAGGGTCAAACTTGGAGTTGGCTACTACCGATGCACCATCTGATACTACTGAAGTGTCAAAGCTGGAGTTGGTTGCTGACGATGCACCATCTCATGATACTTCAGCATCTCCAATGCAGTCTCAAAATGCAGAGATACCATCAGATGCACCCTCATCCTCACTACTTGAGGATACACAACAACAGTACAGCCTCTTCTCATGAAGTTGAAAATGAAGGTACAAAACCAGATAATGAACAATAGTTAAACATTTTCGTCTTTACAGCTACGAGGGACAAATAATAAGCTAGGGGGAGAAAGCAAGAAGAACGAACATAAACGAAGAGAACATACATGTGTTTTTAGATGAATTATACTCAAAAGTGCGAAATGCTTTTAGATACAAATATAGATAAAAGTACACAATGTTATCAACTCCAGCACGATAGTACCTCTGGAAGAATCAACTGTACTATTTCCAATTTTGTTTCCTGCTACTTTTATGTAGTTTTTTTTCTCATCTGAATGTAAGTAGAATTTGATTCATTAGAATGTATGATTCATATTTTGAAAATATTCTCAGTGATTCATACTACGTTTTATTTTATTTTTGAGGTTGCAACACTAATATAACAATGGAGAAGGGAAGAACATTTAAAATGTTACGTATTTATTTATTTGATTTAATGTAAACATACGACTATTAAAAGTGTAGCTATGTTTTCACAATATATATTATTACTTCTCATAGTGTTCTTTTTGTGCTAGTAAGACTTTTAAAATTTGTGGTCTTACATATTTTTGAATTGCTTATCGATACATAGCCATCCCTTGTCAATATTCAAGGGGATGAATGTAACACGAGAACTTGACCATGTTTATCTTTAAAATTCTGATAAAATTCGATATGTTAGTGTTGATATTACTATCATTAAACATTTTTTACTAGTTCTCTGCATAACTTTATGTTACAAACTCACAATATATGTGTGATTAAACAAACTTTGCATAATTAACTTACGTATAATACACATTTTCACATCATTTCTCAAGGTCCATAAATAGAAGACATTACCATAGTCTCATCAATAATATATTAAAACTTGTGATATAATTAAAATTCTTTATTTTAATCTCAAAAAAAAAAAAAAATGTCTTCAAATTATATTTGTTTCTCTGTAATTCCCTCTCTTTGTTACTGCTATTTCATCTCTGCCAAAATCCCAAAAGGTATTCCAAGGCTAATTTCACTTCTCCCCATTTTTTACCTCTTCACAATTCTCCCACTGTACTTTTCTTCTGCATTTCTCACAGCAATCACCACTTTCTCCATTACATGGCTTGCCATCTTCAAGCTCGTGCTCTTCGCTTTCGATCAAGGTCCGTTAATTCACAATGCATCCAATCCAAAAATCATATCACTCCCCGTCTTCATTTCCATAGCCGCTCTACCTCTCAGAACCACCTTTACACCGAACCATAACAGAAAAAACCCGATGAGTTCAGCTCTACAGCTTGTCATATTTGCGGTACTCATGGAGATTGTTCTTCATCACAAAAGTGAAATTCATCCAAAATTAGTATTGATTTTCTACAGTGTGATGATTTTCCTTATGATTGATATACTAATTGCGTTGTCTTCTCTTATCGTAAAGCATTTTCTGTGTTTAGATGTAGAAATTGAATCGCCATCGAATGAACCTTATTTCTCAACTTCGCTACAGGATTTTTGGGGAAGAAGATGGAACCTCACCGTAACACATACGCTGCGTTTCACTGTATATAATCCGGTGAGGTTAGTGTTGTTGAATGTGATTGGTAGAAAGTGGGCCCAATATAGTGCCTCACTGGTAAGTTTTTTAGTTTCGGGATTAATGCATGAGCTGATATTTTACTACGTTAATAATGGTGTGAGACCTTCGGGAGAGATAACGGGCTTTTTTATGTTACACGGGCTTTGTTTAATGGTGGAGATTGAGGTAAAAAAGGCTATAAAGGATACGTGGCAGTTGCCCGGGCTTGTTTCGGGCCCATTAGCGGTTGGGTTTGTGGTGGTTACAGCATTTGGGCTTTTTTTCCCACCAATAATTAGGAATGGTGTAGATGAAAGAATACTCGAAGAAGTTGGGTTTTGCTTTGATTTTCTTAAAGATAAAATGCTTTCAATTTGTAATTTTTGATAAAATTTGTAATTTTGGCTACTAATATGATGCATCTCATTATTGATAAATTTTAGATTGGTCTTCTCATATATACTAATTTGTCCGTTTAATTTCCTTTTTCTTTTGTCTAAAAAAAAATGATTTTTTTCTTCTTTTTTGTTAATGTTTTATTCTAATTTTTTTATATGACATGTTTACAATCACGGAATAAAAATATTTTTTGATATATATATTTTGCATATATTTAATTTGAAATCACAAATGTAGAGGCTATCATACGAAAACAGATAAACAAATTGAAATAGAGGCTATCTTAGGAAAAAAAAAACACTTCACCTAATAGATTAACAAATTGTCTATTCTAATGAAAATTTTCAGTGTTACTTCATGTTTTATATGGATGTAGCATTCATTGATTTAAAAAATTTGGTATGAGGTATTAGTATGTTAGGCAAGATATTTTTGAAATAAAAAAATAGTAATGTTTGATATCTTGTTTGGCTATTAAATTAAAATAAATTATATTAGAATTAATAATCAATATTAGGATAGAATAAGATTAAGGGTATTTCAATAAATAAATAATTTTAAAAAAAATCGATATGAATTATTTTTTTACAACAAATAAAATAAGCATAATATCGGAATAACTAATTCAAATATAACTAATCTCACCATAATTTGTAATTCAAACCAAACAATTCATACATTATTACCATCAAAGAATGGGTTGCAGTGTATGAGTTTGTTCATTATTTAATCAAAGGTTTCAGATTTGAGTTATGAATATGAAAATATCCTTCACATAAAGCGTTTTCCCTCTAATGGGGTTCTACGACAATACAAATTTATAATAATCAAACCCTGATATTAAAATTGAACATTAGATGAAAAAGGAAAAAAAAACTACTCCCTCCGTTTCACAAAGAATGACATAATTTGACTTGGCACAGAGTTTAAGAGTATAAAGTAAACTTTTGAATCTTGTGGTCCTAAATTAAAGTTAGGTCAAATGTACAAAATTATCCTTTGATCTTGTGGCCTTAAACATGCCACGTGGAAAGTTGTTACCAAAAAAAGAAAGAGGTCATTCTTTTTGAAATATACTAAAAAAAAAAGGAGGTCATTCTTTATGAAACGGTGGAAAGTATATTATTAATTGTAGTTGTGCTTTCTTTGGTGTGACACATGTATTTCCCATTTGTGGTCTTTATTTCATTCACTTTTTAAGTACTCTAGTTTGGTAGGTAAAAATAGATCAATGAGAACACACACACACTACTCTTGTTAGTGCTATAAATCACAAAGAGAGGGGGCAAAAATCCAAAAAAAACAACCAAAGTCCAAGAAAATGTCATCAATCAACATTTGTCTCTCTATAATCCTCTCTCTTTGTTACTCCTATTTCATATCATCCAAAATCACCAAAGGTATTCCAAGGCTAATTTCACTTCTTCCCATTTTTTACCTCTTCACAATTCTCCCACTTTACTTTTCTTCTTCATTTCTTATAGCACTCACCACTTTCTTCATTACTTGGCATGCCAATTTCAAACTCCTCCTTTTTGCTTTTAATCAAGGCCCTCTTTCTTCATTCACACAAAAAAATGCAACAAATCTTCTATATTCATTTTTATGGCTTCTCTTCCTCTAAGATCCAAACAAAATATGAAAAACCCCACCAAGAAAATCCCATTAAATCTAGGTTTAGAATTTGTCCTTTTTGCAATTTTCTTGGAGTTGACTTTTAATCACAAAAGTCAACTCCACCCTAAATTAATCTTGATTTGTTATTGTTTCTTGGTTTTTCTCATGATTGATATTCTTGTAGCATTATCTAGCAATATTGTTAAAATAATCTTAGTGGGGTTTGAGTTGGAATTAGAGCCACCATCAAATGAACCTTATTTATCAACTTCCCTTCAAGATTTTTGGGGACATAGGTGGAACCTCACCGTAACCAATACACTTTGTCTGACCGTATATAACCCTGTAAGGTCAGCATTGTCAGAAGTTGTCGGGAGGATGTGGGCCCTACGTGTTGCCGTGCTGGCAACTTTTGTCGTATCCGGTTTAATGCATGAGCTTTTGTTTTATTACGTTAATCGTGTGAGCCCTTCGTGGGAAATGACGGGCTTTTTTGTGTTACACGGGCTTTGTGTGATGGTGGAGATTGGTGTTAAGAGGGCTTTAAAGGATACGTGGCTGTTACCGGGCTTTGTTTCGGGCCTGTTAACGGTTGGATTTGTGGTGGTTACTGCTTTTGGGCTTTTTTTCCCACCAATAATTAGGAATGGTGCTGATGTAAGGGTACTTCAAGAAGTTGGGTTTTGCTTTGACTTCATCAAAGATAAAATGTTTCAAGTTGTAGGTTATTTTAGATAATTTTTGTAATTATTGGGTATAAATAGAAAAGTTGATTTGTTCATTTTGGATATATATATCATTGCTGTTATATTATAATATGAATTGCTCTCACTTATGTTCAGTTTCGTTTTAGAAGTCAGAACTTCTATTGCATCTCAAACAAAAAATATGATGCCTCAAAAGTGGCTATTTGGTAAAGGATTGTTCAAAAGAGTCCATCTATGGCAGCCCAAGTCTAGTAATTCTGGGCTGGGCTTGTACTTTAGGCCCATATATGGACTAAAACATCATATGGGCATGGGTAATCATGCTAAATACTTAATTTTTGTAAACGTTGTTTAGATATTATCTCTATTTTAGAAATTTCGTAGATATAGCCTTTTAGAAAACGTTAGACTATGGTATGATGTTGGGCTATTTGCTTATATATTATTGGGATAATTGTATAATAGCAAACTAATAACCTAAAATAAATAGAGTAGCTAGGTTTTGATTTAATTATGCTCCATAGCAAACGTTTGCAAAAAATTGTCAGGCGCCTCTCTCCCAATATCTCGCTCGCCACTCTCCTCCAATCTCTCCCTCGCTTCCTCACTTTTTATACAAACACAAGTGTATAAAAATTGTTTCGAATTGTATAAAGCAGCGAAAATTGTATAAAGACATATTTTTGTTCCCCTCTCTCCCCTCTTCCAGATCTCGCTCGCCACCCTCGCCTTTCTCACTTATACAAACAGAAACGAAATGTATAAATTGTGTTTCTGTTTGTATAAAGCGTGAGAAAATTGTATATACACATGCAAGTACATATATTTTCGTCCTATACACTTATAATTATACAATAAAAATACTCCCCTGCCCGATTTCTTTTGTCTTTCTCTCTTTCTCGTTTTATACAAATTTCAAATTGTATCTAATTTCTCTCTTTCTCGTTTTATACAGTTGGATTCAATTGTATATTCCCTGTCAAGTCTCTTTTGTCTTTCTCTCTTTCTCATTTTATACAAATTCAAATTGTATATAATCGTTCTATACACTTATAATTATACAATTCGTTTTATACACTTCGTTTTTATACAAGTCTCTGCCCAAGTGTCTTTCTCTTTCTCGTTTTATACACTTCGTTTTATACAATTTGCTTCAACTGTATATGTATAGCGAATTATACAATTTCTATGTTTGCTATGGAGCGCAATTATGCAAATTTTGCTATAGCATACAAATATAAATTTTTTATTTGCTATATGTGAAAGTTGCCCTATATTTATTCAATCTTACAGATAAAAGATTAAATTATTGTTTTATTTATACGTGTTCCAGATTAAACATTAAACATTAAACATTCATTTTCACGTTGTTTTTATCTTGTTCAGCATAAAGCATTTTTCTATACAAATAATATATTTATATTACTTTTTTATTTGCATATTCACTCCATGTCCCTTCTTTTTCAACCTACCACTTCTTGTCTATTTTTAGCTTTCTTTTTTTTTTTTTTCTATAATTTCCTTTTTTTTTGTTGTTGTGGTATTCGGGTGTTGATTTGCGAATCCGACTAGTTATACTCACCGAGTCCCACTGTTTCAAAGCGGGTGCATCACGGTTAATTCCACGAGATCTTGGAAACGCAGCCGATTTGTAATGCCTCCAAGTGACCCTGCTAGGGCTCAAACTGGTGACCTGAAGGACTTTGTCCTCAAGCCTTTACCAGCCGAGTTTTATTTGTTTATCATTTTATGTTTACTCTAATTGTTTGGAAAAAAATATTAATGTTAACATAAGAATTCAAGAATTAACTTCATGATCCAATAAAATGGTAAAAATGTAATCTAAGTGAACTTGTATATGAAGCAAATTCATCCATTTATCTATTTAAATACTCCCTCGATTTCTATTTCTTCTGATCGAACTTAATAGTTAATTTAAACACTATTTCTTTTTACACATTCATTATACATGTATAAATTATTGATTTGAACTCAATAATTTCACATGACTAGGATCACAATTCAATACGTTTTAAATACTTATGAGTGTGTACAAGTTACCTGCACCGTGCCTTTCGCTCAAACATGAATTGCAAGTTTGATCGAACTTAATAGTTGATTCAGACTCATTATTTATTTTTGAAATGTTCATTAATATGTACAAATTACTAATTTTGAACCCAATAACTTACACAAAATTAGAATCACAAATCAATACGATTCCAAATTTTAATTCCGCCTATGAGCATGCATATACCTTACCTGCACCACCAAAAAACAGAGCTACGATATCAGTTTCAGTCGAACTCAATAACTTTGATTCAAAATTTATACGTAATTTTAAAAATAAATTACATCTATACAACTCAATAACTTTAAGGAGAAACTCATATGTTTCAAATCTCAATTTTCAAAATACCACATTTTTTAAAAAGGGAAATAAAAGAAGAAGTTTATGTGTACCATAATCCATATACAAGAGGAAAGTGAGAGGAGTAAAAAACAAAATATTTATTTGTTTGAAAAAAAATCTAAAACCCTAAAATCAACACTACAGAATTTTGGGTAAACTAAAATACAGAGAAAGCAACAATGGCGATTTTAGGGCTCTCAAATCCAGCAGAATTAGCTTCTTCTCCGTCTTCTTCCTTAGCTTTTTCTCATAGGCTGCATTCTTCCTTCATTCCTAAACAATGCTTCTTCACCGGAGTTCGCCGGAAAAGTTTTTGCCGGCCTCAACGTTTCAGCATTTCAAGTTCATTTACTCCGATGGATTCTGCTAAAATTAAGGTCGTCGGCGTCGGTGGAGGTGGAAACAATGCCGTTAACCGTATGATTGGTAGTGGTTTACAGGTATCTATCCTCTTTTCCTTTTTGTCCCTTTCTCTTTTTCTCAATTTTGTTGCTTTATGGTAAAAACACGAGTTTTGTTGTAGTATCTTATCTACTGTTTCAAGTTTTGTTGCTTTCTCAGTGTCTTTATATGCTATTTCCAGTAAAAAAGGATAGACTTGGATTTTATTTTATTTTTGGTTATTTTGTTCATCTTGTATATACATATTTAAGAGAATGTTTTCAAATTAGCTAGCTATTGAAACTCCAAAAGCATTGAGGATAGAAATGAGAGTAAAAAGAAAAAGGAATATGTTTCCATAAGAAAGTATGGACTCAGTAAGAGCATTTTCGTTTGGTTCATATTTTAACTGTTATACATGTCATGAATTTTGATAGTTCTGTTTCTGAAGTTATTGATCAGAATATGATTGGTTGCCTGTTTCTGGCTTCCTTGATTGGTTTTGGGAACAACTCTGTCTTCAAGTGAGGCCTAAACTTCTTGTTGTATGCCTTTTTGTCGATATTTGCATCAAAGTTTGTATCTCAATGCATAATGAAGAAATAATTGGAGAAAGATATTTTATAGGCTTTCTTATCCAGGCTCGGCGAGAACAAGAGGAGAGACTATGCTCTATGCTTTGTTCCTGCCCAGGGTTGGAGCTATAGTGTAACATGGGGTTCGGGCGAACCAAGTAGCTTTTGTGTAGACTTGTATTTGTACTAAAAACTCAAGAAACAAATATATTGTTGTTGACATGTGAAACAACACACAAAAACAACCGGATAGTTCAGTGGTGCGTGCGTGGGCTGCGAAGCTCTTGTGTCCCCTAGTTATATGGGTTCAAAACTCGGTAGCTGCGCATCATTTGTAGTTGAATTTTTGCTATATATGCTCTCTTTCTGAAAGGGAATATTCATTACTCTCTATTAGTTTCTCATAGGTCCTTTTACCTTTCTATATGCAGTTGTTTTTTCCGGAAAAGATAAAATCATTAAATTAATTATTGAAAAAAACAAAAAAAGTTAAATATATAGTTGTTGACGCGTGAAACAACATACAAAAAGAATCGGATAGTTCAGTGGTGCGCCTGGGCTGTGAAGCTCTTGTGTCCCCTAGATATATGGGTTCGAAACTCGGTAGGTGCACATCATTTTTAGTTGGTTTTTTGCTATATATGCTCTCTTTCTAAAAGAAAATATTCATTACTCTATTAGTTTGTCATAGTTCCTTTTTTCCTTTCTATGTGCAGTATTTTTTCCGAAAAAGAAAAAATCATTTAATTGATAACTGAAAAAACCAGATAAGTAAATTGTTGTACTGAAGTGCCATCGGTCATTTATTGTTTGCTAAACATGATAAGTATAATGATAGGTACTTATTCAAGTACAGTTTCAAATTTTTTTATATAGTATTCAAGTAGTTTGTGATATTTAGTTTGTCGTTTTTTTGAATATAAAAAATATCAATATTTGTTCATTAGTTTGGTGATTGTTATACAATAGCTTGAGGTCATTGTCGTATCTTAAAATTCAGAACCCGTAAACCTAAAATCCTGGCTCCCCCTCTATTACTTCCTTTACTTTAGAACATAGGATCTCATAACCAATCTTCTTCTTTCATTTGACTTGAGATTTCCTTTTATCTTAGCAACAAAGTGATTACCCTTGGATTCTCTGTAACCATCTAATGATTGATTTGTGGGCATTTTGTTGACTGCCTAATTCTCTTAATGCGGCTTTCTAATTCTTTATCTTCCAGAAAAGCATATGTTGGAATACAGTGCCATTACAAGGTTGCATGTATACTTGTAGTACTGGTTAACGAATTTGTGCCATGAAGAGAAGCTAGAAATATCCCTTACAAATAAAGGAAAGGAAAGCTAGAAATTTCTTGTTGTCTATAGGATTTTTCGATCAGTTTGCTTTTTGTTATTATCTTTTCTGAAAAAAAATGAAATGCCGTGTCATGATCTCATCCCTTCATTTCATATGACGAATCTAAATGCTGCATGGCCAAAAATAGGGTGTTGACTTCTATGCTATAAACACGGATGCTCAAGCATTGGTACAGTCTGCTGCCGAGAACCCACTTCAAATTGGAGAACTTCTGACTCGTGGGCTTGGTTAGCACTCTTCTGTCTCTTTATAAAGAAATTACTCTTTCATAATAGCTGTTTTTCATTAATCAAATTCAACCTTGTTAAAAGAACTTCGGGAAAAGCTAACAGTACTCTATCCTGTCTTTAGAAAATGACAGAGTATTACTTTATTATTACCTACATGGAATCATGTGGTGTCACATCTTGCTCTAGATGTAGATGCCTTTTGTTTTGCTATTGATTTTGAGGCTTATGTTCAATGGATAGTTTAACAAGCGCAACATTATTATGCTTCTTGATAAGCTAGTGAACTCTTTCTTTATTCGTAATGATTTGTTAAGTAAGTCGCTTTTAGAGATGCAGGTACTGGTGGCAATCCTCTTTTAGGGGAACAGGCAGCAGAGGAGTCAAAGGAAGCTATTGCAAATTCACTAAAAGGTTCAGATATGGTTTTCATAACAGCGGGAATGGGTGGAGGTACAGGATCTGGTGCGGCTCCTGTTGTGGCTCAAATAGCAAAAGAAGCAGGTTATTTGACTGTTGGTGTTGTTACATATCCATTCAGCTTTGAAGGACGTAAAAGATCTGTGCAGGCAGGTCCCATTTTCAGTTCCTTGGAGAATAGTGATTTACTTCTTTTTCTGGACTTTTGGGGATCTTTCTGCTCCACATCAATTATAAAAGGTTGAAACATGTAGGATGTCCCTGTTTAAAAAGGGGAGGAGGATATCCAAGTCGATAAAAAAAGTTGCAAGAAAGTAAAAAACAAGCAATTGGATTTCTTTAAATTCTTTTGAGGTTCTGGCTTAACTAGCTGCATCAGTATCCAAAAAAGGAACCTCTTCGACTAAGAGTAGGAAATCTTTTAAGAAGATGCATTTTCATTTCTTTTAATTACAGGAGACATGCTTCACGTGGAAGGGAGTGAGGTGAAGATGGTATTGAGTTGTATGGTGGCGAGTTTATAGATTAACTGTTGAGATGCACAAGAAACTTATAGTGTTCCTTGATGTATCTAAAGGATATAAAGTGTTCACAGGCTCAAGCCTGAACAAGATTCTGACTTTTTTAACCGTCTGATTTTCTTTTTTTGTGCCAAAGTCCTACATTCCTTGTCATAAAGATTTTTTGTTCATGGCAATGCTTTATTTCTCCTATCATCCATAGTCTTTCATGTTTCTAATTTGAACTTATTGATCGACAGGCTCTGGAAGCTATTGAAAAACTTCAGAGAAATGTTGACACTCTTATAGTAATTCCCAATGATCGTCTACTAGATATTGCCGATGAGCAGACACCACTTCAAGATGCTTTTCTTCTTGCGGATGATGTGTTACGTCAAGGTGTCCAAGGAATATCTGATATAATCACTGTGAGTTCCTTTTCAAAAGCCAGCATCTCTTTTCTTTAAATGATATGCTGAAATTCTTCTTTGTATAATATAAATGTATAATCTCATCGTACCGGTTTATGTTACTTCACTAAATTCCTTAAACACACTTGCAGACACTCATCAACACTGAAAAGGGCCTATTTCCTCTATGATGAATTTTTTCTGTACTAAATATTTTCATAAAGTTGCATCTGTTTAATATCATATCAAAAAAGTTCTCCCATTAAAAAAGGATTGCAAATGTACATATTTGCAATGTACCATGTTAATAGCTTTATCGTAGTATGCATTATAAGTCTGGATATAATATGAACTGGTCCTTTTTCGTTAGATTCCTGGGCTTGTGAATGTGGATTTTGCCGATGTAAAGGCAGTGATGAAAGACTCTGGAACTGCGATGCTCGGAGTGGGGGTTTCATCAAGCAAGAACCGAGCTGAAGAAGCAGCCGAACAAGCAACTCTGGCCCCTCTAATTGGGTCGTCAATTCAATCTGCAACTGGGGTAGTATATAACATTACAGGAGGAAAAGACATAACTTTGCAAGAAGTGAATAGGGTGTCCCAGGTAATGATGAACTTTTTTTCTTCTCTTTCTTATGTTCTTCTTACCTCCAGAAGTATTAAAGAAACCTTTGGCTCTATTCTAAACGTTGGAAATATTTCTCACAGGTTGTTACCAGTTTGGCTGATCCCTCTGCTAACATCATATTTGGTGCTGTTGTGGATGAGCGCTACAATGGCGAAATACACGTGACAATAATTGCAACTGGTTTCACCCAGTCGTTTCAGAAGACACTTCTATCTGACCCACGAGGAGCAAAGCTAATCGAGAAGGGGGCAGGGATCAAAGAAAGCATGGCATCACCTGTTACCCTGAGATCATCAAACACACCTTCAACAACCTCAAGGACACCTACTCGAAGGCTGTTCTTTTAGCTCCTTCATATTTTTTTTTTACAGCTTCATTACTCTCCTTTTTAGTTTCTTCCTTTGTATTTAACATGTTTTGCTGAAGGGAACTGATTGGTGTTTGCATGTGGCTGTAGAGATAGTGATTATTCTTTATCAGATGCATACTCAGCTGTGCTCTCTTGTGACATGCACGTTTTTACGCATGTAAAATATTGATACCTGTTGATTATTTCCCCTTCGATGAATGTTGGGACTCGTAAATAGGTTGGAAAACTTTGCTCTCCACCACTTTATTTGTTACATTACAGATTACGTTCAAGAAATATATCCTGTGAAGTTAAATGCTAATTTCATAGCAACAGAATGGCTATGGAAATATACAGCTCAAAGGGACAAAGATAAGCAGATAAACCACATCTGTTTGAAGAGACATGAAGTGAAAAAACATTATACTTGTACATTCATAAGTCCATATCCCGGCCAAAGCTAGGATATGGAAATTCTACCTTCAAAGGGTAAGGGTATGATCTACGAACATTTCACCCTCCATAGACCCCACTTGAGGGATTGCATTGGGTATGTTCTTCGCTAAAGCTATTGAATCTTGATCATCGTTTCTAAAGGAATCATATTTGAGATGTGGGGTCAAAAGTATAAAATGTAGTATATATTAAAACGTTAGATACATACTATCCAGAGATGTGAACAATATAGATGCATAGAAGAGGATCACAAAAAGAATGACAATTCAGGGGAAGGTGCAAAGAATAACATACTTTCACCAAAATAATCAAATAGAGATGGCAACAAATTTGCAGCATCCATATCCTTCTTCAGGGCCTGACCAGGAGCAGCTGGTGCTTTTTGGCTTTGCCCGCCAGTAATCTCCCTTTTGCTGGGTTTCGTCACATTGGTCACATTCTTATTTTGCAAATCTTGTGGACTTGATGATAAATCCCCATCTGTAACAGCCAGAACTGTGTCACTTGATGATAAATCCCCATCTGTAACAGCCAGAACTGTGTCATGTCCATCGGTAGGTCCTTGTATGTCTGCTGGCAAAGAATCTGATAGCATTGGTGTAGGACCATCTGTCACTAATTTCTTGGTTGGCGGCTGTGAGACCATGTTGTCCATGCTCGTTTTGCGTTTGTCTAGATAATTATGAAGTGGCATTGAGAGAAGTGTATTGATAATCAAGGATGACAAAAGTAACATTTTGCATTTGCCACAAGACATTCATGGAAGAGGACTTCCATGGAAACATACAGAATCAATAATGCAAAAGCTTATAGGGATATACATATATACACATTATTTCTTCACTGTAAATGCTTTAAGATATTTGAGGCTTACTGAGTTCCTAATTAGTATCTAGATACCAAGTGAGAGCACTACAACCTTCACAGGTGTTTCAGACAGAAACATGCTTGTGTTCTAAGAATTTAGCATACAATTTCCACATGTTATCATAAAAAGAGAAGCCAATCTGATTCACACGACCACAAGTAAGATATAAATAACTATCGAGATCTATCCTACAGAATGTATCATTCTAAGAACCAATTTTGTATTGGCAGTTAGAGCAGAAAGACACTCAGTGGACAACTTAACACAAATATTTCAAAAACCTGAGTTTAGCAAGGATAGAATTAGTAAACTTTAGACATACTCGGCAATGAAGTCAGGACTTTCAATTGACTCTTCAGGAATGTCTGATTTGATTGACACAGAGATGCAGGAAGCATCTTGAAATGCTCATACATGCATAGACCCGCAGCGCACTGTAAACGAAAACATAGTTGGAAGAGTCTTCATCAGTGAAGTAGGATATTAATCAGAAATGACAAGTCATGTTAGGCTGCATAAAACATCACAAAAGAAATAAGTTGATGAAATGACAAAGAAAAACGCTTGGATCATGCAAGCAAGCTACCATTAAGGCCCCATATACGCGCCAAGCTTCATGTCTCTTCACTTCATTTTTTTGTTTCTCAAACTGCATTTCAGGCTCCAACAATCGCAAATAAGCTTCAAGATTTGGCAGCACAAGCAGGCGAACCTACACAAAATTTATAAGCATCACAGATTGCAACAAAAAGTTGTGCCTTAGTCCCAAACAATATTGGGTCAGCTATACAAATCCAAATTGACCATGTTCCCCATTTAAACATTACAGATTGCTAATATCTTTAATTTTAGAAACAATGAAATGATAAAAAAGAAATACAGGGATATCAAGGAGATACCACACCAGGTCCAAGAGCTGCTAGCCCTTGAATTGCTCCATAATGCTGTGGCAGTGCCTTAGCTGGATCAAGATAAGCATGCAGCAAAGTCTTCGTGACACGTGGCTGGAGACTGTGATAGACATGACCATATCTGCGCAGCAATAACTTGTGAACGACACAGTCTCAATAAACTATGGAGATTTAACCAAGATCATGGAAGTGAACGACCAACAATTGCCAAGCACTATCGTTTCAAGCAGATTAAGATATGCTTTACACGTGTCAACAATTATACAAATATATAACCACCCCCTTCCCCCCTGAGACTCCATAAAAATAGTAGGTAGCATAGGAGATGCATGCTTTCTTAGCCTTTGATGAAACAAAACCAAGAGAACGACTGAATAAAGAGATCCCTACCGCCTGCATATTAAAGCAATCAACTTTGCTGTGAAGTCCCTTAGTTCCCAATGGTTGTCAGCGAATTTATTCCCCAGCCTTTTCGCAACAAGGCATGTCATTACAGACGGCATCGACTGGTGCAGCTGGAAAGGTTAACAAGAGAATCAACAGATGCAACTATAGCAACGTCATTCAGCACCAAAGCCCAAAGTTGCAGGATTAAGCCCAAACCAAATTTCCAGTTATGCATAAGACACTAATTTAAAGAACAAAGTAATTTAAGAACTTAGAGTAAAGAAAATTAATGTTGTTCATGAAAGCTAACTCCATCTCTTTTCTTAACAGACATCTACTTAGTTGTCCACCGTGATTCTCCAGAGACATATTAAGGTATGAGAAATTCAATTATAAAAATGATTTCTAACTTTATAGAGTTAGTTTTTATTAATGTTTTATCCGGCACCCTTTTCGAAAAACAAAATGAATAAATAACATCAAGTAATTATAAAACATGGTCATCAAGGATAACCAGATTTATAAAGAAAGAGATTATAAAAATTTATCCTGCATCCCTTGAAAAATAAAAGGATACGTATACAGAAGTAAATGGCACTGAGATATCAGCAAGGGACTCACATATGGTTCAATATGTAAATGAGAATTTTGAAGAAGGCTCCAGACCAGCCTCATCAAAGCAAAAAGGAGATCAAAATTATTCAAATTCCGTGCAACCTGACATAAAACAGAATATCATTACATCATTTCTCTCACCTACACATGTTACATTACTGGACTTGAATTGACCTATACCTACCTCATCAGCAACAAAATATGTGAAGTAAGGAACTAAGGGGTGGAGCCCAGGGTCTGTTGCTAAGCTTGCTAAAGCTTCTTTGAAGAGAGGAGAGTTGGATTTGTTCATGATAAGCTCTGTAATCTTGTCATAATAAAGCTGCAAAACAACCAAAGATGCATAAGGATACAATCATATGGGATGGGCAAAGAGGACGCAACCATATTGGTCAAGGTGTACCTGAAGCTCACGGGATAAGACATGCTTAACAGGTACTTTAAGATCAACAGGAACTCCATCCTCCTTATACTCTGCCTTTTGGTTATCAGGAGGTAGAACAAGTGCTGCCATGAAATTAATTTGTCAGTTGCAAGTACAAATTTTTATTTTGTGACAAGTTCCAGGTATAAAATAACATCCACTATGAATTTTAATTGGTTCTGTTTCATCACTATCCTCTTCCATTTTTTGCAGCCACAGAGCAGAGAGAAACAAATTCCAAACCAGGACAACTAAGAGAATGAGAATCAATATCGTGTTGATAAAACAGCGCATAACAAACAACAGATAACTGGAGAAACCATCATCTATGTATGTTAACATGCTACACAAGTAATTGCTGCTAAGTTATTGTAAAAGATGAACCTTCAAGTGGAGGGTTTTCAGGAATAGCAGGCTGTACCCCTTCTATAGCTAACCAGTGAGCAAAAAGAGCAGTATCTAGTGGTGCTTTCGGCAGAGGTGCTTCAATCACCTAAAACGCAGAAAGAGAAAACTTACTATACTTAACCAGTCCAAAGAAAAAAAGTTGGAAGCAAACCCAAGATATATTCAAAATTTCTTACATCTTTGAATTCTATATCCTTCTCTTCAATATAGAACAAATCCTTATGCCCAGCAGCTCTCCTGAATCGTAAGGGATCTCCCGAAGCAAAACCATATATTGGCTGCGCAAGGCACACATATATAACACAGCAAATAAAAGACAACCAATAAGACCAGATAGTTTTCGCAAAATGATTAGAGTCAATGCGATGACAAACATTCAAACATTCAAGCAATGAGCAAGGATGGATGTACATCAGGGCAGTAGCTGTGGCCTCACCACTGCCTTCAACTCGTACTGCATATATAAAGCTTAATTTTTTGAAAATCTGTACTTGTAGAAATTCTACACTGAAAATAGTGATAAATCCACACCCTACTTACTTATAATCCTGGAGATTTTAGTTTATGGGCGAGTTCTGGATCATTTAAACATATTAAATGAATATTTTAGCACAAATACTATATTTGAGCCAAAGTTAGTGGATTCTTCCCAACTCATAACTACCACATTGGTTCCACCCCTGCTGTTAATGAGTAAAAAGAATAATAACTGAAGAGGAGAGTTACCTCCACATTTCTCAAGGTAAGTGCAGAATCAACATCATCAGTAGATAAAGTAGTTCTCTTCGAATGACGCATACACTTTATAGCCTCCTACATTATCAACCAAAAAATCCTATAAATTCACGTGAGGCACAATAATCACCTAAAATTTGAATACAATAATGCGAGCGCCGAGCTTCAAACATGAAATAGAACAGCTGTAGCAAACAGAGATTGACAAATTGGATATGAAGAGGCACCTGCATAATTTCCCGAATACGGTACTCGACGTCGGCGGCGAGAGCTGGCAACACATCCGGTGATAAATTGCTTATTCCGATGCTCTGTGATATCACGTCGATTGCCTCTTCCGGCACTGTGCTCATTTTTCTGTTAAAAGGCAGTTACGGTGACGATTTCAGATGTAGGGTCGACGGGATTATGCCGGAGTAAGAAAAGGTAGAAGATTACACCAAGTGAAAAAAATAAGGAAAGATTTACAATTAAATTATGTCCCTTTGGCCATAAATAAGATTTGAAATATTTCAATGTTATTTTAAATGAAGTATTTATTTATTTTACAAATTGACTCATTTCTCAACTTTACACTACGAAATATAGAGTTTGAAAGGTTAGAGCTAAGAGCTAACCATAAAACCTTGGCCTATTCGGATTCATTCTTTGTGAAATGGTTTATATAGAGTTTGAAAGGTTACAATCCCTATCACAGAATAGTGCACTAGAAGGTCGAGAGCTAACTATAAAACCTTGGCCTATTCGGACACATACTTTGTGAAATGGTTCATGCATGTTTGTTACCAAGAGCAACAAGATCATGCTTCATTTCTATTTTTATGGTCGATGATGATCAAGGAGACCTAGAATGTCGATCTCTTCTCTATGATTGTGCATGAATTGAATCGAGAAGTGATGCTTATGCCTCTTCTCTATCAATAGAATTTCCATCATTTTCAATTACGTACCGAACATTTTCTATCTTCAAACTTCATTGGTCATGAATAATCTCAATTCGCTTTCCTAACAAAAAATTAACTTTATTTTCACATCCAAGAATAATATGTTCATCTCTTGCAAAACGATGAGTGACTAGTCATATGAGTAATGCATCTTGCTTTTGTTATTTGCCCAAAGAAATGAAAATTAAGAGTACATCGTAGAACTAATGCAACACTTGTGTTTGTTGAACAATACAATGTCTTGGCTTCCAAAATCACAAGCAAGCATATAAAGGTGTTAGTTTCGAAAGTATAACACTTTTTCCCGCATGAGTCTTCTCTGATTCATGACAATTGCAACTCACACTAATTTCACTCAAATATTGATCGACTTTGGAAAGTGCTTTCGACGTCTTTTTTACATATAGAAACATATAAATTTTTAAAAAAGATTACAAGGTTGTCTCGACACACTGATGTGAGTACAATCACGAAAACATCGATTACACAGGAGGAAACAGGAGATGTTCAAGATCTCATACACACACTTCTCATACACACTCCAAAGACTTGTTCTTTTGCATTTACAGATACTTAATCAACATATATATTGCCACAACAAGAATGACAATTCCAAGCACCGCTAGAAGCATACACATGCAAGAGCAACCACCCTTTGTGCGTTTGTTCAAAATTCCAAGCTTTCTCTGCACCCGCTGTTGAATTATTGGGGAAAAAGAGGAAAGAAAACGAATTAAGTGACAACAAATAATTCTCACCAAGAATACAAAAGCTGAAGAAAATGAGACTGATAAGAACCGTCTTATTGACAGAGCAAGTGTTTGTATTAAAGTGTCCGTTGGTGCAGACACTTCGCTTAGGTTCTTTTTTATTTTTCCTCCTTCATTCGATAAGTGTCCTCCCAGCCAACTTGCTGCACATCGACTTATCCACCGGGTCACTCTACTTAACAAAGCTTAGGTAGATGAAAAGATTTCACCTAGTTTCGCCTCTCTAGGCTTCAAACGTTGTGCCAAGGTTGTAACTCCAGTTATTTCAACAGCTAGGCCACCCCTTTGCAGGTAGTATACTTTGTTTGGTAAAAACTCAGTTACTTTGCCTTTCTATCAATGTCTCTCCCCCCCCCCCCCTCCCCCCCAAAAAAAAAAAAAAGAAATTACATATGTTCCTCTTCCCCCTTAAACTCTTTTGGTAATTCAACACATCAGGATTATGGAATTGACAAAAATAATCAATATCCTGACAGGTCATCTGACCCCCTCCCCGACCAAAAGACAACAAAAGCTATCCAAATGACACAAGCAAGAAATGTGACCACATGAATGTCAATTTCATCAGGACAAAAGTGCTTTCCCTTCACTATCAAAAGAAAAATGTGACTACATGAATGTCAATTACCTGTGTCATAAGAAGGACAGAAAAAATTTCCCTTCAATTATCCTTAATGTTCTAGCAACTCACCATTTTATAAGCGCACACAACCGATCTCTAGGTACCATCCCAATAACAAAGTAGCCCTCGGGGTGTAATGCTTAAACTTCTAAGTATTTTAACCTATTAAATCCTCAACCCTAAACACATGATAGCTTTAAACCACCTTCTCAAATTAAACAAGACATGATTAGTCATTCCAAATTGCAGAGCCTTCCACACAGTTTCTGTGGTCCTGGAAGATGTCTACAGACTTGAGACTCCTAAAAGAATATATAAAGTCCAATGATCACGAGAACTAGAGTCAAAATCAGGTCCTAACAAGTTCTCACCTGAAGTCTTGAGTCTGTAACATCAACATGTTCGTCCAGGTCATCCTGCATTTTTGGTAGGACAATGAAATCAGTATCCACTTTAGTAGCACAAAAGTTTTATTCCCGTAAGAAAATTGGGAGTAAGTATAGTTCAATGTAAACCAGAAAATAGAGATCATACAATAAGTCTTGTTTGCAAGCCAAGTTCTTCATTAACTGCCAGTGCTATATGTTTAGTGCTCATCACTGTCTCCTCCAAACTCTCAAGGCCCTCATCTTGCTCTGATTTGAGAGTAAAGCAAACAAATAAGAACAATAACAGAATAAAAACCGAAAAACTAAATAACATTTCAAACTTAGTACTTCTTGCCTCTAAATTAATGTAACACTGTGTGCGTGGAGTTAAAGATGTTATTATGACTTGTATATTATATTAGTAGAGGGCGAAGCAATTAGTTAGACAGGGAATCATATCAAAATTTAAATTTGACTAGCTACATAAATTTGAAGAGCTTCAATGAGGAATCATGGTCAATGAGGATTCATATAGCCGAGCCAACTTGTTTCAACTGAAGCATAGTTGTTATTGTTTACATAAATTTGAATTCTTGAAAGCTGTGAAAATAATTTTCAATATAATTGTCACCAAAGTTTAAATTTGAGCAGCCAAATAAGAGAAAAGAGTGGCATACAAACTTGGAATGGAGGAGTAGAATAAAACTCACCTTTCATAATTTGCCGTTGAAGACCGACAACACCATTATTGTCAAGACCTGTTGCTCTGCTCATAGCATCCGCAGGCTTTATTTCTGGTCCAAGCAAACTGTCCCTATTAGCGAAGCTTGACATGTTCAATGTGGAAGCCATTTGAGATACTTTCGATTTTAAATTTGCAAGCATATCCTTGCGACGGTTCATCTCTTTCTCTGACCTACATACAGGAGGGAGTGCTCAAAAAAACACATATAGAAGGCAACATAGCAGTAGTAACAAAATACATCAGTTTATTCGAATCTATATATGGACGGTGCAGCACGCAAACAAACTTTATAGGGACTTTTGAAAGAGACAACTGTTTACACTGTTAAGTCAGATTGCAGAAGAGAGTCTCAACATTCTGAATTACCATATAGACAATGCACATAATACTTATTGCATAAACCAACCTAAAAGTTTTATTTGAAAGCTATTCATCTCCATGGAACTCTCTATATTTCAACTAAATGTGTTCTAGAAATTTATAAGATTATCAAGGAAAAGAGGAAAATTATACTTTTTACTGTTTATTAGTTGGCACTTAAGGTATGGCCCAACCACAAGGCTGAAAATTCAGTAGTACCAAGTTCATGCTTGATTTTGGGGGTGTTTGAATTGGTTTTTTTAAGTAGCTTATAAGCTAAAAGCCATAAGTTGGTCATATCCAACATTTATCTTTAAGCTTATTTTTCTACTATTTTAGCCTAAAAGGAAGTGCTTAGAAGCATTTTTAGTCTTTCCAAAACACCTCCTTACTTAGCTTTTAGTAATAAAATATAAGACCCTAGGAAACTTTGATTGAAAACATGTGCTCCATTGGGCATAAAAGAGTTGGAAAATGAAAATCAAATTGAATGTCATTTCTAAACAAAATTTAATCAGAAACACATTCAACTAAAGTTCAATATCATACATTTCTTCTTTTTTTTTGGTCTGCCTCCCTCCCTCCCTCCCCCCCCCCCCCCCGTGTCCGGAGGCCCGACTAAATACATATCAAGACAGATAAAACACAACAATCAGTAGTTATTTTAGGAACATGTACAAAAATTACCAAAAAGCATGTCAACAGGCGGGTTTTTTCCGCAGCACTCTATTCGTATACAATAGATTTACACCCATGATATAAAACACTCAATTTAATCACTGGAGTTATACATTACCATTGCAGCCACACAATGAGAGAATCAAATAAAGAACACTCACAAAGGCTGCTTTCCAGGAAGCTTTGACAGGATAGACTGCAAGTTATCAAGTCTAGTCCCTAATATAGTAATCTTCCTCCTTATAGCGGATGAATGACGCTGTGCTTCTGGGCCCGAAGCAGGCAATGAACTCCTTTCAGATATCATGTTAGTGATATCATCCGCGAGTTTCAGTCCTTCGTTATACTCCCGGATCCATGAGTCTCCAGAAGAAGCCATTACCTTCAGACATTAAAAAGAAATACATTAATTTCTCCACATTGACTGCAACTCAAGATTATTATTTTTTTTTAAAATGTAATGACAATTGTAACCCTTTACGTTTTTTTCCATCATTAGAAGTGCTTCGTGGATGGTCCACCAAAACAAAAACATGGATCAAAAGAAAACCACATAAAAACAAAGGGTAAGGAGTTACTAAATGAAATCTGGAACAGAACTTCACTTTCTCATATGATGTGCAACACCATCCACATCCAACAACTTAGTCCAAATATAAAGAAAAACTAGAGGAACATCACAATTTCAGTTTGATCTGAGATCAAATTATCCTTGGTTTCCCAACTAAGTAAAACTGCACCTCCTCCACCAACCGTCCTCAAAAGAAAAAGAACTAAAAGCACCATGAAGAATAAAAAGGAGAAAAAATAAAAACCAGAAATGTGATCTTGAAGTTTGCAATGCATTTCTTCCTTCCTACACAACTAGATACTAGTATAGCCTATAGGAAAAAGATATATTGCGATACATTCTAAAAAACACACCTAATTTTTGGTCATATTATTTTTGTATGTAAATCAATTATTACAACAAGAAATACTAAAACAGAAACCAACTTATTCTGATGAAATGCCATAATTTCTTCGCTTTCTCCTAGCTAATCCAATTCCAACACGAAATGTGAAATTCAACAACAAAATAAGCTCAATTGCGAAAAAATGTGGCTACAATTATATGAAACGGCTAGTATGAAACTGAGCAACAAAAATTAACTTAAATAACAGCAAGACAAAGTAAAAGGCGGCCACAATTACACGAAACAGCAAAAAATCCCAAAGGTCACCCAATCCAGAACCCTAATTCTTCATTTGCAAAAGTATAAAAGAACAAAAATCAATACGCTACATAATTAAAGTCAAAAACACCACAATCTCTGCCGAATTACGGATGATTGAATTTCATTCGAGTTGATCAGTTGAAAAAATTAAAAAAAAAAAAATTAAAAAAAAAACCAAAATTATTGAAATGATCGAACATAAGCCAAGTGACGAACAGTTACAATTACCTCTTTCTGATCTGAATTCACGGTGGCGATGGTGGAATTGTGAGAGAATTTTTGAGAGAGAAACGGCAGGTCGGAATAATTTTAAAGAAGACGTGCCACCAACTTTACCGGCAAAGTTTGTCCAGCTCCATTGTCCTCTTCGTTATTGTCTACACGCGCATTTGGTCATTATTGAAGCCACTTTTATCTTTTCCTCTAGAATACTATTAATTAAAAGTGAATAAGAAAAATAAAACTACTAAAATAAGAAAATTATTTGGCTAAACTTGTACACTCATTAGCTTATATAAGTATTTTTAAAAATTGATTTAGGTATTTAACAAATATTAAAAGTATTAACATTGAGAGTAGTGCTACAATATTTGTCTACTTACTTATTTTTTATTTCAATTCTCGACCTCAATTTTTTTTAGCTAAGGTATGTCCCATTAAGTTAAAGTTGTGATGCAACTTGTCGTGTCTAATCATCGCGTGCGAGTTCTTCTTTGGCTTGTCTCTATCCCTCTTAACTCCTGCTACAATGAAGCTCTCACGCCTTCTTACTGGTACAGTAAGCTAAAGTTGTGATGTCATATGTCATATCCTTGCACTTCGATCTATATCTACATCTCTTAACTCCCATTACAATCAACCTCTCCCACCTTCCATCACATGTCCAAAACATCTCAGTTTCGCTTTCTCATCTTATCCATCATAACTTTATCTTGCATACTCTTCGTTGATAGTCATCCTTCCTATTATACCCACTAATGTAATATGAGTATCCTCGTCTCTGCTACATTCAACTTTTGGACGTGGACATTCATGATTAACAACATTTTGTCTCATATAAGAACGTTGTTCTAATAATTGCTGAGTAGAACTTTATCTTTTCTTTATGCGATTGCAGCAAGGAATCGTGTAGGATGGTTAAACTCGGGAAAGAACCGATACTTTGCTTATTTAATACATCCTATCATCAATCTACCCATTTTCTATGCTTAAGTTTTTCTATATTTTAAGTAAGAATTTCGAATCATGTATTTTTCTGCAAAAGTTCTAAGCTTAAAGCTTGATGAATAGTCTAAAAGGCGACTATTGTCAATTCCTTCTCCCTATTAGAATATGTATTCGTTGCAACAATGAATAATCTATTCGAGAAAACTGAACAAAAACGATCTCTTGGATTTGAAAAAAGTTCACGATCCTCAAAACATATTCGTGAGCAGTTGTAATTCTTTAAATTTGCAAAAAATAAACAATCTTGATCTAAGTCAATTATACAACAAGCTATAAAGATTAACTTTTACAATATTTATAAAACAACGTAACTAAAGACACATAAAATTTTCGTCAAATTTCAAAAAATGAAATATCACAAAAAGCTATAAACATAACTCAAAACTAGAAACAAAAATTACTGCATTCCTGAAATAGATTAAAAAACAATGCAAATCCTTTTCCCCTTCATATTTTCCATAAAAATATGTAATATTATCAAGATACTGTTTAATAATATAGCCCCATTTAAAGTTTAGCACTTTTTCCTATTTTACTATTGATAAATCTAGCCAGATTTGGAGCATGAACTACATACACTAAATTATTTTATCCTATCCCTGTTATTATTATTGAAATATACAAAAATGAAACTACAAAAGCAAGAGACAAACGATGTGCTTTATCTCATTTCACTAGTTTTTAAAAAATAAACCATTTTATTGTCTTTCTATTCTAGCCATTCATTTTTCTTTTGGCGCTGAACACAATGAAATCTTTGTTTTTTAAATTATTTTACGTATAAATTATTATAAATTGAGATGAATATATACGTGTATTTTATTTTATTCAAATCTCATTTAATGAATTACATTGAATTTATTATTATTATATATTCGTTATAAATTAATAAGTTGTATATTTTACCGAACTCACTATTTTTAGTTAAATTTATATTATACCTATGATCATTGTGTACCATATAAATAGGGGCAAATAAGTAATAAGCAAAAAAAAGAAAAAAAGAAAAGAAAAAGAAAAAAAAGTAGAGAAAAAATGATGTAAGAGTAGAGAAAGCGGCAAGTCGGCAACACCGTGAATCGCGAAAACCCGGCACTCGACGGCGCAGCAGAGGCTGCTACTACTCATATGCTCTTCAATCGGAGAAGATAGTAGTAGTAGATTTTGGTTACGGAGCTCGCCGGTGAATTGAGAAAGTGAAAACAACACCGAGTTCGAAGATGTCAGACCTAGATAGGCAAATTGAGCAGCTCAAGAGATGCGAGCCGTTAAAGGAATCTGAAGTTAAGGCTCTTTGTATGAAAGCTATGGAAATCCTTGTTGAAGAAAGCAATGTGCAGAGAGTCGACGCGCCTGTCACTATATGTGGTGATATCCATGGGCAATTTTATGACATGAAAGAGCTATTCAAAGTGGGAGGTGATTGCCCAAAGACAAATTACTTGTTTCTCGGAGATTTTGTTGATAGAGGATTTTACTCCGTTGAGACATTTCTTCTTCTACTAGCTCTTAAGGTGAGATATCCCGATCGGATCACTCTTATCAGAGGTAACCATGAGAGCCGCCAGATCACACAGGTATATGGATTCTATGATGAGTGCCTACGGAAGTATGGTTCAGTTAATGTTTGGAGATATTGCACAGATATATTTGACTATTTAAGCTTATCCGCTCTTATTGAGAATAAGATATTCTCTGTTCATGGTGGTCTCTCTCCTACAATATCTACATTAGACCAGATTCGAACTATTGATCGGAAGCAAGAAGTTCCTCACGAGGGTGCCATGTGTGACCTACTATGGTCAGATCCAGAGGACATCGTTGATGGATGGGGATTGAGTCCTCGTGGTGCAGGTTTCCTTTTTGGTGGCAGTGTTGTCACTTCATTTAACCATACAAATAACATAGACTACATATGCCGTGCACATCAGTTAGTAATGGAAGGATATAAATGGATGTTCAATAATCAGATAGTTACAGTCTGGTCTGCTCCGAACTACTGTTACAGATGTGGAAATGTTGCAGCAATTCTTGAGCTAGATGAGAATCTTACTAAGCAGTTCCGTGTGTTTGAAGCTGCTCCTCAGGATTCAAGAGGAGCACCTGCTAAAAAGCCTCCACCAGATTACTTCCTGTAAGACGACACAAATGATTCAATTTTTGCCATCAATATATCCATATTGTCGACAACAGGTTGTGTAGAGCAGATGCAGGAGTTGCCGTCACATGATTCATTTTGGTAGAAAGGCTTCTTGGTTTACCGAAAGAATGGTACCGTTGTTGGGGTTTGTAGTATTACCGAGGATCTGAATCTGAATGCATGTCGCCCATTTTTTGAAATCCCATACATGTTATTTTTCCTTGTAATGGTGGTGTGTGTAATAGAATGGTGGGACATTGAAGTGAAAGTTGCAATTATGAGGCAACTTCGCTCTCCTGTAAAGGAGTTGTGTACGACTTAAGTCGAGGATCCTTTTTTCAGCATCTTGTTACATGATCGATCAGTTAATGTTTCTTGGTGACATGTTGCATAAAAACATGCAGATTTTGTATGGTCATATTGTTATGTTTGTATTACTCAAGAGACATTTCATGGAACCAAAAATGACCATGAAATATATAATTGTCCCAAAATGAATGATGATATGCTATTCTTAGAAAATGAAACATACGTAACAGATTGAATATAAATCGTACACATAGCCATTAATACATGAAAGAATTTTGTTGATAGAACTGTCCTAAAGTGGACAGAAAGCATGGAACATCTGATCAACCTTAACTTGTGGTTATAATGTCAAAAACAAACAGCTCTTACTAAAGCAAGTGAAAAGTTTTCTATAACTTAGCCTATAATAATACGTAGGATTGTGGTGGAGTTATAACTGATTCATACATGCATTAGCAAGTTCAAAAGTTCTTGTATTTATGAAACTTAAGGATATTAGATGTTGAATTTCACACGTAAAAGTTTCATAAAGAAGCCAAAGAAGAAAAAGTACAAATGTTTGGTTACATTGATAACAATTAATTCTGAATCTGCCTATTGAGTATAATGTTTACAAGTTATTACGTGACTTATTCACTAAAGAATATAGTACATTTATTAGCAACCTGCCAATACAAATCATGTGCAAGAAGCAAAATTCTAAGGCCCGTTTTGCCATAGATTTCTCAAATAATATTTGGGGTAAAACTTGGCAAATAGTGTTTGTCCATACACTTTGTCATTATTTGGTAAATATTTTTGATAAATATTTCAAATTCCCAAATACTAGTTTTTTCTATTATTTGGGTCAAATCTCATTATTTGAGATTTTTTTAAAATTGAAATTTTACCCCAAACTTTTATCTTTTACAATAACACCCTCTATAGTTGTTCCTTACGTTGTATTACATAATTTTTTACGTTAATTTCAAAATAGTGATGAAATATTTTGTGAATGTTAAATAATAATATATTATTGTGAAAATGATGAACAATCGGCTCAAGATAACAAAGTCATGTGTTTTGTCTACTTCACGATGTCGATATATGAAATGATGATTGTTGCATTCGCTCCAAATTACCACATTGCTCTAGTGTCATGGACACTATGTGTGATTGTGTTAACAAAGATCCAATTGACTTGTAAATACAAACTTATGATTAATTTTGATATTTTTAAAACTTATGGAAATACTATGGCCAAACCACGTGGTAAAATTTGACCAAATTTTTCATCCAAATAATATTTGTCAAAAATATTTGAAAATCTATAACCAAACCCTAGCTAAGGATAATGTTTAGGCCAGCTATTTTGTTATGAGATACTTATTATATATCACAAGTAAAAAATATTTAACTCGAAAGTCATTCAATCACTTCATTGATTATTGAGTTAACTCGTAGTTTAAACTACACATTTATTATAAAATACCAACCATCTTTATTGCTTTCAATATTCAAAACCCAAATATAATTATCTCTTGGTTGACAATCCAATCATTTCTTCAAATCAAACCTCTCTAATCTTCAACTTCACCCATCTCAATTTCTTCAATAAAATCCAAAAAATTCTCAATCTACTGAGTCTGCCCCTCAATTATTTCCATGGCAGGCTCAGTTTCCTTCTTCTTTTTTCTATCTTTACTCCTTTTTTCAAGTATCTGTGTTGAATCCAATGAATCCAATGGAGAAGGGTACATATCATTGGATATATCAAATAAAGGTCTTGATTTTATGAAGGAATTTTTAGTACAAATGGCGGAAACTTCATTAGTTCCACTTGACCTACCTAAAATTGAGAAATCAAAGCATATTCCTATTATTGGTACAGTTCATATGGTTCTTTCGAATATCAGTATTGATAATATTCATGTGATCTTTTCGACTGTGAAAGCTGGTGATACGGGTATTGTTATTAGTGTTTCTGGGGCTTATGCGAATATGACCATGAATTGGGAATATTCATATTCGAATTGGTGGCTTCCTGTTCCTATTACAGATAATGGAAAAGCTTCTATTCAGGTAAAGTGTCGAAATTTGATGTGAAATTCTTGCTGTTATTAGCTCAAAATAGATTAAAAATGATATCTTTATGGTCATATGTGAACATTGATTGCATTCAAGTGTGTGCCCTAGTGGTCAATGAAGTGTGTCGAGCACCATGATGTCTTAGTGACAAAACACTAGGTGATTTATTCCATTTGTTCTAGTAGTCTTGGTGGAAAGAGTGGTGGACGTAGTTGAGTGTTACCTGTTGCTGGTGGGAGGTGACATGTATCACATGATATTAGTGGAGGTGTGCGCAGGTCGGCCTGGACACTACGGTTATCAAAATAAGATAAATATGAAACATTGATTCTTTTTTTTCTTAATTGGATGAGCATTTAGCAAGCTGCTATTGTAAATGGTTGACAAGTTCAGTAACTTTAGAAGCTAGTCAACTAGACAAGAGCTCAACTTAAGTACTTAATGTGCAAAAGCCACTAGGTGATATTTCTTCATATGCTCAAGCCTTGGTGGACAGAGCTAATACCTGGTACTAAGGTAGCAGATACCCGCGGAACTAGTCAAGGCGCGCAAGCTCAAAAAAAATGAGCTTAAAAGTATTTATGTGTTTGCATGTGGCACGAATAAGTATCAGATCACTTTGGAGCTGCAAGAAAGAGACTTCTATAGAAGCCAAAACTTGAACCATATAAAAGCAATTCTATCTTGTTTGTATTAGGCAAATGAGGAGCACAGCCACAGATGGTGCCGCTGTGCAAGCTTTTGTGACTGTAGAACAGTTAACTGACTGAATCCTCAATATCCATTTCACTTCATTGGGATCTATACTTTTAGGGAACTCAATAATTTGTATTTTTAAGACAAAGGATCCTTTAACTCTGAAGGTTATCTATGATTTCTACTAACATACAAATCTTTATTCAACTAAAAAGGCTCCTTGGAAACACCAACCTTAACGTAAGGGTAGCAACACGACAAATCAATAATTTGGACTTGTTAGATATTGCATATGTGAGTATTTTGTGAAGCTTTAAGGATGTTCACTTCTTAAAATATCCTATAAGCGTAAGCGAGGGAACTAACTTCCCGCTTGCTGTAATCTCAAGGACACCATGTCTAGATTTCCTTTGCATCTTTTCTCCTTATATAATCGTAGTTAAATCTAATAGTCTGTATATTTGTTCACATTTTTTGTTTGTCATTTATAGTCGTCTACTTTCTTCATTATTCAATGCTTGTGAATGCTATAGATAATATATAAATGTTTCTTTTCCTAAAGGTTGAAGGTATGGACGTTGGAATTTCTTTCAATCTGACGAATGTCCAAGGATCTCTTATGCTATCTCCCCTGGACTGTGGATGTTCAGTGAAAGATATATTTATAAAGTTGGATGGTGGAGCATCCTGGCTATATCAAGGGTACCTTTTCAAATATACTTTCTGTTTGAAGAACTATCTCTTAAGTCTAACACACGGGCACACATACATACGCACCCAAATAAATGGTAGATATTTTGATGTCTGATGTGCCATGGGCAATGCATAAAAAAGATATTATCGAATTTCACCAACTGGAATTTGCATCAGTTCTTTTTTTTCCAAGCATGTGACAAAAATTATTTAGATACTCCCAGCTCCCTTGATTAAAAACAAAGTAAATTACCTCAAAATTTGTACTTTTTAAGGTATTAGGTTGCATTGGAACATTGGTTATTTGAGAATCTTCATATCTATTTCTGAGCTTCCATAAAGAATACTATTTTCTGAGTTATACATGCGTGGAATCTGAATATGCTTCTGAAAGGTTAAGTTTCTTCACATATCATATCGTCACCATCCTTTACTGTTCTGATATTTTACATGAAAATTTATCCCATGCAATAAGTTTGCTTCCTGGTTTTTACTAGCATCATCATCATGATTTCCCTCTTTTACTTTCAGGTTAATTGACGCTTTTGAAGGGAGATTATCTTCTGCCGTAGAAAACGCCATTTCAAAGAAATTGAGAGAAGGAATTGTGAAGCTTGATTCTTCATTGCAGTCCCTACCAAAGGAAATTCCAATAAGAAACATTGCTGCTTTAAATGTTACCTTTGTTGGTGACCCACAATTTAGAGACTCGTCTCTTGTTCTTTCAATTAATGGGTTAATTAGTGCCAAGGAAGCATACACAGTACCTCCTTACTATCACTTATTTGCGTCTCTAGAACACTTATTAGTGTCAATTCCTTTGGAGGATCCGGCAAGCATGGTTACTATTTCCTTGCATGAAAAAGTTCTAGCGTCTGCATCATCTGTTTACTATGATGTAAGTACTTCAGCTATTCTTTCCAAGTGAATCAATGCATAACTAGAAGAATATTGATTATATATATTTCTAGCAGCTATCCGATGACCTTTACATTAGTACATGCATTGTTCCATGTCTGAATTTGATCATTTAACATGCCTAGTTCTAATATTTCCTATGAAAATGAGTTAACAGTTGTACTCAATGTTAAGTGCCCCTTCAAATTTGACTTGTGCAAGTTTCATTTTGGAGTATTATATGGCATGACTTGTATCTAATTGCTGCTCTCTGTTCAGGCCAATAAAATGCACTGGATTGTTGACAAAGTACCCGAACAGTCCTTGTTAAACACAGCTGGATGGAGGTTCATTATCCCACAACTTTACAAGCGATATCCAAATGCTGACATGAATCTGAATGTTTCCATTTATTCTCCACCCCATCTGATAATTAAAGAACATCAGATTGATTTGACGGTTCATGCAGATGTCGTTATTAATGTTTTGAATTCAGGTGAAGTGACACCAGTTGCATGCTTTTCAACGGTAAGCTTTGTAAAAGGATCAACTCTAGCATATTATTACCCATTTTCTTGCAGTCGTTAGCTTTTTGCCATTCATTATCACTCTCTCTGGAAATTGACATCACTCTGATGAAACCTCCTTTAAGCGTGGAAGAAGTGCCTGAAAGGTTGAAATAAAAAGTAAACTGAGCTTCTTATGATTTAAGCTGGTTAATTAAGAAATGCATACATCTCAGCTTTATATTTATCACAGGGACATGTTTATATCAAAATTATATCCCCATTTTTTGTGTTTCAACTCTTTATCAATTAAATTCATTAGGATCTATCTTTATTTTTTGTAACCCTTGGCATGAAAATTATCCAGCGTTTGATATTTTGTATTGGCTTGTATTGAGAATGCGCAATACATATCTGACACCAAGTTTTCATCCCGTTTTATGTCTTAATTATAAGTGAAACTTTGCATATTCAACAGAAGAGAATTTGTCATGGGACTGCTGTAAGAGGCAAAAAGTAAAAAGTTTGTGTTGCTACCTGTAAAGAATTGGATTAGTCTTTCATCCATTCTTGAAGCTGCTGAAAGCATTTGCTGTGAACATTATTTAACATGTTTTATGAAGGCATTTAACCTCACTTGTCATTTTTTAAATCCTGGTTCTGTCAAAGCCTTACACATGAATTTTCGCCCTCCCGATTGCAGGCAGTCAGTGGCTCAGCTTCTCCATGGATTTCCAACAATAATCTGGGAGGAATTATTGGATTAGATGAACTCTCTTTATCTTTGAAATGGAGTAAAATTGGCAATTTGCATGTGAATCTAGTCCGGGTATGTCTTCAGTTCACAGTGTTCTATTTTCCAGTTCGTTGTGTTTTCAACTAAGAATGCAACCCTGCTGCACTTATACTCTTAATTCCAGTTCGTTGCTGGTACCTTTTCGATTCATGATGTTCATTCAAAAGCGTTTTAATTTCATAGTGCTGAGATAGAAAAGCATTTAACAATTCATCTACACTCATCAGCAGTGTATCATTGATGTTAATTACCACCATCTTGCTTGCTTATTGCTGTAACCCCTTGTCTCTTTATATGCACCTCAAAAGTCACAAGTAATACTATATATGCTGCTTTAAACATTGCATTAATTGGACCTCTTTGTTATGGTTTTATTTATTCATCTCAAAAAACTGCTAGGCTTTATAGCCGTGTGTCTGTCTAAATGGAACGAACGATTAGCTGCATAGGCTTTCTAACTGTATCAACATTAGCATGATAAATCTCATTTGGATATTGTTTTAGCATCATTAATTCTGTGACAACAATACACAGTTCCTTTTTCTAGCTGATTACAAAACTGACCCGAACCCTGAAAACTCTTGCAGGCACTGATTTCAACTGCACTGAGGACTGTGATCCTGCCATACATAAATTTAAAACTTAGTAGAGGATATCAGCTGCCCACATTTCACGGCTACATGCTTCAAAATGCTAATATCATGTGCAGTGATTCATGGATTAAGATTTCCAGTGACGTTGCGTCTGTCAATCAACTATTTATAAGTTAGTTCCTACATCATATGGTTGTAAGCTATGTTGCTTGGACCCTCTAAAATGCTGCTACACTCGTGTCAAACTGTCCAAAATTGCATAGCTTTTGGAGGATCCGATACACACCTGGCAGTATGTTTGAAGGGTCTGATCAACGTAAGTTGTGAGTTCCTCATTCCCACTGCACCAGACGTTTTTACTGAACTGTAGCTTTTGGAGAATCCGATAGACAAAAATGTAAACTAGGTGTAGAATGTTTTTTTTTTCTCCTTTTTGTTTCTTGTTGTAATTGCTATATGCATGTTGCTCATATAGCTATTGTAAATCCTTTTCTCTTGTTCTATTTATATAAAATTCTCTTTATACCATGAACATATACATGCTTGTATAGCAATTTTCGACTTTAATTAATGGAAAAACATGAATATTTCAAAAAATTATGTGGATGTTTCAAAGTCGAAATTCGAGATTGAGAGAGCCAATCGTGCATGGTACATACTTCTCGACCTTGTCTCCGAGGAATAGTTAAACTAGCTACTAATGAATATTACAAGTTACATGAGCCAATAACTCAAAGATGTTCAATATGAATTTCGAAAAGAATCACAACCTTAACTTATTTTCACGATGATATAGATTTCTTATACTAAAATACGAGGAGTTCCAACTTCCATCATAAATATGGTCATTTAAATGTGAGCCAAAATCATCTCATATTTTCGTTGGCCTTTAACAAAAGCCAAAATTTTTAAATACATACACTCCACTTATCAACCTAATTTGAGAAGAAAAATAAATCCAAATTTAATCCTCTACTTTAAATTATATTTTAAAAGTTGGTAGGTCTCAGTTTGAAAATTCAATAAAAATCAAGGGTAAAAATGAGATTACTAACTATATATATACAAGTAAAATTGGAGGATAATTGAATTCTCCTATTTAAATTTGTTTGTCTATTTTTTTTGGTTCATTCGGTATTCAATTTATGTATTAGATCTCAACTAATCTGGATCCATCCCGTATAAGGCCTAATTATGGGGGAAATCCTCTATGTCAAAGATTTTTTAATTTCCAGGGTTTGAATCCAGACCTCAGATTAAAGAAAGAATAAGTCTATCGGTATGTCTCACTTTGAAATTTAAGTAAAAATGAGATTTCCCACAATATACACAAGTAATATAGGAGAATAATTGAATTCTACTTCCATTTTAATCTGTTTATCTAATTTCATTTTTTTGTTGATTCACTCGGTACTCAATTTCTACATTTTATCTTAACTAATCAGAATTTGCGCTGCGGCCCAATTATGGAGGAAATTATCAAGAAGTTTTAATATCTAGAGTTTGAATCGTGACCTCCGACTAAGGAAAACACAAATCTATTCACCTATCCACATCTTTTGATAATTATTTGTCTAATTTTGATTCGATACGAAAAAAAGGGCATTGTTGTAAGAAGTAGTAAAAGAATAGACCGAAGATTAGGGCGTATAAATAAACCGGTGCGTCTCATTAGTAAATAAGTACTATTACAAAAAAAAAAAAACCGGCTTCTCCTTTTGCCTTCTCTCTCTCTAAAACTATATGTTTCTCTCTCTAAAAAAAGAAAAAAAAAACTTGCTCCGATTTTTTGATAGTTAAATCACCGAATAATTCCGCTAACAGGGACTCAATTACCCGCCAATAAGGTATAATTTTGAACTCAATTTTTTCAAAATTTTCTCTCTCTAGGGTTAATTTCTCCAATGGCGTCTCACTTCTCTCTTTCTCGCAGTAGATTTGAATGGCTGAGATTGAACCAGATCGGGTATTGGAAGGATTGGGGAAGAGGAGGCTGGTAGCGGTGGATGATAGGAGATTGACGAAGAAGGCAAGGGAGGTGGTGGATGGTAATGTGAGGGAAGTTGCTGAGATGGTGCTTGTATTATCTGCTATAGGGAAGATGAGAGGAGGTAGAGGTCCAACTGTTGCAGAGAAGGAGATGGTTGAGGAGGCTAGGGAGAGATTAGCTGAGGTTTGTTTGAAGTTTGCGCCGAAGGATGTGTTTCCGAGTGATGGTTTTGGAAGTGTTATTGAGGATCTCGGGATTAATAAGCTGACGGAAGTGAGTGCAGGGTATTGGCAGCCTCCTAAAATGTCGATTACTGAGAAGCTGCTGGCCGTGAAAAGAAAGGTATGGAAGCTTTATTTTTAGTTTGGATACCTGTTTGTGTGAGGGTGAGGGTGGTTGTGTAATGGGAGATAGTATATGTGTAAGATGATTGCTTATTTTGTTGAATTGGTAGATTATTTAGTCTGTCTTGTTTTGGATTCATTCTGTATTTCGTTAATATGAACTTTTTTGTTGAATTAGTAGATTATTTAGTCTATTGGATTAATTCTATAGTTCGTAAAATGGGGTATCGAGATAATTAAGCTACCCAATGATTTTGGGATTAGGACCTTGTAGTCTTCTTTGCAACTATTAGTGTAGAATTAGCATTCAGGGTAAGTATTCCTTGTTTTTGCTTGTAAAAATAAAATAAACTTGGAAGCTTGGGAGGTCTTCAACACAGTTGAAGGATAATTGATAGATCAAGTACATGCAGATTACAAAATTTGAACTTTTTGGTTAATTTGCTGCTCTTTGTCTGTAAAGTTTAGCCGGCTAGGAGTTCATGGATTTAATTAAAAGCAAGTCCACTGCTTCTCAATATAACCAATTGTAGTCAAGTCAGCCTGTTGAGTTGCATCGTATCGAACTCAGTTTGCATTTTTATCTCTTTTTTTTTTTTTGCTTTTAGGTGGGGTGCTCTGGTAATCTTGTAAGGGATTCTTCTTCAGTAGCACCTCCCAGAGTTGGAAGACATCATTTCCAAATGGATGGACGACAAAGTGGATCTTCCCATGCATTGCAAGTTCAAGGTAACTAATTTGTGTTCCTCTAAACTGTCCAAGGTGCTTCAGGATCTTTGTTTGTTAAGTGATTCCCACAATGAAGAACTTTACTAACTTTCCAGAATAAATAGGGGGACTTGTCTAAATCACTTTCAGGTTAGGTATGGAGCATAGCTTGTCTAGGTTGTACAATTTCTTCACTTAGCCCAGTAAATCTTCTAGCTTCAAACAAGTCAGAAAGAACCTAGGTGATTATTAGGTCGAACATGCGTACTTATCAGCATGGTTATTATCCAGGTTCAGAGTTGACCATTGAGTGCCATTTTACAAGTAGCTTAAGTGATCTTTCATTCGACTCTAATTCATCTAGCTGTTTTCTTTTTCTTTTCAACAACACATATCCAGACCTAGTTTGCTGGTCATCCATCAAGGAAGTTGGCTTTGCTAGAATTGTTTTCGCGAATGTTTTCCCTTTAAATTTTACTCTTTATTCATTTTTTCGTTCTGAACCATGTGAAGCTTATTGATTTGTAGCAACTACTGGCAATCACTCAACTGTCAGAACTCCAACTTGGTCGGTGCTACCTGCATCAGTTTCAGCAGCTCGACTTGGGGCAGATCAGAAGTCGACACCACATGCAACTATTGAAGTTGAGGGAGGTGCTGATGTCAGGTCAACAATGGCACCACAAGTGACAACATATAGGCCATTTATTACTCAGAGCACATCTGGAAATTCACCAAGCACATACCCTCATTTACAAGGCACGAGCTTTATTCAGGCTCCTCCTCTGAGCAGTACACATTCTGAAATTGGCAAGCTTGTTCACAAATTCTTACAGCCTCTGCTTCCTGAGCGGCCTGCATGGACTCTGCCATCCCGTGATTACATGAATAAGACTTTGGCTTGTCAAATGTGCAATTCAACAATAAATGAGGTTGACAACGTACTTGTGTGTGATGCTTGTGAAAAAGGCTACCACTTAAAATGTCTCCAAACAACAAGTCAAAAAAGTGTACCTAGAGGGGAATGGCATTGTGAAAAGTGCTTGTCAATAACCAATGGCAAGCCGCTGCCCCCTAAATATGGTCGTGTGATGCGGAACATCAATTCCTCTAAAATGCCTACAATCGCAGCAATCGTTCAATCATCTCCAGATAGAAAAGCTTTTGGTCCGGATGAGAAGGTTTGTCAGTTGATGATAATGAGAAATGGGAATGTCGCATTGCAGAATTCCACTACCAATGGCATGGAAAATAGCCTTAACCAACTACCATCTGCGCTAAAGATGCAAAATGACCAAAGAATGGGAGGAACTGATAATGTGTCCGGTAAAGGAAATGTGGAGAGTAAAGTTGCTTCTGCAGCCTGTTCCAGTAATTTGACTTTGGAAATCTGTTCAAATAATTTGGCAGTGTCTTCCAATGATAATGGTTTCTCTCCTGCTAGCTCAATGATATCTTTTGAACAGAAGGTGGTTGAAGTGAAATCTCAGCCTCCTGCAATACCTGAAACAGTTACCATCTCATTTGATCACTCGCAAGCGTGGAATCACCTGCAGGCCAATGGCCATGCACAGCTAGCTAATAGTGTAGAGATACCTCCCCAGCAGTTTCCTGGAAGTCTGTCCATGGTCAGTGATGCTAAGGAATCTAGTGCTAGAGCAGGTTTAGCTAATAGTTCAAGCGATGAATGTAAAAGAGAAAATCAAGGTGTCGGACGGACAAATCTTGTCGAAACTCCTATTGCCAGAAATGGGGATGCTGAATGCGTTAGCTCTACATCAGATCTCTTTCATAGTGTTGATTGGATTGGTGATGTGCTTCAAGTTGCAGATGAGAAGCACTATTACCAATCTTGTCGCCATAATGGGTTCATATACAATGTTCAGGAATATGCTGTTATCCGTTTTGAGGATGAGAGATTGATTCCTTCAAAGCTTCTGGTAAGAATTTGATTTCATTAGATTTTAACCAATAGCCATAAAGAAGTCATCTGATTCAGTCTTTTCTAGTCACTACTCTAGTGAATAGACCTAATTTGGTCTGGCCTTCACAATAGGGGGAGCTTAGTGCACCCTACCCTTTAATATTGTTCCTATCTCTACTTTCATTGGAGTTATTACTTCTCCGAATTGTATATGGACTAGGTTCACCAATGATGTTTTACCTGTGTCATTTGAAGCTTCTTGTGGAGCTTATAAGCCTATTTGGCCAAGATTTTGGGAGGCTAAAAGTGCTTATTTAAAAAAAAGAGGTGTTCAGCCAAGCTTTTGGGAGAAAATAAGTGTCTTGTGATTCCCCCTTGGAAGTACTTTTTTGAAAAGCTTTTTAAAATAAGCTGATTTTAGAAGTTTTGGCTAAACAGCCTATTAGTCATTGATATGTGCATGTTTATTTTTTGAGTGCAAATTTTCCAGTTATTGGCTCCAAGTTATCACTGGCACTTGAGCAGATGCAAATTTATACATGCATATCCTGAAGAGACAGTGCTTTTTTATATATGCACGTCATTGGTTGTCACAATTTATGATCTTCTTTTCCTAAAGTTAAATTTTCGGACCAGCAATGATTCTTCTGATACTATTCTTGTTAGGACAATTTTCTCAGAGGAGCAATGGTGGAGAATGTTTACTCTTTGCAATAAAGTAGATGTCTATGATAGTTTTTGCTTCCAAATTCATGTCTTTGATAGTCTTGCTAGCGCGCTAGCGCGCGCACGCACACACACACACATATATATGTTCTGTTGCTATGTGTATGTTTACTCTTTGCAATAAAGTAGATGTCTATGATAGTTTTTGCTTCCAAATTCATGCCTTTGATAGTCTTGCTAGCGCGCGCGCGCACACACACACACATATATATATGTTCTGTTGCTATGTGTCCTTGATGTTCACGTGGAGAAACCTTTTTCCCGTTCTTTTCAGGCTATGTGGGAGGATATTAAAGCAGGGAAGAAATGGGTTACTGTTAATCGGTGTTACTTTCCAAGGGACTTGCCACATGCTGTAGGCCACCCATGTAGCTTGGAAAGCAATGAGGTAAATAACATATACTGTAAGGTACCCATGTAGCTACGACTGATTTTATGTTTAAATTAAGAGAAAAGAACAAGTGCAACTTCATTTTTATGGCTCAAAAGAAGAAAGGGTAGATGAGCTAGGCGCTTAGGCTAATATGTTTGGACTTTATTTGCTTTTGGGTCATATAGGGTGTGTCCTTTCGGTCAAATTGTGAAGTGAGTGTATTTGTAATGGTTGTTCTCTTTCTGTATCTATATTCTGGCCTGTAAAAAGGGGACGCTCTCCTATGAGTGAATTTTGCATTTACCTTTATAAAATAGTAGAAATTTCAACCATGAAATTGAATCAAATTGATGGAAAGCCCAACAATCCTGAAGTATCAAGTAAAGCATCATTGAGGTTTAAAACATTTCGAAACGTGAGGGTCATACAAACTGAAATTGACACGATATTTCATTCTTCCTTGTGGGTAATGTTACAATTTGTGTTTGTTAGAAAGTTATAATATCACCTAGAAGATAACTTTTGTGTTTGCCATTCATCTTATAAGAAAGGAAAAAAACTATCATTCCTAAGTTTCATGTAACACTATTTGAAGCAGCTATTTGATTGTAGCAGAGGATCTTCCATGAGATTCTAGTTAATTTGTTGATGGAACCTGATCTTTTCGAGAATGAATTGCATCTTTGCTTACCCACCCGCATGCTATTTTTCCACTTTAGCATGTAGGTGATAAAGTTGCATGCTATAAGACTCGCTTCTTCTTCTTCTACAGGTTTATTTGTCTAATTGTAGTACCACGGTAATGGCTGGCCAGATACAAGGTCCATGTGAAGTACTTCCTCTGAGCAAGTTTAATGAAGAAAGAGAGAGGATATCTCGCCTAGAAACAGAACCTAATGGTGGATTACAGCCTCTCTACCTATGCAAGTATGTCAACTAATCTGCTTTGCAAATCTCTTGTTGATATGGAACAGTTCATTGGATAGTGCATGATATATACGATTTCCTTTTTTCTTTTACTTTGATCTGACATGAATAACTGAACATTGTTTAGTCTCAATGGGGCATGCGCGAATTTAACTATGTTTCACGAGTTCACTTGGTGGTAGTTTAATACAAATTCATATTTAATCCCTGATTAGCAGCGATGCAGAAGAGATCCCCTTAAAACGCTGGAACATGATTTCGTAGTTCAAGCGTAACTTTCTTTTATTATTTCTTCTGTAGAAATGATTATTTAAATGCAGATGAAAAATCTATAATGTGTGGTATAGCCTTGGAGATCCAGTTTTTCAGATGACATTGCTGCCTTTTTTATTTCATTTATAAGTACTTTAGCCAATTTTTTATGCAGATGGATTTATGATGAATCGAAAGGGCTATTCCGTGATGTCTCATGTTGATCAAGAGTCAGATTTTATCTTCTCTGGCTGCCACTGTTCGAGTTCAGGCAAACCTTAGTATTTAAGTGGAGAAAGGTAGAATGGCTGGCTCGTTATCCATTCAGTTTCGAGCAGGTGACAAAATCCTAGTGGCTCATTGCCATCAAGTTTCGAGCTAGTGACAAATCCTGGTATAAAAGTAGAAGGGTAGAGTAGTGGGCTCATTGTCCATTGAGTTTCGAATTGTGCGCACCGATTGGTCTTACCTAAGCTGATGCATTCTTTTTTGTTTAATTGTTTTTTTGTGCTAAAGTTTGAACATGATGTTATTCTTGAAGCTATGAGCCTATATGTTAGCTACTTAATTTGCAATTTGAATGAAAATTCCCAGAAATTAATGCTTCTTTTGCTATTTCCTAAGCCTTAAAAGACTTCAAAGAAAAGGCTAATCATAGGGTGATATAATGATGTTGCCATTTTATTTATTGCTCTTTGATATTCGTGTTAAGTCAATATTGAACGAGTAAAAATAACATGTTCAAAGACCCGTTGTTTTGGGACGGAGTTGTATGACTTGGAAGTATCAACGTATAGTTTTTCGAGAAGAGTGTGATACTAGCACCTATCACAAGTCCGACTAACGGTCTACCGAGCTACATCCCTACCCACATGGGTCTATGCTTTTGACTTTAGAAACATCAAATTAGTCTCCTTTTTGGGTAGCAGAGAAATTTAAGGTTTCGCATTTATTGGAAACTTGTTCTCAATTCACGTTAATTATAATTCAATTCATACATATTTTAGATTTTTAATTGAACTTTGAAGATGGATAAAATAACTTAAAAGAAAATGGGATGTGTATTAAGTTTTAGCCATGCATTGAAGTCATCACCACAATCGTTTTATAAACCATAAAGTCCACACCAATTTATATCCCAATTAATTTCACAGAATATTTATTATTCCATTCGCTCATGTTTACTCATCTATTTTTATCGTGATACACTTCTTAAACAGATAAATAAGTATAATCAGATATCTTCTTTATGCTAAAATTTAAACATGAAATCTCATAATTCTCGATCCCGATAACTAATGCATCACCACAATTATCATGATGCTTAGGAACTCACAAATTTGTGTTGAAGATCCCAATTTCATCCAGTAATGGCTGCTTAATTATACAAGTCCAAAAAGTCTTTAAATTCTTCAATTATAAGTAATGTTTTTTGTGAACATCATGTGCTATGAGATGATAGACCAATAGAGTCTTATCTCTAGAACTATAGTGGTGACTTTAATAAATAAGTTATTTGTAGTGATAAATATAATAAGACTACAAGAATTTTCTCTCATTTTTTTTGCCTGATAAATCCAAAACCAAAACCGTGAAAACCTTACCTAGTTCAATAAATTAAATTTAATTTTCTTTTAACTAATATTTATTGTTGGGATGCGGTTATTAGCGGAGTCAGAACTTTTATTATAGGGTCTCAATAATTGTAGCTAGGTATAGAAATCGCGTTGGGTCTTGACCCGTCTTACTTTGAGCTCAAATGGCTAAAAAATGAGTTGAGTCTTGACCCACCCAATTTGATCTGATTAATCTCAATATTTATAACATAATTGTATTTAACTTTTATAATCATGATTCGAATTTTAACTCAAGATTTTTTTTTAAAAAAAAGTAACAAATGGATAGATAAATTCTAAAGATGTTAAATAGAAAATAATTGAAGACCGAATTAAGCTCAATTGAAGATTCTATTAAAATGAGTTAGGCTTGAATGAGTTGAGATTAAACCCAATTCAAATTGAGAAATTTTTCAAAATGTCAATATTTTAGCATTTAATGAGATCTCTTGTCAACATTTTCAATATTTATTAAACATGTCAATATTTTAATTTGTTATTCTTCTAATTTATGTATTCTTTTGGGGCAATCAACCCTTAAAATTTTGGGCGAGTTATCTGTTTTTGGTTCATTTTTGACACCCCTAATTGTAGCAAGAAAATAATAATTATGAGGCTAATAAGACTAAAACGTGGGACCTCAAGGAATTTTTGGAACCCACTTAACCAAAAGGAGTCGATACTTATATATATATATTAATCCAAAATTTTACCTCTATATAAAACGTAATATTCTGGCGAAAGGGTGTCAAGAAAGCATGGCTTCACTGGGTGTGGCCTTTTCTCCGATATATCGCGAGATAATTTGTGCATCAAATATTGCTATAACAAAGTAAATAATCATGGTAAATCAGGTTACTTGTCTAATAATTTTGGGTAGCCTTCGATCGATTCGATTTTAATATACTATTTAGGATTTTTATCGTGTTTTTTTGGCTAATTAACCTAATTATAATTTATAATTATCTTTTTCACCTAATTCTAATTTATAATTATCTTTTTGAAATTCTAAATTTACCCCTAATTATTTGTAGTTATCTTTTACAAAATGTAATAATATAAACAGTACTTTCTTTTCATTATTACTGTAGCTAGAGCAAAGTAATTTCCAACACGCCATGAAAGTAAAAAAAAACTGTAGACGTGTTTTTTCTTGGACCATAACATATTCTATGAGTTTGTTTACATTATCGATCGTCCCAAATTCGAATATAGAGAAAAATTTGTCGAGGGTCCAATAGAAACGACTTTTCTACCTATAAATATATATATAAGAAATAAATTAAGATCACATACATCTTATTATTTTCAGACCCTACTTGTGAAATTATTCCGCTGATTTATTGTTGTTATTGTGTATGTATCTTCATATTGAAGCCATGCATTGCTTTCTTCTTTAACTTGAAAATGCAATTATTATATTACTATAAATGTGCAACTCTAATGGTGTCATATACACATATATACATTGAATTGAACAAGGTGTGACCCATAGAAAGATAAAATGTTTCTTTAATTCTTGTTTTGGATAAGAAGAAAAAAAATTGTAATAATTCTATATAAATATAAAAATGAAAACATAAAAATAAAATTAACGTGAAGATACAAATATGATTAATATATGCTAGCTAAAAAAGTTAAAGACATAAAAAATCGTATGGGGACACTATCATGATTTATACTTAAGACCTATAAAACAAAGTAAAATAATATATATATAACAAAAACTTTATATACAAAAAGAAAGTACTAAAAATATATTTAATGATATTCTACAAATATGTTTTTTGAATTTATTTTGGTCCAAACAGAAAAAAGAAACATGTTAAAGTTAATTGCAAAACAAAGATTTCACTAAAGGAAGTCAATATATATAATTATACACATAATTCAACATATCGACGAATTGCCAATATAATTGACTTTTCTTGAACAAAAATAGTTTCGCGTCTTCGTCATTGATTAAATTACGAAATGAATATACGAAAAAATTAAGGAGATTCAAAATTTACTAAATATTACATAAATTTTTATCAAAAATGATTCGGATGAACCCCTTGCTCCTACCTGACTCTGTCTCAAGGACAATAATATTGAAAGCTAAAAAGAATTATATAGGGGGTATAACATGCCTTTTTTTTTTCTATGTATAAAGTGAATAACAATATCAATAATACTCTTATTGGTTTTATTTTCTGTCAGTTAATTATTATCATAGTTTATTCTTTTTGACCTCTTCTTGACAATGAAATTTGCATGCATATGTCTAAATATTTTCCCAGCCTTTTCTAATACTTTATTTCTTTTAACTCTATTTGTGTCCTTTTTTTTTTTTGTAAATTAATTAAAAAAAATTAAGTTATATTCAAATATATAATGTCAAGATTTCTTATCGCGATGTCCAAAAAATAAATTTTCCGTTGCCGGGACTTGAACCCGGGTCTCTCGGGTGAGAGCCGAGTATCCTAACCAACTAGACTACAACGGAATTTGCATGAAATTGAGGGTTTGACTCAAAATATTAAAAATGTTATATTTATTTAAAATTTAGAACACCAAACTCATGTTCAAAAGATTCTCGACTCAAAAGATATTGTCACTACAATAAAAATAATAATTAGCGATAATTAATTTTTAATTACCGCTAAATATGTATTTTTAGCGACAATTAGTACTCTTTGTATATGTCCCTATAGCCTTTAATGTCGCTAAAAATTACTCCCTCCGTTGCAAAAAGGATTATCTATTTTGACTTGGAACGGAGTTTCAGAAAAAAAGAAAACTTTTTAATCTTGTGGTTCTAAATTAAAGTTATGTCAAATGTACCAAAATGTCCTTTAATCTTGTGGTCTTAAACATGTTACGTGGAAAGTTAAAGTTAAAGTATTACCAAAAAAGAAAAGGGGTTCATTCTTTTTGAAATAAAATAAAAAGAAAATAGGGATAATTTTTTTAAAACGTGGGGAGTATTTTTTTTTTATAGTGTGTTAATAAAAAATAAACATAGTATAAAATAATGAGTCTGGTCAAACTAGAAAGCTTCAAAATTACTCATTATTAAAACTGTAAAAAGTAAAAAAACCTATAGAGGCATGACCAATTATTGTGTAAAGTAGTAATTGGGAGAATTATTGTTACTTTTACAAAGGAAAAGACAAATTTTGGAGAACCTTTAAGGTTAAAGGTTAAAAGTAGAAAATAAAAAATAAAAAGTAAAAAATAAAAAGGGCAATTGGCATTTCTTTAATACTGTAAAATAAAATATTATACATTCATGTTTATGCTAAAAAAACAAAATTCTCCGGTAATAACATATCTATTTTGAAGTTTGGATTAATAAATAAGAATTTACTCCACGTTAAATATATGAAGAAATCATATTTATTCATCACGATTTTTAATGGATATTAAATTTAAACTGAAATAATTATTTTGCCTATACTATATATGCTCCAACCAAAAATAAAAAATAAAGTAGACCAACAGTAAAACATTTTCATGCTTGCACAGTAATTAATTAATTATATTGCCTATACTATAAATGCTCCAACCAAAAATCAAAATAATATAGACTATTATATTCCTATTTTTCAATTTTAATTTTTTATGAATTGTACTATTTTGCATGTGTTGGGAAATAGTAGTCTACACTAGTATCACATGTAATTTGGCTATTTTCACGTTTTTGTTGTTATGTGAATTTAGTAAAAAAAAAATTTATTTAATTGGAGGCGGGATTAGGAAATTATTATTTGAAGTTTATAAGTTCTAAATTTAAAAAAATCAAAGCTATTATAGTCAACTAAATTTTCAAAGGCCAAAAGTTTAGCTCGGCTTATGAATATATACAACTTTATATATGTATTAAGAAATATATTAAATTAAATACTTATAATTGTATTAAATTGTGAATTAAGTCCGTCATTATTATATATTTAAAATTGATGTAAAAACTCATAAATTTTAAATTCAATATACATTTTTATAACCCTTTTTTTTCTTAAGAATAATTACAAGAAATTATCTATCGAAATACAACAAAAACAAAGAAACATACATGTTTTTTCAATACTTTCCATATAAACTTTGTAAGAAAAGTTTGTTTTTATAAAGCAAAAGACCAAACCTTTTAAGAAAAAAAATACTTTTACTTTGTACAGAAAAAAATAGAACTCAAATTCTCTTATTTTAATATACATATATTCTAGGAAAATTAATCAAGCACGTTTGAACAATTTCTTAATAATTCCATTTTTACAAAACTTCCATGATCAGTCTATGTAGAGACCCTAATAATTCATGTGTTAATAGGCTAATAGAAACAAATTAAGCTGGATTTATGGAGATCTTATGCTAAATTTCGAGAGAAAAAATAAAGACTATTGATAAAAACATAGTTGAATCTTAGTTACACTTACACTTATTTAGTCAAAGACGAAATTGAATTTTTCGTTAAGAGGACTCAAAATGTACAGAAGTGAACGCAAACAAATACAAAGATTTACTATATATTTTGCTCTTATATATACATAAAAAGATAATTCTGACTTTGTACTTATACTATAACTTTTTAACGACGAGGGTCAAAATAATTCCTTTAGCACTCTTGGATCTATTCGGATTCTCTATAAGAATAGGCAATATATTCTATCTACAACTACTATAGCGGATCAGAGGCCGCCTGGAGCCTGGAAAAGCAAAGTTCAATCTACGATACGTCATAACTATTCACCCCGTTCTGAGTCTCGTTTGCTAAGCGGACTCATAATCCAAGTCTCTTGTTCCGAGGAAGGGGAACCCCATCGTGCTGGCTTGGCATGGAAGGAGGACTACCTAAAAAGTCATTCAATATTTTACTTTATGAGTACACAAATTCAAATTCCTATTACATATTTGAGTTAACTAGTCGATTTCGTATTTTTTAAATCTGCATTTTTAAAAACTTTTTTTTTTTTAAATAGAGACTCTTAACAATAACAATCTCTACATTATCAAGATAGGAACTATCATTTTTATACTTCACTTATATAAAATTACACCAAATACATTATTGTTAGAACAAGATTCAATATCAATTATATTTAATAGATTTTCTATGAAATTCGATGAACCTATACCTTTGAACTTTTTATCAACCCCTACTAGCCCCTACCACAAAAGATACATATACATTAGATATGATTATTTTAAAAACACATATAAATTAAAGAAACAATAGTTTGAGTTGAATCTCATTTGAAGTAATACCAAATCATAGTTTAGGTATACAAATATAATAATTTGTTTTGTATTTTTAGGAATCATTAGTTCTTGTCCTCATACATTTATAGTTGAAGTATTATATTATCAATTATAATATATTAGCATTAGTAGTCAATGATTTACCCAATTCAAAAGCAAAAATAAACATATACAACTAACAACAAACACATGTTATAAATATTCTTTGCTAACAATTTTAGTTTTTTTTTTAAGTATGCTTTTGGTCATTTTTGTGTATATATGCTTTGTACTTAGTTAGTTGCATGAGAAGCCCTTTTTTTTCCTTCCTATTTGTTTGGGTTAGGTATGCCCCTTTCTTTAAAAAATGATTATAGGTTAATTTCACTTTTGGTCCTCAAATTATTGATAAATTTTAAATTTAGTCCTTATAAATCTAACAAAGAATTTGTAATTGAATGTATATTTCATTATTTTGATCCCTTTGCTTGTGAATTAAGGTGAATAATTGTCATCACTAACTATACAATGAAGCGATAGTTGATAAGTTAATTATTTTTCTTCATTTACGTGCTCATTATAATTGTCTTTCTTTGAATCTTTCATACTGCGTTCATCTAAAATGAAAGATTATGAGTGGTGACACCCAAATGCTTTCATTTTCCAGAGAATCAAATTATTACTCGTGTCGTGTGTGAGTTGATACAATTGAAATGAGCAAAAACTCAAGCGCGTAAACAAGATCATGATTCATGACTACTTCTTGGTTATCTCTTCTTTCATTTTGTTTTTTCATCGATTCAAAGATTTATTCTTCATAAATTTGTCAAAATTATTTATTATTCACCGAATATAATCCAAATATAACTTATTTTTTCTTTTCAAAAGAGATAAAAAATCATACATTTTAATTAATTGAGGGGTGAAATTATGTGATAATAATAAATTATAAGGACGAAAAACAGAATTTTACCAATACCCTAGGGACTAAAAGTGATATTATTCCTATTAATATTATTTTTTTATTTTTCTCTAATCATACTGTTAAGTGTTGACCATAAACGGTTACTATTATACAGGGATTAACGAGATCGTGGAACTAATTAAGTATATTACTAATTATTTGCACTCATGTACTCACAATATTTTAAGTGATTAATTTAATTAATCCTTAATTATTGGCCATGCACGTACAGACTAATTAGCCACTACACTTCCATTTTTGTATTTCTTGGATAATTTTTTTATTCTTACTAAAGATAATCTTGAGATTTTATTCCTAATTTGATATTTTTTTATTGGAAACATATTATTCTTGTTTTAACTATTTTAAGTTTGTTATTTAATGAAAATATCGGAATTATTGGTACTAGTTATTACTTATTAGCATATTGTTACATGATAATGTGATAAATAATATAATTAAGGATATAATAAAAAGTGATAAGTGAGTTTGGTGTTAGGGCTTAATTTATCCTATTATTCTTGTAAATTTTAAGTAGGAAAATTCTTGATATTCCATTAATTAAAGGTAGTGGAAATCCCTAAACTCTATCCTTCCCACTTTACTTTGACAATATTTGTCCGATCACATTTGCATAAAATTTATGATGTAAAATAAGTCGTAAATATTTCGTACATATGTTTTAATTAAGCACCTAAATACTAACACTGAAATGATGATCAAAATGAACGACAATTGTGAAAATAATTTGTATTCTTCAATTGATCATTCAACTAATAGTTATTATATACAGACAGAAATTCACTTTTATTCTAAATTCCAATTTTAAAAAATTAACTTATAACTACTGACATATCGACACATTAACTTACATTTATGGTATAAAATAAATCGAAAGACGTTTGTGTGATGATAAACAAGGGTACGTACATAGAATAAAAATTTTAATATTTGGATATATAGTTTAGCCTTGACTCAATTAATTAACGAGATTATATAAAGATGCAAATCCGGCGTGAATCTTGGACCTACTTGGTTATAACTGTTTCCATGTGACCTTTCCTGCAAATTATTTTTCATTTATAAAAAAATTATATTTTTGATCCCTCGATTATTGATAAATTCTAATTCTAGATATTTTGTTAAGCATATTTAACATTGAATTAACAATTGTTGGCCCCTTTATATTTAAAACTTTAACATAATACTCTCTTCGTCCTTAATTACTTTTCTATTTTTTCTTTATAGTTGTCCCTAATTATTTGTTCATTTTGACAAATCAAGAAAGAACAATTTTTTTAATCTATTATATCCTCAATTTGATGATTAATTACTTTGAAAAATATAGAACTTCTCATCCACTTCATAATTAATAGGAGTAAAATGGTAAACTTACTATTAATTATTTTCTTTATAGATGTGCCAATTTGAAAATGAACAAATTAAATATCGATAATTGTATTGTTTAGTTTTTAATAATTTGTTAAATTTTTGAAGACTTACACTCAAATGCACCAAAAGTGCATATAATAATTAATTAAAGCTTAAAGATAATAACAATAACAATAACAAAAAAAATTATCTGGTGTAATCCCGTAAAGTGAAGTCTGTAAAGAGAATAAAGTATACTATAATTGTTATTGAAATTATTTTTGATAGATTCTCGATTTAAGCAAATACAATTCATAATAGTTACGTTTTGAAGAAAAAAAGATCAAAATGAAATTTTGTCAATATTTAAGAGAACAAATATACGAAATTCTCTTACACTTTTAACCACTACCCACCCACCTCCTCCACTCCACCCCACCCCACCCCACCCCAATACCAAATTCAATTCACCACCTTTAATTTTTTATTTTTTTTGTCTATACTTTAAGCTTTATGTTTCAAAATATTGCATAAAAAGGCATAATTTTTAATTATTATGTATCCAAACTAGTACTACACACCGCTATAAATACCTACTCTATCTCTTGTCATTTTTATTCTCAACACATTCCATATATTTCTCTTTGTTCACTAGCAAAACAATAGAGACAAATTAATATGGCACCTTTAGGAGACAATAATAACAATAATGTTGTTGTTTCAAACTTGAAACTTGAAAGAATGCTTAGTATGAAGGGAGGCAAAGGAGAAGCTAGCTATGTCAATAACTCTCAAGCTCAGGTCCATATTTTTATTTCTTATTTTTGAGTATTTAGTTATCACTTTCAAGTATTTTTTTTAATTTTGTAAAATTAATTTGACTTTAATTTAGATGAATATTTAAGTTTGAGTGATGTAAGTGTTAGCAATTAAATTTAGTGAGAATAAAATAGAACAAGTTATGCAATAACAAGATTTTTTGAAAAAATATATTATTTCTGACAAAAAGGAGATGATGAGAATCGAATTTAATGTTGAGACTTTCGTATGTATTTCTCATGTGATAGTTGATCGAAAGTCGGTAGCTACTCGAGACTTCCATCACATACGAACTTCATCTTGAACTTTCGTTTGTTGGTCTTGGGATTAAAGTTCTAAACCAAATATACAAATATCTTCTGCCTAAACTCTAAAATGTTTTATATATTTTTCTTTAAAATTTGATAACGAAACTAAATTTTCGAGTGTATGAGTTGTGGATTCTAGAAAAAGTAGTTCACTAAACTTATTGTTCATATTGAATGAAATTTACTACAAATACAAAATTTCAATTCAAAGCTACTGAGTTCTATCGAATCGTATTTACAACTCTAGTTCAAAATAGTAATTTTAGATTATTTGCAAAAATAAGTCCTTCAATTTTTCCTTAACGTAAAATTGAACCTTGTGTTATTGTCATATTATTCAGGGGCAACATGCACGATCGATGCTACACTTATTGAAAGATACCCTCGACGGAGTTCAGCTAAACTCGCCGGAGATTCCATTCGTCATCGCCGATTTAGGCTGTTCCTGCGGTAGCAACACGATTTTCATTATCGACGTAATCGTTGAACACATGAGCAAGCGTTACGAAGCCATCGGACAAGAGACGCCGGAATTTTCAGCTTTCTTCTCCGATCTACCGTCGAACGATTTCAACACTCTGTTTCAATTGCTACCGCCTTTAGCTAATAATGGCTGTGGAAGTATGGAAGAATGCTTAGCTTCTAATAGCCACCGCTCTTATTTCGCCGCTGGCGTTCCTGGTTCCTTTTACCGGCGTCTCTTTCCGGCCAGATCTATCGACGTTTTCTATTCCGCATTTTCTCTGCATTGGCTCTCTCAGGTAATTAAACTTTTACTTTCCCTTCGAGTTTAAGTTATATCCACTCGTATTTAGTAATTTAATTTTGGGAAAAACAATAAATATGTTAAATTATTATAAATTGTATACAGATATCATCCGTCATATTTTTTGAACTGATGCTCCTGCCGTCCAAAATACTAACGTCATATTTTTTGGGATATTGATACTTCTGCCGACCAAAATATTAACGGATATACACGTGTCATAAACTTATACATCAGTCCGACATCTATTAAATATCAGATTAACGGATAAGATTGTGTCACGTATTTCTATTTAGTCTTCTGCTAGAGTGAAAGGACAAATATGCTCTAGTTTTTGGACAGCAGAGTTACAAATGTCCCAAAAATATGAAAGATGATATTTGTCTACCATTAACTAGTTTGGAGATATATTTATCCTTTTTTACCTTTAATTTTTCACTTTTATTTTATCTTCGTGGACCAAATTACCCTTGTTTAACGATTCATCTGGATACAGGTGCCAGAGATTGTGTTGGATAAGAGATCACCAGCATATAATAAAGGGAAAATATACATACATGGAGCAAATGAGAGCACAGCAAATGCATACAGAAAGCAATTTCAGACAGATTTGGCTTATTTTTTGGGATGTAGGTCCAAAGAAATGAAGAGAGGTGGTTCAATGTTTTTAGCTTGTTTAGGTAGAACTTCTGTTGATCCTACTGATCAAGGTGGGGCTGGACTTCTCTTTGGTACACACTTTCAAGATGCTTGGGATGATCTTGTCCAAGAGGTAAACATCATTTTCGTATTTCTTCAATCTGAAGTCTCGGATTTAAAGACTCATATAAAAAAAGAAAAAACAGACCTTTTTGATGGAAAGTACTCCTTTATTTTGTAGTGGACCTACTCAACCTGAATACTTGATAAGACGCGTGAGTGAGTTTCAGATATCAGATAGTTTAAGTATTCAGGTTGAATGGATAGTGAGTTTCAGATATCAAATGGTTAAATGAAAAAAGATAGTAAATGTAGAAAAATTAACTTATTTTTTTAGTAACATAGTTTAATTCGCTCATTTGTCATCTCTAATCATTACAGGGCCTAATTACTAGTGAGAAAAGGGACAAGTTCAATATTCCAGTGTATGCACCAAGTATTCAAGATTTCAAAGAAGTGGTTGAAGCAAATGGCTCATTCAAAATCAACAATCTTCAAGTTTTTAGGGGAGGAAGCCCTCTGGTGGTTAGCCATCCAGAGGACGCGGCTGAGATTGGACGAGCACTGGCTAACAGCTGTAGGAGTGTTAGTGGGGTGCTCGTCGATGCCCACATTGGTGAACAGCTCAGTGATGAGCTGTTCACCAGAGTGGAGGAACGAGCCACAAATCATGCAAAAGAGCTTCTTCAGAATCTTCAGTTTTTTCATATTGTTGCTTCACTTTCTCTTGTGTAGAGATTTGAAATGTTTAATTAGTAAAAATTTCAAAAGAGAGACAAAGAGGCTCTGGTGAAAGTCTATATGTCTCTCAGGTATTAGAATGAAATACTGTTAGAGGAATTATGACTGACTTGTAGTTTGGTTTGGTTGATAATATATGATGGGAAAATTATATGTTTAAATTTGTGATCTAAATAGACATTTGTCATTTGATTGATTTTTCGATCTATGAAATTCTCGCACTGTTGATTTTGTTTCATATTTGTTCCTCTCTCAAACGATTGTCTAGCTTGACTCTGACATTTGGTCCAAATATATACTTAGGATTCGAATCTAAAACCACGTCATGTAAGGCCCTTAACGATATAAATAAGCCTTACTATGATTTTTTTGACTGTCTCAAATTCGAAATCACTGATTACGAAGCCAAAACCTATTTAGGCAAGAACTAGATTGATGATTTTAATTACTAGTTGTATAGTGAATATAAGAGTACAAGACTAGGGCCCTGCTTTCATTTTGCCTGATAAATCCAAAACCAAAACCATGAATACTTTGCCCAAAGTCCCACTACAATTTTGTTCCTTTGAGAATGATTTACATTTTACAGTGAGACAGAAAATAAATGATGACCAACATCGAATTATAGTTGAGTGGTAAGTATTCAATTTATTTGTAATTAGACATTTCGAGTTTGAGTCTCTTTGGTTATATATGAAATCGTTTTTGTTAGGGAGTGTTTTACTCCTAAATATAAGACTTCCTAGCATAAATTTATGTTTAGTCAGATTTTCAATACAAATACCGAACAACAAATGAGAAAAAAAAAGTACTTAGCAATTCATGCGAAGTTTGATAATTGAGATCTCTAGGAAGCTCATTTTATGAAATTTCTGAGAAGTCAATCGAATATTGAGATGCCTTTTAACAATTTAGCTAAAGAAAAAGAACTACTTGATTAAAGGGTCAAATTAAGATAGATTTTGATCTTAAAAGTATCGTCAATTTTTTCTTGTCGATGATAATTACATATAGCTCACTGATCAAACGCTCTTGCGTTAACGATGAACGAGGCCAATTAATTTGCTAAACTTGTGTGATATAAAAGTAATGACACATCAATCAATAGAACAAAAAATATTTAATTTTTCTTGTCTTTTATGAATTATGAATAATGTTTAGGTACTCCATTTTTTATATAATTGTCCGACAAAAAATATGGAAAGGCAAAGACATTTTGCAAGTTATAATAAGTTAATGGGACATGCTATTTTCTTAGGAAAATGAAGTGACATATATAACATTAATATTTAAAATTTTGTAATTCAGTAAGTTGTATCATTTTCTTTTCTATTTTGTCTCTTCTTGACAATGATATATATGCATGCATGTCAACATTTTTCCCAGCCTTTTCTAATAAAAGCCATTACTATTAGCTATTTTTCGTTTTTATTTATTTATTTAATTTTATTTTGATATGATTATTTTTTTAAATGAATATTATATGTTATTTTAAACTAAAGATATATGTGATATGTGATCTTAAGAATTATTATAAAAAGGTTAGGTAATTAATGAATAAAGTAAGATTATTAAATAATAAGTAAGAATAAAATGAGAAGAAAAAAAATAGAATAATAACACAATTAAGGCCTTAAATTAAATCAACTGTTACATAAAATGAGATTTTTTATCATAATATAATAATGTATTTTATGTTATAATACAACAAAAATTTAAAAAAAATAAAAAATCAAAACGACATTATATTTAAACTAACAATACAATAAGTAACACCTTTAAACAGGCCGTAGATCAGTTTGATGTCTCTATCCATATGAAATTTCCAAGTTGACATGCCCAAGTAATTGACTATACTTGTCCCTCCTTCCCCCCCACCCCCAACCCCCACCCCACCCCACGCCACCTAACCTAAAAAAATGGTAAAAGAGATAACCTTTAATTTTATATTTTAAGTCTGATTAATTTGAATTTGCACTGATAAAGATTCATATTCAAGGCTCGAAACCATATCGGAGACAAGTTGAAGTCATTCAAAAGCTATTAAGAAAGACAAAATACAAAGCACCTTATTGATTGTAGCCAGTGATCATAGTGACATAACATTATTATCAGTATATTCAATGGTCCAATATGAATACATCAGCCACCTCAGGATATCTAAAACTCACTTTTTTCTTCAATTTTCCACTTTGGCTTCTACAAATTGAAGAACAATTATCTTCTCTTTGATCTTTAATTCCTTCAACAACTTCACAAGTACTACAACTATTATTTTTTTGATATCTACTAATAACTTCAACATTATTAGTACTACTATTATTGTAAGATAATAATAGTCCTCCAAGTGAAGGATAAACTTTATTAGAGGATTGTTTATTAGACCCTGGTGAAGCCAATATACATTCCTCTAATGTCACAAAATCATTTTTACTACTATTAGTAGCATCCTTCAAGAATTTATTTTTCTTATTATGATCATGATCATGTTGATTTTGTCTTTTTTTCTTCTTCATTGATGTCCAAAGGCATTTTAGACTAATTTGTCCAAACCCCCACAGAGTATTTGCACCCATGGCTTGTAGGAAAAAAATAATCAAGAATTTGTACCTATAGAAAGTAATTGAGAAAGAGTAAGTTATATAAGGATGATTAATAGTTATATATAGTTTTTCTCAACTAAGAAATGTAGAAAAATAATTTTGATTAGTCTATGTTTTTACACTACAAAAAAAATAAATTGTTTTTCCTTGGAGGTATCAATAATATCCAAGATGAAAAATGAGGTTGATTATAAATATAGAACTTGATAATAACAAGGACAAGACTTGATAAATGTTAGTTGCATTAATGCATCAACTTAATTATAATCTCATCGAACAGCTTAAACTGTTAGAGATACACATTGAGAAAACACAATTATAGTAAAGAAGCTGACAACTTAGCTCCAACTCACAGCTCAAGATGACTAAAGTTTGTGCATTACTATGATACTCTCCTTGTACTATGGAGATATATTTTTCTTGTTTCTTTTCTAGGTGCAATCAAATTGATGAATATTCCAAGGAACATAGTTCATCAAACAAATTGAAGTACAGAATCACCACATCTATATTAGCTCTCTGAAGAAAAAAGATGATGAGACTCGTAGACGTATATATAACCGCAACACTGTTTCAACATAAAACGGTAGAGCAATCGATGAAAACCACAATCTACAAATAAATCAAATAGTGAAAACACAGCAGAAGAATGTTTGAACACTCTATTAGTCCAACTGTTTAGCACAATACACTTCATTGATCAGCTGATGGGTTTGTCAGCAACTGAAGTGATTTTTTGAGGTAATCTACAGCGATAGATACGTCATCAAATGCCAGAGCTCCGACAGCAAACCTTGCAGCCTTGTGTGCTTCAGCTATTTTCTCCGGAGGGGGCTGGTAATTGCTGTCGTATGCGTATGTTTTCACAGGAGCAGCTGCAACTTCTGGTGCAGACCCATTTCTATCATTTGAATTGTATTGAGTGCTTGATGGATAGTTTGCAGTGTTAGATGGAGGCAATGTGGAATACGAAGCATCAGCGCCTTGGTAGTAAGATGGGTAATGTGATGGTGCAGAAGGAAGACTGCTCTCAGAAAAGCTAGGATACGATTGGAAATTGGGGAATTGTGAAGGGTAGTGCGGCTGTGGCAAGTGAGACTGTGGTTCTTGTGCATAAGGTTGATGATGATACGGCTGGGGGTAAGAAGAATTTTCAGATGCATCAACGGGTGGAGGCTGCTGAAAGTTGTGAGAAGGATACTCGCCACCAGGATAGGAAGGAGGTGATGGAGGGAAATGTGAAGGAGGTGACTGTGTGGTGGCTGCCGGAGGTGATGGAGGGATATGTGAAGGGGGTGGAGGGATGTGTAAATGAGGTGGTGGTGGGGTGGCTGCTGGAGGAGACGGTCTATTTGCAGAATATTGTGCACTGTCATACATGTGGTTGGACGAATCTGATTCTGGTGCAGGTTTGATGATTGAATCAGTTCCACTAGATTGAAGATCCTGCAATGATGCCATAGGCGGTTAGCAACAATAGCCTGCAATTATTTATTTTGATGAAGTAATGTGTTCCACAGACAGGCATCAAGGAAATGCAAAGTTACAGGAGTCTAATTACTAAAGAAAAGAAGTGCGGGAGAACATTGTTTGCCCGAAATACAATGTCTCAAATCCAAAAACTGTACTGAACTAGTTAGTGGGGACAACATTGTCCAACAAAAGAAATGAACTAAACATTAGCTGTAATAGTAGCTTGCAATTATTATGTCTTCTGATGCTCTTGAAAGAAACTAATTATTTCAAGCAAGAAATCTAAGCAATTTGACAGCCACATGAAACTCAATATATTGAAGTGTTAACAGGGAAACACACACTAAGGTAAGAGCCCGTCATTGGTCCTAAAAACAAGAAACTTTGAATGTCTACTTTAAGGCTTCCCTTCAAATGACAGTGTTATAAGATCTTTTTGATTACACTTCAGAAGTAGCCCCCCATATGTCCCATTGTTTTCCATCTACTTTCTGTTATAAGCAGCAGCTACAGAAAGAAAGGTCACATTCAAACTTATCAATAAATAATGGTCAGTTCTCACAAATGCAACAACTAATCAGTGCAAAGTACAATCATATGTGTTATTTGAGCTGAGGGTCTGTGGGAAACAGCCTCTCTACCTTCACAAGGTAGGAGTAAGGCTGCGTACGCACAACCCTCCCCAGAACCCACTTGTGGGATACACTGGTTATGTTGTTGTTGTTGATGTAACGTTGACCATAACTACTCTGCCTCCCAAAACTTTTTGAGAAAGAATAATAAACTAGGAAACAAATTACGACAAGGATGAAACCTACATATGTATCACTTAGTGCACTGGACAACTCTGAAGTATCTCCTTCATCACCGGGAGGGCCTGGTACAGGCTTCCTTCCTTCTTTCAAAGCTTTCCTTATGTCTGCTGCCTTCCAAGCTGCATACTTCTGCTTCTGCTCAAGCTGATAATAAATATAAGAGGTCAACCAATCTGGCGAACAGAGCCCATATCACTAAACATATTCTCTTATACATATAAAATACATGTGACCATACAGATGAAAAGAAATAATGTATTTTCAAGTATCATCATAGAAAAATAAATAAAAGCTAAGGGAGAGAAAAAAGTTGATCAAAACTTGTCACAATATAATTGAAACTCACATCAGGCTGGAGTTCACCGAACTGATTAAGGATCTCAAAGAAGATACTCGCAGCATAAAACGTCTTTGCTGTATTCCTGTAGAAACCGTCAGTCATTGCAAAGAAATTCTAACCACCAATCGACAAACAAGCTTCTATGCTTCAACAAATATTATTACTAACATCATTTACATTAGTATCATCAATTAAACATGACTTTGATAATCGATGAGCATAGCTAAGGTCAGAAGACAGCCATCATATCGAACTCTTCAACTAATTAACCGAAGAGGAAGGCGAAAGACAGCAAACTCTAGAAATGAAGCTAAAGCTATCTAGTTGAAAGAGATCAAAACAGATGCTGGAGAAAAGCTAGTACCAGTTAACATCCTAATCTTAACCGTGTCTTATTCCATGCAGCATGAGGATGACAGATTTAAACCAGATAAAGCAGCCAAGATGGTTTTCTTTCCTCTTTTTTTTTGCAAAAAAAACATCATGCAGTCAAGATGGAATCATTAGCCAATGAAAAGGTAGTACTACTGATTCCATATAAGAAGAATGATGCAAGTGCAAAGCAAAAGTTGCAAGTCACTCAATTGACAAAGTCCATACAAGTCTGCTCGCCCAGCTCGATCTTGTTTGTCAGCCTTTGCGAAAACATTCAAGGCAAATCCCTCCACATGCAAATGATCATCAGGCCCCAATTTCAGTGACTTCTTATCCTGTAGAAAGGACACATCCACCGTAAACATCAAACAGCTCTCTAGCTACAAGCTCACATAGTGATAACCATTCAGCCAGACTACAAAATGTTTTCCTTCTAAAAGATTAGTGTGGCCGATACAAGCAGAAGAATGTTCAATTGCAACAGAGAAATTCAGATGCTAAATATTTCATCAAAATCTCACGACACCCACAACCCAACCATATTTCTACAAGGAATATCTTGGTATTCAATTGACGAAGAAAAAAAGAACAAAAATTAACAAAATGTTCTCAATGTTTAAACATTAGTCAATCAATTAATCAACTATTCATAAATCCCAAAATACTTGGAGTCCAGCAATATGAATCCTCTTTCAGTATTTATTAGATAATTCATCATAAGACTATCTTTACACTAGCTGCCAATATTTCCTCCAGATTTCAGCTCAACTATACTCTAGGAAGCGCAGGTAGACAGGCGTTATGCTCAGCAAAACAACAACAATAAACCCAGTGTAATCCCACAGGTGGAGTCAAGGAAGGGTAGTGTGTACGCAGACCGCACCCTACCATGAGAAGGTAGAGAAGCTGTTCGGATAGACCCTTGGCTCAAATACAAATGAAAAAGACAACAGTAGCAACAAGCACGAACAACAACAACAATAAACCCAGTGTAATACCGCAAAGTATGAAACAACTGAAGATAGTACTAATTATTTCATGAATCAATCTTACATACAAAAATATTTGGGTAATCAGCTCATGAAGCAAAAAAAAAACCTTTTCAAGTTGATTTATAAGCGAAACAAGGATGGAACTAGTAGTTTTTGTACGCTCATTTTGAGGAATCCTCAATCCTCGCTCCATAGCATACAATCGACCTGCACAAAAAATTAAACAACTTTTAACCAAATTCAACAGAATCAAAGTCAATCAACCAAATTTTAACCAAATTCAACATGATCAAAGTCCCAATTAAACAACTTTTAATCTAATTCAACATGATCAAAATCCCAATTAAACAACTTTTAATCAAATTCAACATAACCAAAGTCCAAATCAAACAAATTTTCACCAAATTTAACATGAACAAATTTTCACCAAATTCAACATGATGAAATGAAAATAGGGTTTAGTATGAATAAAAGGAGTTACAGTAGTAGGCGACGAGAGGTTCGTGTTTCTGCAACTCATCGGCGCGTTGAAGGTAAGGTAATAGGAGCTTTGCTGGTTCGTTATCCTTCGACATCGCTACTTCTACGAGCTTCGATTTATGAAAACTTCAGTGCTTTTTTGATTAACAATGGCTTCCTTGTATGACGAATACTCTTGAGCTAAACGCCGTCGTGTTTATATTGATGCGACTTTATTGATATTTCTATGAAATTGCCCTTCGCTTCTCAAGTAAGGAATTGTTTAATTTTTTTTTGTTAGAGTAGGGTGTGAAAAAAATATATGTAGAAGATTTATCTGTTTTTTAAAATAAAATTGTGAAATTATACTGAAACATATAACTGTTTCGATAATCGGGATGATCTTTTTAATTTATAATAATAATTAAAAAATCTCAAATCTAATCAATAATCGTACATGTGAAAGGAAAATAAAGAGTTGTGATTTTTATGAATAGTTATTACTTTGATGAAATGTTGCGATTTTGTGAACAATTGTAACTTTTATGAAAAGTTGCGATTTTTACAAAAAATTGTGACTTTTATGAGAGTGATAACCTGTGACTTTTCTGGCAAAGCACAATAAAAACATTTTCGCAGTACCCTTTGTTTTCTATAAATAGAGAAATTTACTCTTATTTTAAGAACTAATTTTCTGGACTACTTCTACTATTACTACTATTAAATGGCGAGCGAGAGAGGGAAAAGAGCGGAGAGAAATGAATTGTATATGTATATCGATTAGATAATTGTATATATATAAAACTACTACGTATATGCATCAATAATTGTGTTTATATATCTATATAAAATTTAAATGCGTATATAATTGAATCGAATTAAAATATTTTTATTTGTATATTAAATTTCTCTCTACCTGCACATAGAAATTGGTCAAAAATATTGAATGAAATGAGGTAGACTCTTGCAAGATTGTTGCACAAGAGTTTTTTCCTTTTTACTATTGTTTTTGTTGGGTATGCTCTTTGTTTGTAGTTCTTTCTTATCTACATCTATTTTTATTTATAATAGTTATTATTGTTATAAAATTGGATTTGGTTATATAATTTTTTATCTTGACTAAAAACGATTAATTTCAATACTAGCAAAGGACATTACTTTTTTACGTCATCTTCTGTTTAGTTTAGCAGCAATAAGTAATAAATGATGTAAAATTTAAATATTGAAAGAGAATTGAGAGAAGAAAATTTGAATTTGAATTTGATTGAAGCTGTTAAGTTTTTGGAGAGATTAAAATCAATTAAATTAGCGTGATTTGAAAACTCACATTTGATTTTATATTCCCTTCCTTTTAAAAAGTAATTAAATTTGTGTTTAATATAAAGTTGCCACTTTTTTTTTCTTATAAGAAGTAAAATGGACTTTAATAAGAGAAAAAAAAAAGTGGCAACCTTTCAAGAAAATTCATTCAAGTTACAACTAATAGATCAATGCAAACAAATAATTAAAATTTATAGGATAAAATTATTGTGTCTTTTTTGCTAATCGGTAGTTTTTAATAATTTTTTAATCTTCTAAATTAAACTTGTGTGTGTCCTTTTATTTTTACCTATTTTATTGTGTTTCATAAGGATTCATATATTTAGAAAAGACTAGATGAGTCCCATTAGTAATTTGATTTGTAAATCATTATCTCATTCAAATAGGATTTGGAAAAAGGTTTATATATGACATTTTATTTATATAAAGGGTATATAGTTTATATCAAAGTATGTTTTAAAAAAATTTGTTATTAGGTTTATTGTGAGAATGTCAATGGGAGTCTTCAATCGTCTTGCTCTTGGATTGAAGAGTGTAGTATCAAATCCAAAATCGATTACTATTGTAGTGAATCCCAAATCGATGACTATAGGTCAGAGATACGTTGAAGAGTGTAGTATCAAATCATATTGAGGTTAATAGTATTGCAATATCAAGAAGAGTGTATTATTAAAGCATAGTGTAGTGAATTCCAACTCGATCACTATGGCTCAGAGATACCGACATGAAATTAGTATGGCCAAATCGGGTCCCAAATCGATCACTATGTCGTACCGAGATGAAATTAGTATTGGTCGACACGGATACATCGGCTAACAATGTGGTGCGTGCGGTTGTTGGAGAGACCTACGCAATTTATTTATTTTTACGCTAATTGGGTACGATTTAATACATATATGGTTTATTTATGACGATTATGCAAGAACTAAAGCTACTCAGAAAGAAGTCGGAACAAAGGGCATAGCACGGAGTATCGTTTTCAATTTTTATCAATTGTTATGTTTTGCGTTTATGAATCTATTTTTCATTGACATTTATGTTCTAAGTTTTCCCCAGTAAAGATTTTCTAGTTCTCGCATCAAATATTTATTTCAGAATTTTCTGTCCATGTATGTCAACAAATTATAATTACCAATTTATCATACTACAAAACATTGCATCAATTTGATATACTACTGATATAGTACCAGTATTGTTAAGAGAATGAGAACCAAAATTACCGAATCATACCATGCCCACCTCTACTTGTAACTTTGTCAGAATAGAAGTAACTTTCTAATATAGCACAAACTATTAGGTCTCTATTCTGTGATCACTCACTGTCCACATATTTATCCTACTACAAACTAGACTAGGAATGACAACAGAACACAATGGTATGTGAGTACACATCTCTTATTCAGCAGTTACTATGGGGTGCTAGGAATAGGCTCAGTTCCAGAAATGTGAGACGCTGCATCGTCTTTGGTCATGGCAACATAGTTCACAGGAGCACTGAGTCTCGAGTCTTTCTTGCCATCTTTAGAAGTTGACCTGGAACCGTTTTGGTGGGAATTAAGAGACAGTCTTCTGCTTGCCGGCCCATTGGCACTGCCATTTGCTCGAGGACCTGTTACCTTCTTAGGACCAAGTGGTCGAGCAGGGCTCGGTGTTGATCCAAATACTTCTGGATCTTTGCTCATCTGCTCATGGAACTTCTTCTGGTCCTGCCAGACACCAAAAGAAACATTTAGCGAGTCATTCTTGGTATGATATTACGCAAAAACTAATGCTAGGTAACTTGATAAGAGGTTCTGGACTTACCCTCAACCTTCTCTTCTCTTCTTCTCTATCGTGCCTGAGCATCATATATTCGTCTAGCATGGCAAGTAGTGGAACACCATCATAAGTGAATGTGGTGTCCCGCTCTTGTTCCCATGCTCTAGTTTTTGCAACCAACGAGTCCACAAGAGCTGCATAACCAAATTTTATATTAAGACTCGTCTAATATGCCCCGATAAAATGTATCGTATTTTCACAGAAAAGCAGTGTATCTCAAATTATTGAACTTCCAATCAAGCAAGAATGAATCGTTAAGCTCCTTGGCAAAACTAAGACATCAAAGACACTAAATAGATAATCAAATAAATCCCTGTTACAACTGACAACAAGTACTTGCATCATCCCCAAACCATTTTTTTTACAAGTCTCATCCTCAAAAACATATCCAGCACTAATACCCACAATACTCAGTTTTAACAGTGATGTAACATTAATTCGGGATTTACCTGGAATTTTATTGACCAATATCCGAGCCTTTTCAGCTCTCTTCAAATTCAAGTGTGCCCCTCTGCTTGCATTATACCGATTATCATCCTGTTTCACCATAATTTATGGCAAGTTATCATCATAATTTCCAGGGAGAGATACCTTTATGTTGATCTGATGAACTACAGGCATGAAGACCCATAATTTTACCATTAACTGTCAAATTTCACTTACAGTTTCTCAATTACAAATAACAGCCCTAGGAATATATCCACACAAGGAAAAAGAAAGAGAAAGAGGAAAGACAGAGAATATACCCTGTTATAGTCTTCAAGCCAGCTCTCTTCTTCACAAGCTGCCATCCATTTCTCAACTTTTTCCAATATTTCTTTCCTACTATGAGCCTCTTCTTTTGCAATTACAATCTGATTGTCCATGTCAGCTAGTAATTCTGCTGGATCAACATTACCAGAATCAATCAGTCCCATAATCTTTTCTCGAGCAGCCTCAGTATCAATCTCTACGTGGGCACGAGCATAAATGTCTTCCAGTTCAGCCTGTCTTTTGAAAGAAATCTCCTTCATCTTGCTAGCTTTAAGTTGATCAAGCCTTTCAACTTCCACTTCAGCCTTGACAACAACAATAGAAAAGCACAGTTAGTGACAACTGACAAGCTGCAAAAGCACTTGTAGTGGATTCTAAGATCCATCTCCAGCTACCTGTTCAATCAAATCAAGAGCAAGAGCCCCTGGAATGGCCACTTCATCTACTGAAGCTGATATGTTGCAGGTAACATGGTCAAATAAGCTCCTTTCTTCTTCTGGGGTATCCATCAAATTCCATAAATCAATTAGCTGAGTTGCTAATTCTTGAAGCTGCAAGAGGAGGAAAGATCAGAAGAGAATTGAATTCAAAAAGAAGTGGACTGAGTGTAATGTTCACCATGTGAACATGATATATAACTGGCTATAGCATGTTTAAAGTAAGTGCTAAACCGACTACTGTCTATTGCTACAATGTGCAGTTGAACGTCCATATAGACTAAAACATTTCCAAGGAAAGGAACTCCAATCATGCACATAGTATAGGATGGATAAGCAGACTTATTTGTGAGCTATTCTAATTAATCAATATAGACGAGTTGTACTTGGAGGATCCAAATTCTGAATAATATACATTGCAGAATATGCCTGAGGCATTCTAAACTTGCTGAGAGGTATAATTAGGAAAAGCAAACTGGAATACTTAAAACAGTAAGAATATTTACCTTAAGCAATCTCTGTTTCTTATCTTCCTTTAATACCAAGACAGTGTTAGCCAGATTTGACAATGTATCATTGCTAATACTTTTTGATTGTACACCAGTAGAATCATCCAGGCTTGGGTGAACTTCTGTGACAGTACTGAAGAAGTCCATGCCAAGAACAGCACAAAGGTCATGCACAGTACTCACAAGATCGAGGACCTTGTGTAATCTGTCACTCTGCAAGTTCAAACAAGAATGCATTGAGTAACTGACAAGCAGGATCCAGATAAGCAGATTATAAACATTGTGTTGTGAATATTTGACTAAACCTTCTCCTTTTGGAGATCTTGAAGTTGCGCATGAAACTCATCCAACTTTTTTACAGATAAGTCCGATTCGTCTACTGTTAGACTCTCAACTAGCTCGCTATCCCCTGCAATCTCACTGCTTATCTTCTGAATTTGTGATTGTACATCAAAGAAGTCTTTTATCCTATCATCTTTCTGCTTCCATAGTTTTTCCAGTGTTGGTGCTATAGCTGCAAGCTGTTCCTTGATTGTACCTGAAGTCTTCTCAGGCTAGAGAATCAACCACAGAAAGGAAAACATGCATAAGAAAAGGAAGAATTTTGACTTCCAACTGCAACAAAAGAAATTAACATATTTCTGTCTATTTATAACAAAACTGAAGTATGGTTGCTCACAATTCCAACATATGTCTTCTCTCCAAGGGCCGATAGCAGCCTGGAGAGTTCAACTTTGGCATCTGCCAATGCCTGAAGAAGGTGAGCCCGTGACTTCACAGCATGGTCAACCTTTCTCTTGTAAACATCCAGACACTCTTGATCTATCTGAAGAAGCATCTTGTCCCGCTCATCATCAGTTTCACCAACCTCATCCCAGATTTGCTGCATCAACAGACAAGTTTATTTTATCCATCAGCTACATACATAGTATATACATTAAAGAGAATACTTCATTGGTTCCTTTTTAAGTTGTTAAAAGATTGATGCAATCCACCAAAAAAAAAAATTGCCTGCAGCTTTTGTAGTAGGGTGCCGCAAGTTGTTTCATCAAGAACAGGAGGAGTTTGATCATCCACTGCTGCCATCTTCAGTCACGTTAACCAAACCTGAAATTGATTCCAAAACTAAGCTAAACTCTCAATCTCAGGTCACGTATTTCAGCAAAAGATGATGAAGTTTGCTGAAATTTCGCATCAGCATTACTAAGTCACTAAATATTCTACATTTGTGAAACATGGTTTTTGCACCTATACTAAGTTCGCACAAATGCACATCAAATTAAAGCTGAAATAGCACATTTACAACAATCAAAATGCCTCAATTACTCGAAAAACACTCGGATAAAATTTGATATGAGAAAAATAAACAGGAAAATCATCCAACAAAGAGAATGATTCCTACTCCAAGCCCGTACACTCATACACCAATTTAAAGCCAAAAAACTACATTCGCAGCAATCAAAACTTCACAGTTACTCCAAAACCTCTCAGATAAAAGTTTGAGCAAAGCAAAAAATAAACAGGAAAATCCTCCAACAAAAGTCACACAAATGTACATCAATTTAAAGCCAAAACAGCACATTCACAACAATCAAAACACCAAGTTACTTTGAAAACACTTCAACCAAAACTTGAGAAAAGCAAATATAAGCATGAAAATCCTACAACAAAGAGAAAAAATCCAACTCCAAGACATTCACACAAATATACATCAATTTAAAGCCAAAACAGTAGATTCACAACAATCAAACAAATGCACATCAATAAAAAGCCAAAACAGCACATTTACAATAATCACACAAATGTACATCAATTTAAAGCCAAACCAGCACATTCACAACAATCAAAACACCACAGTTTACTCTCAAAACACTTCAATCAAAACTCGAGCAAAGCAAATATAAACATGAAAATCCTCCATCAAAATCCAACTCTAAACACTCATATTCACACAAATGCACATCAATTTAACGCCAAAACAGCACATACACAACAATCAAAACACCACAGTTTACTCTCAAAACACTTCAAACAAAACTCGAGCAAGGGAAATATAAACACGAAAATCCTCCAACAAAGACAAAAAATCCAACTCCAAACCCTCACAATCACACAAATGCACATCAATACAACGCCAAAACAGCACATTCACAACAATCAAAACACCTCAGTTTCTCTCAAAACACTTCAATCAAAACTCGAGCAAAACAAATATAAACATAAAAATCCTCCATTAAAAGACAAAAAATCCAACTCCAAACCCTCACATTCACACAAATGTACATCAATTTAAAGCGAAAACGCCATAATCACTCTCAAAACACTTAGATCTCATTCCAAAATCGATCGAAACTAATTCAAAAAATCCATACAAACACGTTGCACATTACTCATTCTACAGCTAAAAACAAACAAAACGAACTAAAATGAAGAGAATGCTTACCCAAATTAGGCAGTTTCTGGTGAGATTTCGTTCTCAGATCTACGAACTTTCACTTCACAGAATCAGTATATATGAGTTTTTGTATCAATCAGAGAGACAACTGGGGTGGGTGGGTGGGTGGGTGGGTAGGGAGCTTAAGTAAACAACTGAGTAAAAGGATATATTCAGACAAAAAGAAAAATAGAGGGGAGGGGTGTGGGGGCCAATGAAAAGATAAAAACTTCTTTACACTTTTGCCACTGTTTGTAGTTCAAATTTACCAATATGACACTGAAGAGGACAAGAAGAAACGGACATTTGACTGATTTGACCAGACGGTCTTTGTGGTTAAAGCGTAAACGAAGGGTCATTTTGGGTAAAACTCGATTTGTGTTAAACAAATTATTATGATTATGTTTAAAAAAATAAAATTAAAATGACTATTTATTAACTATAATTTTGTTATAAAAATATATTTTGAATTGACGTAAATGTCGAAGAGAATATTATAATGTGATTTGGCTTAGAAAAAAGTTTGACGGACAGTTGTAATTAAAGACAATAACAATGCAATGATTAATAATTGAAAATTTGACTCTTTTAAACAAGGCTATAATTAAACTAAGTAGCTAAATTATTTCAGTAATGATCAAATTTAGCCGATTAAATTATCGTATTTATTACTAGCTATTAGCTACTATGTTTGATTCTTTTTCAAACGTAAACAGTCAATTTACGAAATTCACCAACTACATAATTTAATGAATGGCGTCAAATCTTTGTATGAATTATTTTTTTACCTCTTTTAAAAGTGTCTATGACATCAGTTTATATTTGATTATTCAAAAATTAAATTAAAAATATACACTAACTAGACTATACTCGCAATATATAAGTGTTTGATACTACTAAACGCAAGGATCTAGCAGGATTAAATATGTGGTCCATGAAGTTTATGCAATGTGATCAATTAATTATTGTAGCAAAAGCTAATTAATGTGAGATATATGAAGCCAAAGAAGAAAATGAAAGGCTAAAGTGGATGTTATCTAAAATGATGAATGATTATAAATCATTCAAATGCATTTTCAAGGCATATTAATTAACTCAAAACAATTCAAAAAATATTATTGCAACAGTTTTTAACTAGAATTTTTGGATTCAGACCATAAAAAATAAAATTGCTTTAGTAAAAGGTATTTTATTTTTAAAATGTAATTTTGTAATGTGAATCTATATTAACTGAGTCCAAATTAAAAGAACAACGAAAATCGAAAAAGAAATTTTAATGAAATATGTACATGCATACTAGCACAATAGTTATTTAGATGACTCTCTCTCCCTCTCTCAATATGTATACAGACAAAGAATTTAATGTTAATAACTTTAAAAAGTAAACTCATTAAATTTAAATTTTGATCTCGTCTATATATAACAATTGAATATTTACATTAATTAAGTTTGAACCATTTATCACAAAAGAATAGAAAGCACATTAACAACACATGCATGCACTTAATATTGCTTAACATCTAAGTTTCACAATGATATATGCCTTGATAAATAGATTATTTAATTAAAAATAACATAATACAAAATATAATATTTTTTCAGAATGGTCGGAACGTAACTCTATATAAAGGCACTTTTAGTACGGTTTATATGCCACTTTGATTAAAAATCATATAAACTATAGTCTATAGTCCTTGTGAATATATAAAATTGATAAGTTGTTTGACTACTTTTAGATAGAAATTGAAATATATACTAAAAAGCTTAAGTTGGGATCAAACAAACTTACTAAACATGTTCAAAATATATTGAATTAAATTTTAATATTTATTTTATATATACAGTGCGATAAACTTAATCGTCTATATGTGCAGAGGCAGGGCTAACATATAATCACGGGTTTCAAATCCCCTTCAATGAAAAATAATATTATTTTGTACGTTGTTAAAAATGTTTTTTTATGTATATATAATAGATGTCGAACCTTCTTCGCTAAATTCATGTATTTACTTCTTCAGATTTGAAATTCTTTCGTTAAAAATTCTCGTTTCGTCATTGTATGCGTGTAGGGGCAAGTACGCAATTAAGGGCAAAGAGAAGGGCATATTAGTAAAGAGCAATTGCATGGATTAGGGGCGACATCGTAACAATTGTGTTATCATGTCTTGATGAGTTGCTGGCAAGTTTTGTTGTAGAGTGAAAGCTAAAACAAAATATTGGGACCCAAAATAATAAAATGAAAAAGAAATGTCAATTTTTTAAATAAAATTTTAGAATATAATACTTATAAAGTTTTGTCACATTTTATATTGAGATAATTTATGATCATACTTAATTTACATAAAAATAATTTAAAAAATTATAAAAAATATACACGGATGATACAATATAGCCTGTCAATAGTCAGAAGGAGAGAAAAAAATAATTAAGAAAGTAGAGGACAAATTACTCTAACAACGTGAAATATTATAAGTAATAGTTATTTTAACTTTTATAATCATTTCAGGTAATGACTATTATGATCAATTTCACGATTCATAGATATGATAAATATTTTATTTCACTTTTCGTATCTATTTGGAGATTATATTAAAAAAATATGTTATTTCATTATCGAGAAAAATGAAAATAAAAAAAGACAAGATAAAAAGGTAATTAATTGTCACGGACAGGATTTGAGAAAGCGAAATAAGAACTATGTTTCATGTGACTGCACCTGTATTTCTACATCATTATGAACTTAATCCAATTTTATTTGTCATTTTCTCAATGGTCCATCATAATACCTTTTTTTAATTTTTATTTTAAATTAATAGAAATGAAAAATTCATAAAAGTGATATTTATTAGTTGAGGATAAATTTTAGACTTGTTATATTATTATTATTATTATTATGTTTGATTTTTTAAAATTTATTTTGAATAATGGAGATATAAAATGAGCTTAAATGATGAGATGAGACTTAATTTAGTCGATCATAACTTGTTTAGAATTAAGATTCAGTCGTTTATTCTTTTCTATTAAAATATCATATCATCATGTATTATTAAAAACCGAAAGATTCTAAACTTAAAGTTGGAGTACTATTTTACTGGTGTACTAAATTAAAATATTATGAAACAACATAAAGGCATATTAGTAACAAATCTTTTCACCTCTCTCACATTTTTAAATTTTGTGCATGTTATGCTATATTGAAGAATCGAAAAAGATATAATTTTACATTACGTATTTATATTTCAAGTAAGTTATTACTCTTTTCACTAATATTTTTCCGGTTTCTCTATATATATTCTGTATATTCACTCTGTGTGTAATTCATCGGCAGCAGAAGTTTAACTTAGGTAGGATGGAGTAATATTTTGTTATTTTTCCATTTTTTGTTTCATAAAACCTTGAGTTATTAGTTTGATATCTAATTATATGGATAAATTTAAATAAAACAGGTAGAACTTTTGTCCCTTTTTTTATTTATTGATTGGAAATACTTTTGTTTTATTCACTTTTAATATGATAATTTCAAATTTTCATTTATGCAAATTCATTTATATTTTAGATTAGTACACAAGTATGTATATATACAAATCCAAGGTTATAATTCCTTTAATATGTTCCTAACATATTTTGCAGTATTTGATTCATTTATCTTTTAAATTAGCACACAAATATATATATATATATACAAATCCAAGTTTATCATTTCTTTTATATGTTTCTAATTTTTTTGTGGCATTTAATTTTTAGATCAGCACTGAATTAGTAACAATTATATTTTTTTTCCTTCAAGCAAAATAGCACTTCGAGCACTTATTTAAATATTAGAGTGCCATATCTTTCATCAAGTACGATAATATTTTATCGTTAATATCTTACAAATAAGTACGTCATATTTCATAATACATTTATATTTATACAAATTAATAAATATTAATCCTGTAAATTAAACTAAAACACAAAATCATTTAATGAAGTTTAAAATAACAAAAAATTAAAAGAGAATTGTTGTGCATCTATTTTAATAAGGGAAAAAGGTCGAATATACTTTTTAACTTTCGAAATGATATTTTTATACCGTTCGTTATGTTTTGGGTATATATACCTTTATCGTCATATTTTTGGCTCATATATATCCTTTATGAAAACAAACAAACATGTGGCGCCATCTCAAAATTCACATGTTTTTTTGATAACTCAAACTCAAAATACTCATCCAACCATCCATTTATAGTTTACCCACTCATATTAGAAAAACTCTAACCCATTCTAGAAATCTCTCTACAGAGCATCCAAAGAAAATCATTCGCTACTGTCATCATCAATGGAAATGAGAAATCCTTGTCAGAAATCTAAGTCGCCGTAAGAATAACCTCAATAATCTTCTCCGGCGTAGAGTTACCATAAAATAGAGAGATTTCGGCTAATATTTTCTATCTTTTTATTATAATTTCTTCCACCTAAAATCTCTGAATAAAACGACGTCTCTATCAATTCACTCATCAGTTAGTCGTTGCAAATATACTGAATGAGCCTTAATAAACTGATCTAATTGTTCAGACAGCGTTCATGCAGTTATTAAATAAATTGTGTGACTTGATATCCCAATGAGCTACACCGAATAGGTGACAATGTCTTATTACATCCATCATTCAGACTGATTAAAAAAAATTAGTGTGGACAACAAACAATTAAAAAAGAAGTCTATTTTATATGATATTCTCACTTATTTAATCATCAATTTTACAAATTTTTTTCTTCAAAAATTCACAATATGCTGCAATGATATTGAGATAATATTGAAAATATACAAAACTTAGAACAGATCTTGACATTCTCTTGAATGTAATCTATCTATTAACAACATGATACTCAATGTAAATTGGTTTGTGAAGTAATATGAAATTCGCTTAGAATTTTAGCAGTGTTCATGCAGTTATTAAATAAATTGTGTGACCTGATATCCCATTGAGCTACACCGAACATGTGGCAATATCGTATTACATTTATCATCAGACTTGACATACTAATTAAAAAAAAAATAGTGTGGACAACAAACAATTAAAAGAACTATTTAATATGATATCCTCACTTATCTAATCATCAATTTTACAAATTTTTTTCTTCGAAAATTCACAATATACCGCAATCATATTGAGGTAATATTGAAAATATACAAAACTTAGAACAGATTTTTGACATTCTCTGGAATATAATTTATCTATTAACAACATGATACCCAATGTAAATTGATTTGTGAAGTAAACTGAAATTAGCTTAGAATTTTAGTCTTAATTATTTCTTTAAGAGAATGTACCTCTCTAATTCGAACAATGACAATTTGAGGATTGGGTCAGAGCTTCTCTAATTTTTGAAAAATAACGTGTCTATGAATAACATTGTTATACCGTAATTTTACCTATCTTTTGAAAAATCACTTTTTTTTTGAAATGTTTCTAAGTATAAATGAATTTGAGAAAAATACTTAGAAAAGAGTCGCCACTTAATTTTTTAAAGAAATTAAGAAAACTTAATTTAAAAAGATTTTAACAGATTAAATCTTAATAAATTGAGAGAAAATGGGTAAGAGGTTCTTATTTACGCTTCAAGAAGGTTTTTAAGGCATTTGAAGCGTCCGCTAACATGCGGTTATCCTACGACTTAGGTTAATTATTTTGACTATTTTTAAAAAAAAATATTTAATATAGAAATAATATTATTAATTTACAACACTCGATTAACTTAAAAAAAAATAATTAAGAGAATAATATTTTATTTTATTTTTTAAGAAAATGGAATCTTAATTGAAACGTTTGAATATAATACAAGTGACTAGAATTTTAACAAGACTAGATTTGTTANATGAAAGACTTGGGCCATGCCAAGCAAATTCTGGGCATGAGAATTACTCGTCTCAGAGATAAAAGGAAGATTTGTTTGTTCCAGAAGAAGTACATTGAACGTGTACTGGAGCGCTTCAATATGAAGAATGCTAAGCCTGTTAGTACACCTCTTGCTGGTCATATGAAGTTGAGCAAGAAGATGTGTCCTACAGCTAGGGAGGAAAAAGAGAACATGGCCAAAGTTCCATATTCCTCCGTCGTCGGAAGTCTAATGTATGCAATGGTGTGCACTAGACCTGATATTGCTCACGCAGTTGGTGTTGTCAGCAAATTTCTCAAAAATCCGGGAAAAGAGCATTGGGAAGCTGTGAAGTGGATACTCAGGTATCTTAGAGGAAGCTCAGATGAATGCTTGTGTTTTGGAGCATCATATCCAATCTTGAAAGGCTATACAGATTCTGATATGGCAGGTGACATTGTTAACAGAAAATCCACTACTGGATATTTGTTTACTTTTTCAGGGGGAGCTATATCATGGCAGTCAAAGTTGCAGAAGTGTGTTGCACTATCTACAACTGAAGCTGAGTATATTGCGGCTACTGAAGCCGGCAAGGAGATGATATGGCTAAAGCGATTTCTTCAAGAGCTTGGTTTGAATCAGATGGAGTATATTGTCTATTGTAACAGCCAGAGTGCAATAGACTTGAGCAAGAACTCCATGTACCATGCAAGGACAAAACACATTGACGTTATATATCATTGGATTCGTGAGAAAGTGGAGAGTGAATCATTTCACATCAAAAAGATCCACACAAGTGATAATCCTGCAAATATGCTGACCAAGACGATACCGAAAGACAAGTTCGAGTTATGCAAAGAACTTGTGGGTATGAGCTCTCTCTAAAGAAGATGAAGATACATTCTTCCAGTAAATGGGACTGGAGGGGGAGATTTGTTGAATCCATCTCATTTTTTGGTTAACTTTAGCTATTCAATTGGTACAAGTAATTGTTAAAAAGGAATAGTGACAAGAGTTGAAAATTAAGACTTGGTAGTTGGCAAATTGGTAAGATTTGCAACTCATTTTTGACTTTGCTATATTTACCTATGTCATTAGTGACATAGGCATGGTTTTATCCTTCTATAAATAGAGCATTCTTGCTCATTTGTAGATTACACCAAGTTGGAGAGAAAAATCATTTTGAGAGCAAAGTGAGGTATTCCATAGACTATACAAGAAAATAGTATGTGAAGAAAAATAGAGTGTGAGCGATATTTTAGTAAGACGGAAACCAAAAGAGTGTTGTTCCTTTTGAGTGTGGAGTAGTCACTTTGAGTATTGTATTCGTGACTACACAGTGTAAAATTCCTTACTATAGTAATATCAGTTGCTCCTCTTGGCCTGTGGTTTTTCCCTTATTCAAAAGGGTTTCCACGTAAAATTCTTGGTGTCGTTATTTTCCCATTTTATTTCCATTACTTTTACCATATATATTTTTGTACTTGTCCGCGTTTTCCCAACAAACGGACAACAAACAATTAAAAGAACTATTTAATATGATATCCTCACTTATCTAATCATCAATTTTATAATTTTTTTCTTCGAAAATTCACACAATGCTGCAGTAATATTGAAGTAATATTGAAAATATACAAAACTTAGAACAAATTTTTGACATTTTCTAGAATGTAATCTATCTATTAACAACATGATACCCAATGTAAATTGGTTTGTGAAGTAAACTGAAATTAGCTTTGAATTTTAGTCTTAATTATTTCTTTAAGAGAATGTACCTCTCTAATTCGAACAATGACAATGTGAGGATTGGGTCAGAGCTTTTCTAATTTTTGAAAAGTAACGTGTCTATGAACAATATGATACCCAATATAAGTTGATTTGTCAAGTGAACTGAAATTAACTTAGAGTTTCTAGCGTTAATTCTTTTTAAAGAGAATGATAACTCTTTAATCTGAACAATGACAATGTGAGAATTGAGTCAGAGCTTTCTAATCTGAATAAGGTAAAATAAATAAATAATTTGATGAAATTTTTAAAGTTTAAATAAAAAAAAGAATAAATTTTGAGATGACGCCACAAAAAATATGACGTTATATAACATAGAGTACATACATACTCTATGTTTGAAAGTTCAAAGTATGTTTGACATTTTTTTTTTCTTTTAATAATTCACAAAAATATCTATTGACTAGTTAAGTTAAAATGAGTGCCATTTGGCAATGAAAAGACCAACCGTAACATGCAAGTGAAGCGGACAAAGTTTTAATATTCAATTGTAATTTTATTACACCCTACCGATAAATCAGCAACTACGAATCACCATTTTAATTATTTTTTTCATGATCTATCTAAAAACTGAAATAATTAATTTTCACGTAGCCTGTGATTAATCTAAGAAATTAACAACTAATTAACTTAACCTCAGCTTTTAATTTGTTCATAATTAAGGTAGAAGAACAAGAAAAAAATAAAATTAAAATTAACAATGCATGATCCTATGATGCCTTCATCACCATCAACACCAACTCGAATTCGACGTAGACGAACGCAAGATGTGGTATAACAACTTCTTTTTTTTTTCCTTATCGTATCGTAATTCATGATATTTCTCAGCTGTTAATAGAAATATGTTGTTAATATAAATGATTTGAGAGAAAAATAAATATGATTGTTATAGTGAAATGTCGTGATTTATGTCAGATATTTCCGGAGCTAAGCAAATTAAATGGTGGTCATTTACTTATGGATGATAAAAACAAATACAGAACAATGTGGATTCGAACGTATTCATCTCTATGGATGCTTATAAGCATTATAATCATACTTTATTTGGGTCATTTGTATATTTGTGCAATGGTTGTTGTGATCCAAATCATCATGACATCTGAATTGTTCAATCTACTTAGAAGAACAGATGAAGATAAGTGTCTTCCTGGATTTAGGCAACTAAATTGGTAAGAATTCCTCTGTATTTTACTATGATTTCGAGTTTCGACTACTCAAAATTTGAAAGAGATATATAACTACTAACTAGAGTATGTATGAATTTTTGTGTTGTTCGATTCAGGTACTTTTTCTTCACGGGCATGTTGTTTGTATATGGACGTATACTCAGCCAACAACTTGTGAATACTGCAACTATTGATGAATTCTCTTATAAGTTAGTAAGCAAGATTGTGAAGTATCAGATGGTGTTTTGCTATTTTCTGTATATTGCAGGTTCGTTTATCTTCTCAAAAAGTTTGATATAATATATTTTGGTTTTGATGCATCGCTTGAGCTGATGATCTTTCAGAAACAGCCTCTCTACCAGCGGCGGAGCCAGAATTTTTCTGAAGGGTGTCCAAAAGAGAGGGGGGAAAATTGTTTCTAGTGAGATTCGAGCACATGAGCACTGAAATCTGACATTTAAATCCACTAGGCTACAACATGTTTTTTGTTTGTTAAGGGTGTACAAAATATGTTTTCCTTAATCACTTCGTATATCATTTTAATTATACATACGGTATTTTTTTCCGACGAAGGGTCTCATTATAGGGTAGCTACGCCCCTGCTCTCTACTTTCACCAGGTAGGGGTAAGGTCTGCGTTTACTCTACCCTCCACTGATGGGTTTATTGTTGTTGTTGTACTTGGGATAACATATTTTCATTGACATTCATTCATTTTTGGTTTTGTTTCTTTGCATTTTTCGGATCACTCTATCATTTATTACTTACAGAACTTAGAAATGTTGAGCAATTTGAAGAAATGACCTTAAATCTTTGTGTATTGACACCCCTAATCGAATTGTTTAGGATTCAAAAGTGGAAGAAATCGTTTTATGTTACCAAATAATCTCCCTATTGTCATAGCTATAGATATAGGGATTTTGAGAATACGCCTTAACTTACCTTATTGCGTTTCACAAGCTTTTTTAACAGGAGATGTTACATACGCGATGCTTGTTTGTATTTGCAGGACTTGTTTGGTTCATTCTAACGTTAAAGAAGAAGACGTATAAGTATCAATTTGGTCAGTATGCATGGACTCACATGGTTCTATTTGTGGTGTTCACTCAATCCTCTTTTACTGTAGCCAATATATTTGAAGGCATTTTTTGGTAATATATAAGTTCTCAGGAAGTTAATAAATGATGATATAACAGTTTTTTACTCATGTAGAGTGCATAAACATTTGATTCTTCTGTTGCAGGTTCCTTCTTCCTGCATCACTTATCGCGATGAATGATGTATCAGCTTATTTCTTCGGTTTTTTCTTTGGGAAGACGCCTTTGATCAAGCTGTCTCCGAAGAAGACATGGGAAGGCTTCATTGGAGGATCTGTTGCCACCATGATAACAGCTTTCTTGGTCAGTGGCACCTTTTCAGTACTTCCAGTTTTTTTAATCTTCCTACTATTTTCTGATCAAACTGATAATGTTAGGTCCGTCCTTGTTTAGTAATATGGTATCAGAGTCAGGTTCATCCTGTTTAAGCCCTCCATGTTATATTGTTCACGCTAATATTAGTGGTCTGGGCGTGTAGGGTGTCTTAGAGTGTGTTAGAGTCCTACATTGGTCGGAAAATGGGATAGTGATCTCTTTATACAGACTCTCCTCATGAGCTAGCTTTTGGCGTTGGTTGTATCAGATGCATTAGGTGGTATATCATATATGGCTTGTTATTTGATCTTCCCTCATCTTTTTAGACAGAAAATTGTAATGTGAAGTATACTGTAACGAAACGTAAAGTTTTGTATAATTGAAATTTTCAGCTTCTATGCAGTTTGCAAATGTCCTTGGTCGTTTCCAATGGTTGACATGTCCAAGAAAGGTGAGATATTTTATCTAAGTTAAAGAAAGATATCGAGTATGATTCTCGATGATTACTAATCTAACAAAGAAAATACAGGACCTATCAACTGGTTGGCTTCAGTGTGATCCTGGTCCTCTATTCAAACCAGAATACTATTCCATAGCTGGATTGACTCAATGGGTGAGTCTGCATCCAGGATGTTTATTGCTTTTCTGTGTATACTATGATCTTGCTTTTCCAGGATGTATATTAACTAAAGCTGTACGCGAAATTAAAAGTATAAAACTGTTCTTTCAGCCTCAAAACTCATGGTATAGATCATCTTAATGGTAACTGGAAAAGAATGAATCCTCTGCAACTGTTTTGACAGTTCTTTCTACCAAGGATATGTGGTTTTTGTTACTTGCTGAGTTTTAAGTTTGGTCAAATATTTCGTTTTTATATTATCAACTGTCTCCAACTTGCTTGGGATTGAGGCGTAGCTGTATCTAATATGTTAACAAGCTGGTATTGAGTTTTGTAAAAACACAACAACAACTACGTCTCAGTCTCTAACAAGTTAGGATCAGTTATATGAAAATCCTCACTGCTTTTTTCAAGCTCAAACTCATGTCATTATTAGTTTTGTGAAAACACAATTCTGCAAAATTGTACTGATAGTCCCTTGTCTAGCACTAACAAATGTCAGTAAACTTACTCAGAACTCTACATTTTGCTTGAAATTGCTCTGTTGCTTACAGAACTTACATACTCATTATCATTTAGTGAAATCTTACAGTTCCCTCTGAAGGAGATATCGATACTTCCTGTGCAATGGCATGCTTTATGCTTGGGTTTATTTGCATCCATAATCGCTCCGTTTGGGGGATTTTTTGCTAGTGGTTTCAAGAGAGCCTTTAAGATCAAGGTCTGTACAACTTCTACTGGAAACTGAATGTTATCTTTGTACATTTTAGTTATTCATTTCCTTCATTTACATGGAATCTTCCAGGATTTTGGCTATTACATTCCTGGACATGGCGGTTTCACTGATAGGATGGATTGCCAGGTAATACTCAAGAAGCAGATAAAATACTTGATTGTTCTTGTTTTGAGACCAAAATGGTTCCTATTATGTGAAGGTCAACAAGCTAAGGTTGTGTTGTATATGTGCAGATGGTGATGGCCATTTTTGTCTACATTTACTACCAGTCATTTGTTCCTCAAGACTATTCTATTGACATGATTTTAGATCAGGTAATATTTGATTCTACAACCAACAGTAGTGTGTTGTCTTGATGTCCGTTCATATTACTTCTTGAACCTCGATTATTGTATTGTTTTGTTGTAGTTTTTGTTACACTCTACTCTCTCCAGATCCTACTTGTGCGATTACACTGTGATTATGTTGTTGTTGTGCATAAGTTAAGCTAACTTATTACAATGTTTGCTGCAGATAGTAAGGAATCTCAGCTTTGAGGATCAGAAAACACTCTACAATAGGCTGGGCCAGATATTTAGGCAGAGGCAGATGAAAAATTATTGAACAGTGTTATCAACTTTGCACAAAGTATTTACTTATTGATTTTCTCTTCTTAAACTCATTCTCAGAAAGAGTTTTGCACCAATTTACTATGCTTACTTGCCATCAACCTTAAATAATATAAGCTGCTTCAAATACTGACAAATACAGTGATGACTTGAGAAGAAAATTAAAATGATTTTATTAACCAAAAAGAAGGAATAAATTGCTTAATCTCATAATCTAGGCAAACATAAACACACTCAGACTAGGTAACAGAAGGTTTGAATTAAAAATGAATTGGTTAAAGTGTATACAAATAAACAGCTCTTGAGTACCTCTCAAATAAGTGTAGTTTCAACTCACCAACTTTAAAAAGGCGACGATTCATCATCCTGGAAATTGCATTTGGAGATCAAAAAAGATGCTCAAGATTTTGCAGAGCTCCTTCAACTCGAGCCAACAATCGTGCAGCAATATAAGTTCTGGAAAATTGATACTGCTGAAACTTGCTTGAAGTATCACATCAGTTCCCAGAACACCAATGTTGACGGAGTTCTCAGAAGCATCAACATAAGTTGAAACTTATCAGTGAACATTGAACATTTCTGTCTTTTCACCTAGTTATGTACTGAATATCTGCATTTTCCCTTAGCCATTCAAGTACTTTAGCCCCTTCAAGTACCTCTTGTACCTGGCCAAAATTGAGGGACCATCAGACTATATGCACTTTACTTAATATGGAGAACAAACACGAGACTTGCTTAACTGGCACAAGTTTTGGTAAAGATAGTTTCCGCGTTTCTATCATGATCAAGTCGCTTGAAGTTGTGCATCAATTACATTTAACAGGTTATTGTCAGAATGATTCAGTTAAATACCAACCTGTAGCTTAACTCGGTCCTCATCGTACTCCTGTTGATGCTGTTGGAATTCTTGAATTGAGTTCTGAACCTCCTTCACTAGCTCCTCAGTTGAAAACTGCAAAGTCCAGTAAATGAATTATGATCAGAAAAGGTAAGCTGCATTATATGCATGCCGAAAGTATTTGAGCCTTTCTCATGGCTACCCGCGATAAAATGAAGATATCATTACTAGTGAGCTAATTTACTTTTCAATCACAGTACTTGGTCAAAGTAAAATGAATTTCCTTCCTATTTCTTTCATTGTTTTGACTAGTTCGTATGTAACCAACCACTTAAACAACTACTTTAATAGCTCTTCAAATCGTTAGACAGGCAAAAAAGGAGTTCTGATAGGTGGATCACATAAAGATGAAGAAACTTACCTGCAAATTTTCACGTGTAAATATGTCACCAACAGCTAAATTTTGCTTTATGATACTTATAATATTTTCTTTTTGTGTCTCAAGGAACTCATTCACGGCCCTTGGGCTTGATAACGATGCCAGCTGCTGTTCGTTCAGTTTCATATTTGCCTAAACAAAGATAATGATTAAATTAGAGCATGCATAGAAGTCCATAAACGGAGAGATAACTGAGTGGCGAATGCTTATCTGACCTGCAATTGTAAAAGTTGAGCTCCATAGAGTTGTCTTCCTTGCTCTTGGAAGAGAGATTGAGGAATATCAACTTCAACCATCTAGGAAGTAAGAGAAGATACCGTTAGCTCATTATAAAAAAGTTCAAGAAACAATAGTCCAATAAATGTACAGAAATAGTCACCAAACTTATGGTATATGCATGAGTGCGAGTCTGTGGCATCACAACATTATAATATGTCAAACTTTTAGTAGTGAGTAGAACAACTGATTCCAATAAACCTAAGTGGTTCTCACTAATTGGGGTAGAGAAGTTGCTCGACGAATTTTGTTACATAGGAAGTGGATAGTGTGTTTATATGGTCATAAGCCCATAATCACAAGTTTAGGGGAGAAATCAGCTTGTGTGATTCACAAGAATGAGCTTATGACAAGAAATTTATCAATCAAGCAACACAAGGTCGGTATGGCTTCCGTGTTCGTATTTGGTAAATGCGGCTTCTGAATAGAAAAAAGGAAATGGAAAGAAACCTTGTATAGCTGGTCAAGGATGGCATTGTCAGTTGCTTGGTCTTTAGCTGCCTGTTCGACTTCAAGACATCTTTGTAGCAACGCTTGCTTGACCTGCATATTATGCATCAGGAGATTTCCCCAACAACTACGTGATTTGGGAAAATAAATTGCTTCTCTGCAACTCCTCTGCACGTATGAGAAAAATAGAAGTCCTCACCTCCTCAATGGAGCTGCATCCTGGGAGAAGCCTTTCAGCAATCGAGTCATTTAACTCGGGCAAATCTCTGTAAAACAGTTCCTTACATGCAACCTGATAAGAAAAACCGAAGGAAGGACTTGAACTGAGAAGCTCAATACACCTAATTGGCAAAAAACTTGAAATGATCTCAGAAAACCGTATGATCAATCAGCCTTAAAGTGATCGAGGAAGTTGGAATTTCGTTTTCTTAGAAACATCAATTGAAGTCTTTATTTAGACAAGGGAAAAATCCCACAACTAAGATTTAAATTCAAAATTTGATTACTTATCCATTTCAACTGACCAGTAAGATTATGCAGTTCTTCTCTATAGAAACCCCAACTAAATTGTTTGAGGAACACAAGTTGATTTTGGCAGTCACCTACTTCTTTGCAGAGATAGTAAATAAAGCAACTTTTATTTTCTGGGGTAAGTATTAGTAGCTGCCACTAGGAGTTGTTTAGCATTTCAGAGATTTATACATTTCGGAATTTATGGAGAGCATCTACTATTTGCATAACATTGGCATGAAATGAGTTTTCATGGAGTAACATTGTCAGAGAGGATTTCGTAAAGCCAACCCTAAACATTGGGCAGCCAGACAGGTTGACTTCTTGAATTCTTTATCAGGCAGTGTAGGAACTCACAGTGAATTGAGCATGAACACCACGAAGATCTTCTTGTTTCCATGAGTCTGGAAATACTAAAGGGAATGACTTCGTTTCACCTCGTTTAATACCAATAATTGAGTCACGAAATCCGGGAAGGACATTATCTCCCTCTTCTGTATCAAAATTGAAACCTGAACCATAGATACAGATACAATCAGCACAAACACTTAAGAGAAGCAACTTATGTAATCAAACGTTCGAGCAATTGGAACTTGAAAAACTCAGTCATATAGTTTACAGAAGCAACTAAAAACCAACTTGGGAGACAGTAATTTCATTACAAATAATCTATCAGAGAAATTAGAGACCTTTACTCTCTGCAGCTGGTATGGTTTTAGCGTCTGATCCATCTTGCTCAATCGTAGTTGCTGATATATCAATCACTGCGACATCGCCAACCTGGAAATTTTTTGGATACTTATGATAAGCTACTATGCACAAAAGAACATCCATCTCAACTACTTATGTTCGTCCGAGGGACTTAAATCTCCAAAGTTGCTGTCAAATGCACATAAATTGGACAAAGCAACAATACCGACATGATCAATACTCCGTAAATAAGTAAGCTAGGAAGGAGACAGAAAAGAGTTGTAAAAATTGCATCTGATTTTGTTAACTCTTTAGCAAATTAGACATAATGGCTTTTTTCATATAAATCATACTTAACATGTTCAATGTATAATCTAGACACTTAATTAGTAACGAAGCAGAGAAAAGCTATGTTGCTCGAACTCTTCAAAAATGTCAACAGGTGTGTGTCGGATTCTCCAAAGTAGTGTATTTTTGGAGAACCCGACACGAGTGCAGCATAAATAATGAATAGTCTGCGCAACTTAGGAGAAAAGAGTTAAGTAAACTCAATCACAGACTCTTTAGATGCTTTCGAGAAGCTACCCGACTAGTCTGAGCCTCTGAAGAACTAATAGTTACCTGTAAACCCCTATCAGTAACAATTTTTAATGCACCCAGAGACTTGTGACGCCGTATCAACTCTTTTTCTGAAGCTCTTTGAGCATCCATATCGCTGTCAAGCTCAACAACCACCTTAATATTCTTGTACGCATCGTCAGGTTTCCACTTGATTTCAGGAGCCACATCAACAACCACATCATACCTATAATCATCATTACTAACAGGTCAAGAATCGCCTACTTTTCATGACCATAGACCACAGCAGATATGATATGACAAGTTGACCAGTATCTGAATGTGACATGTCTTCCCAAAGGCCATACACCTGTTCTAGTATGCCTCCGTCCCAATTTATGTAGCATCGTTTGACTTGACACAAAGTTTAAAAAAGAAAGGAAGATTTTTGAAATTTGTGATCGAAAACACTCTTTGACTATTTGTGTGGCTATAACTCATTTCATTAAAGGAAAAAAGAATTTTAAAGTTAAATTATTTCTAATTATAGTAAGGAGACATTCTCTTTGGGACAGACTAAATAAGAAAAATGCGTCACATAAATTCGGACGGAGAGAATATTTAACTAGATCAAAATCTTCCCCCCTTTCAATTTTAAAGCTCATTTCATAGGAACAAGAAACTCTAGATCATGAAACATTCAAGTTTAGCAGCTGTGGAAAATAAAGTTACCAACTATGTTCATTTTTGAGTGTTTAACAAACCTCAAGCAATTCAGAGACAGATAAGTCTTTTCCATGTCTTCAAATTTGGTCACGATGCGGATGGAGTCTTCATATGCGTTCCGGGTAACCTACAGTTTAACAGCATCCATGCATCAAACTTAGCAAACCAAGAAAGTGGAAAGCTAGTTAGAACAATGTACATTCCCTATTATTACTCATAAGCAATCAAATATTTGCAAAGATATATATAAACTACATCCTAGAACTGTCAAAACTGTATTAACAGACACTACTTTGGCCCTGCATTGTATTTATTTTTCCAACATTAGTGAGATACAGAGGTCCTTAAAGCTACAGGTACACAAGCGTTTGACAGGATGTGACTACTGACTAGTAACAAATCCAAACCTCAAATTTGAAACAACAGTTCGAAGAGCTTAAACTATTACAAGATTAATCAATGGTAGAAGTAGTATGACGCACCGAAGACATGGCATGTGGAAGTGTTCTTTTCAGAATAGCTTCAACTACAGCGTTTTGAATATTTTGCTTCCCGACAAAGCCAACAAGGATATCTTCTGGAACATTCTTCCCTGGACGAAATCCAGGAACCTGGACATGTAAAACAGATAGTATGACCAAATACTTCAATTCCTCTCAATAACTGCTGTGGAATTAGAATTTAGATATGGAATAGATGGTCAAGAAGAAATTTAGCGAAAAAGGAAGACACTTTGCCAGTATTTAACATGGAAATTTAAGTCATACTCAATAAAATGATATAGATCATTGAAAATCAGAATGATATTCAGTATAAGAAAAAAAATTCAACATAAATGTAATAACATTTATGAACAATCATAAGGTCATAGTCTTCTCCTCAAGGCAATAAATTAGCTTAAAATAGAACGTAGCTACCCAAGTCGTTGGCAACAATAATAAATTAGAAAAGGTTCTTGTTTATCACCTTTGAACGTCTCATGAACTCTTTTATGACTTGTTTGTAGCAATCCTCACATACAACAGTTGGAACTTCTACAGTCAATCTGATCTGTGAAAAAGAAAATAAATGAAGTTACATGATGGACATGATAATGACATCTTTTGTTCGCGAAATTGAAGCAACGGAATGTTAGCCTTCAATCCTTTGGATACTTTAATTACTATAGATAGGATCAAGCTACAGTTCCAATTCTCAAATTTGACTTTGCCTCATGTATTTGGTACACTTTTTAATGCATCGTCTAAATCGATTAATCCTCCGAAGCTAAATTGGACTAGATCAACTCAATATTTAAAAGTATTCAAAACTATATATAAGTTGCAATTAAATCAAATACATTTCAATACATTGATCAAAGTTCATATAGTTTGAATCTCAAAAAGCGAAAAATGACACATAAACTAGGACCCTAGTGAGTATGAAAAAAAAAAAAACTTTGTGAAGAATCAAATCCATGGGGTTGAAATAGAAAGCAAAAAGAAAACCAAACAGTGTATCCTTTTAGGCGAATCCAAAATTTAAAGCTTATGAGTTCGATAATATAGTTCTTTTTTAAGTAACTAAATTTCAAAATCAATAATTTATACATATTCAATAAATTTCTTATGACAAATATAGAATTCGAATCAAAGCTACTGAGTTAGGCCGAACACATAATCATACTCTAGCTCCAACCATGCTGAGTTGTCGCCAAAAAAATCAAATCTTTATGAAGAATTATTTCGAGCTCATCGCATAGTACTTGCCTAGTGCAATTTACCTCTCTGATTTGCGAGTTATTACACTGGAGTGAGGCTAACCCTAACAAAGAAACCAAATAACTTACCCTTGAATTGGGTTCCTGTGTTTCAGTAACATGAAGATCAGCTGGAAGTTTATCTTCAACAGTTTCAACAACACCAGAAGCTGCTGCTGCTGCCGCCGCCACCAATCGAGCTGATGCCACCAAGGAGGAGGAGAATTGGCGGGAAGATAAATTGGGTTTTTGTTTAAGCAAAAATTTATCATTGAGTTGAAAAAACTGAGCTTTTGTAGAATTTGATGGAAATGAGAGAATTGAAGGATTCAATTGAATGGAAATTGGAGTCGCCATTTTTATTTTTTTTCAGTTCTAAGAAGAAATGCAGAAGTGATGAAGATAACACTACTACTCCCCTTAGCAATTTTCAATATAGGATAAGGTAAGAATTTATAACATTAGAAATAATAATAATTACTAAATTCATATTATTTCTTAGCAAAAATAAAATTGGTTAATTTTATGACATTGATTTTATGGTACTTAACAAACTTATTTTTAAATTTATATTAATTTTATCAGAATTTTCTATTTTCACATTAAAAAAAATTCATTAATTTTAAGTACAAAAGATCTAATGTTTCTGTTATTTTGACAAGAAATTTGAGGGTGAAAATAAAATGTGGTAGTTGAAGATGAACAAAGTTTCATGGAGGAAATATTTTTATCCATAAAATGTTGAATATTGTTAATAATATGATTTTTCAAAAAGAAATTATGAGAAATTGAGTTAAAACAAAATTATAAGATCATGTTAAATATATTTTTCATCAATTTAACCTAGCAAATAAAACATACTTATTGAATTGATTTTAATAATTTTATTTCGATCTGAAACATGATTATTTTTTTAAAATAGAAAAAACGTTTATTGCTTGTTTAACAAAATTAAACTTTAATCATAAAAATAAAATAACTCGCTAGAGCACCTTATATATGTATGAATAAAATTTTAAACCCATTTAAATTCATTATCATTTCCAAACTAGTTAGTATAAGTTTAAAATTTAAATTTGTTTCACAAATATTTCAATATTATTATAATAGATAGTAAACAAATACGACGCCGTTTGAATGGTCAAAACCAGTACTGAAAAATCTACAAAAACAAACAAACATCTATGTCCATTAGCTCCAAGATTTTCGCCATTTTTCTCGAATCAGTGAAGGTAAAGAAAAGCTTTTTTTCGCCATGGCTAAAGTGGCTTCTAGCTCTATTGGATTACACAGACCAAAGCCCTTTCATTTTCGACCTAATCAAACTTTGCACTCTGTGAAACCTTTCAATTATCAGCTGAGCAATCTTCAAAAGTATCAAAGAATATACTGCCAAACAGAGCCCAAAACAGGGGATTGCTGTCAACCAAGCTCTGACCCGTCTGAATCTGCAGTAAAGGTTTAGTTTTTTCACTTTCTTTGTTGTTTTTGTTGATACCCATTAAGGTTTATTTAGGTGGGTTAGCAGTGGTGTAAAAAGTGTGCAGTTTTGTGAACTTTTGAAAAGGGTATTTTTGTTTTAGTGTGATTGAAGATAACCTTTTGGGTCAAATTCCCATGTTAATAACAACACTCTTGTTAATTGACTTAGTTGCAAAGAAGATAGAGAGTGATGTGGTCTAATGGTCAATTGAGGGATGAGAACCGTGAGGTCTTAGGCTCCAATCTTGTTAGGTGATTTCTTCCCATCCGTCTAAGCCTTGGTGGATAAAGATACAGAATAGTGCTAGTGAGAGACTGAGAGCTAGTAGATACCCCACAGGAATTAGTCGAGGTATGCCCAAGTTGGCTCAAACATCTCGGTTAGTGAGAGTATCAAGAATCCTATGGAATTAGTTGAGATGTGTGCAAGTTTGTCCGGTGGACTCCATTGTTATGAAAATATTGGAAGTTACTTACAATAAGGCAACAACATACCTAGTGTAGTTCCACAAGTTGCGTATGGGAAGGGCGGTGTAAGCCACCTTATCTCTACCTTATGAAGGTATCGAGGTTGTTTTGGATAGACCCTCGGCTTAAGTAAAGAATAACCCGAACAAAGAAAAACAACAGGTAATAATAAAATCAAAAATAGTAAGAGAGTAATAATAATAATATTGATCAGAGAAACTGGACAATCGCTCAACTACCTACTAACTATTTACCCTAATCTTCGACCTCCAAATCCCATCCTATCTGGGGTCATGTCCTTTGGTAAGTCACCTCTCCCCAAATAAAAAAAAATGGAAGTTGTTAATACTTCATGTAAAGGAAATATATAGTGTTAATGTTATCAGCCATACCTATATGTGAAAAGCTCTGGTGTTATAGTTCCCTGTATAATTTGTTTCACAGAAAAAAGAAAAGAATAACAAAGAAGTTAAATTCGTTCAAATCAACTTATCAATGTTTGTGATTTTGCTGGTGAGGTGATGCATTTACAAAGAAAGTATAGCTAGTGCTGCAATCTAATCTTCAAGTTGATATAGATACATAATTTTGATAGCATTGCCGCTTTCTCAATGCACACTGACCCATTCTGATAATGACCCTTTGGATATTAATTCATATCTGGTGTAATATTTTGATTAGAATCTGATGGTTCAGCTAAATGTGTATTGTACAGGAGAAGTCCTCAATAGAACCAGGTGCTGGCGCTGAGAGTAGTAAAGCTGAAGTCTCTCCTCCTTCTACTGGCCCTGAATATCCAACCAGAGACTTTAATCGGCGAGTAGCACTAGTGTCTGTCCTTGCAGCACTAGGACTTTTCTCTTCACAGAGACTAGATTTAGGTGTTTCTTTGAAGGATATCACGGCTGCAGCACTGCCATATGAAGAGGTTAGTGTACAAGCTTGACCGTCATTTCTTATGATAATTTGTTTTGTTGCGTCCATTTGTTTTCGCCTTTGCTTCAATCTACATAGTAGACACAACACAAGGCTTTGTTATTTCTTTAAAAATTTGATGACACCCCCTACCCTAAAGCAAATCTAAGCTTACCTGTAGCTTTTTTCAAAAAAAATTCTCCCCTCTAAATCACAGATATGTACTTCCACTATTGAGTCGGTTCAAATGTAGTTTCTTTCTTATGTTTTCTTTTTGATCTCTTCCCTTGCAGGCTCTTTCCAATGGAAAGCCTACTGTTGTAGAATTCTATGCCGATTGGTGTGAAGTTTGTCGAGAATTAGCTCCAGATGTCTATAAAGTTGAACAGCAGTACAAGTAAATCTCTCTTTTGTCATTGATTCCTGATAACCAACTCCTTTTCCAATCAATATAATAGAGTCTGTCTTTTAGGTTTTCTTTTCAGAGAAAAATTTCCATTTCTTCAATAGCATGTGCATGTTTGAGTTTCTGCTTGTTCTTTGAAGCATGTGTTAGAGTTAGCAATATGCATAGCATAAGTCCATGAACAATTTAAGTTAAGAAGGTTCATGCTCTTGTCTATCCGGAACAGTGTATATCTCACACTAGGTATGTTGTTGTTGTTAAGGTTCGTATTGTTAATGCAGGGACCGCGTGAATTTTGTTATGTTGAATGTGGATAACACGAAGTGGGAACAAGAGCTTGATGAGTTTGGAGTCGAGGGTATTCCCCATTTTGCATTCCTGGATAAAGATGGAAATGAGGAAGGTAATGTTGTTGGCCGCCTTCCAAAACAGTATTTGCTTGAGAATGTAGACGCCCTTGCAGAAGGAAAAGAATCAATACCTTATTCTCGCGCTGTGGGACAATATACAAGTGCTGAATCGCGTAAGGTCCATCAAATTTCTGATCCAAGAAGTCATGGTTAGAGCTCATACGCACCCAGATATATTTACCCAAACAAAACTATCATCAATTCTTGTAAGACTTGCATTTGAATTGAGTAAGAAGTGACAAATACCACTTGCTAGTCTGTAAATTGGCACTATTTTCACACACTTCGTTGTATATATGAATATGCAGACTACCATAATTTATTGCACAAGTGACCCTTTTCTTTGTAGCTAATTCCACTGGTTAGCTTACTGAGTGTTCTAATATTCGTTGTTACCTATATAGAGACTGCTCTCCACAATGATGTTCGTGTTCCTTGCGCGATGGGGTTCTTAGTGGTAAAGTTGGGTGAAGAAGATCCTGCTTCGAAGTCTGAATATCGTATTACAACATTTTCTGTGAAGATAACAATCAGCTAGCAATTATTCTCCCATCTACACAGACGAAAAAAAGAAAGATAAAAAGCACCAATCTGATCCACACAGCCACAAAAATACATGAAGTTGGCTATAAAATACTTGATCAGATACTGAAAGTATGCTTCTTTATTTTCGCTGTAGCTGAAAAAATAATACTGACTTCTTTCACTCAGAGATACGGTTTAGCAATGACCGAAGCGATCTGTCTCTCAAGCGGAATAAGTTAAATCCTCAATTAAAAAGTACAAAACATATAACAAGACTTGTGTACTGGTAAGGAAGTGGAGAGGGGAAGTTGTCCACCCACAATAAGAATAGCCTTATGAATCAGAGGGTTCTGATTGTTTCAATTTTAACACAACTATAAATAAAGGGCAAAAAAGAACATTGAAGCTATAGGTTTAACATCTGCACAATGAACACCTTCCCTGAAATAGAATGTAGAGCTCAAATCGCCTAAGATAAAAATGTTCTGATTTTTAGAACTGCAAGCGCTCTAAAACACTAGTGAGTAGTGAGCCACCAATTTGGACGTTGGTAGTTTGATCAATTCCCTGTACTCTCCACGGCTACTGTCACACCAACTTCAGCAGGTCGGATAATTCGGCCATGCAAGGAATACCCTGGCTGTAAACAGAAGTGCAATTAAATTGTCTGCTATTCATTTGAATTCTAATGCGAGGCATTTCCATTCTATTTGAGTTGTGTAAAGACCGCAAATGCTTATACGATGTTGCTTCAGGACTATGCAAAAGAACAAGCAAATTTTGTAATTGAAAAGAAAATACTAAACAATACCTTAAGACAAACAGCAATCATTCCAGGAGCCTTTTCAGGATCAGGTACTTGAAATACTGCATTATGCTTATTTGGGTCAAATTCTTCATTTGTAGGATCAATTTTTTCAACACCAAATTTTTTGAATACCTGAAAAGCCAAAAGAAGCATCTTAGATCTAAAGGAGAACCTACATGCGAAAAGGATTAAAGATCCATAACATAGTGCAAAAGAACATTTACTATACCCCCTGGACCTCAACAAGTAGTATGAAAATAACATTGAAGTTTGAAATAAGACAAAAAGTACTCTAGGCAGATGGACGATGGTCAATAGCCAAAAGCTAATGGCTACTATCATTTCCCAGAGGTATGTTCCTATTTATTAGACCTTCAACGTGAACTTGTAACTGGAGAAACAAGTAAGCCCACTACTGAGATTTTTCAGTGTCAAGGATCTTTTTCTTGCAACTCATTTACTGCAGCTGCACGTGAATATCGCAAGCCTGTTTTTGCGTCTTATATTTATTTCAGAAGCCAGCTGTGGCATTAGCACGAAGAAAATCTAAAGCAACGGCCCCCTTAGCCAAAACTTATCAGCCTAAGAGTGTATTTATGAAATAGCTAGCTTAGGTTAATGAATATAGTGGCATGATTACCGTGACCCAGTCAGACCTTAGGATGGGGAATATGATTCACACTACACTTGAGTAGCTTAGAGTACACACTTCATGTCATTTACACTGACCAACTTTATATCTTAGCGCGGCTTACAGAACTGGCAAATCTTGTCGCCATCTAGCAATTTTAATACTAACCTATATATACACCAGTTGTTCGGATCCTATATGACATATTTACTATATGGAGAGTCAAATAATCCTTTGAATGTGATATCTCCGACAATTGTCTAAGTATTTATATTTATAAAAAAACTTGTGATTCATAGTAATTCTATGTTTTAAATATTTAAATATAATTCTAACAACAATCGTTGTCGAACAGCTTCCCCAGCATAAAGGGGAGTTCTTTTTAAGTGGGTTGCTTCGTGCTCACAACAAAACTGAGAGACTTCGCCTTCATGCTCCAAAACACATCCCCTTTCTTTTTGAAATAAAGAGTTCTTCAAAGTTGATTGTCTTAGTATATTTTGACCTACTTTTTACTTTTCAAACTTCTCTAGTCATGTTACCAAACTTGAGTTAATAATGTGTCACATACTTGACCCTAATATAATATAAGTTAACCAATAGAATACAAGACGAGGTTCCATAGTGCATGCTATTTGCAGATGATTTTGTGTTAACTGAAGAAACGAGTGAGGAAGTCAATGAAAGTTAGAATTATTGAAAAGCACTCGAGACTACTATGGTTCTCATGATAAGTAGAAGGTAAACGAAAAAAATTTAACAGAAGGTGCAAATGGCAACAGGAAGGATAAAATAAGTGAATTTCATCCGAGATGATTCCACCATGTCTTAAGCGCCTTAAATATGTGCAACAGTGTGATTATTGGAAGTGATAAAAGGAAAGAATATGGATATCTCTCAACTTAATGTGGATACAATACAAGAACATAATGCAATGCATCGGGCGCTATTCAAGCGTTGGGATTAAGACAATTTATTTTTTTGCAAAGGAACTCCAGTTGTTACTTCTGTATCGGGTAAAATATCTGTCAAAGTTCATTCAATTCATGTTAGATATGAATACTTGCGTTGGGGTGTGTGAGATTAAAAGGACCTGTACTTGATTGATTTAGCTTTTTAATTGTTTTTTTTTTATGACCGTGGTGTCCGGGCCAGTTTTCGCGCACCTCGACTAATTCGATGGGATACCTCCCACCTCCCACCAACAACAGATAGACTCCCCTTTTATTTAGGCAAACACGAACTAGCTGGAATTGTGACTAAATTGTTGAACAAGGTTTGATGTTTTCCAGAAGTTCTTTCTATTTTTGTTAAGACTTGTATTTTTGTGAAGGGATTTGGAAAGCCTATAAATTATAATTAACTAATTTTGTTTTTGTTCCCCAACAAATCAAAAGGATCAACCACGAGACATTCATTTGTTTAGTTCTATTACATAGAGTACTAATGATTAATTTCTAATTATTAGGTATGATTGAAAAAAGTGCATACTAATAGGAAGTGATTCTTCCAGCCTAGAAAGCTGAAATTTTGCTCTCCCTGCTCTTTCACTTCATAACCAGACAAAGAGAGAACATGATAACCTAATTTTATTTCTTGCGTTCAATCCCCCTCCCCCCTCTTTTTAGCCCAAGAGGGCACAGACAAGTTGAAGTACTAGATACTCGTTTTCCAATCCACGGTAAAAAACATAATAGATGTGGTACTATATATTTACAGGGTAACAGTGTACCTCCGACAGCTGTTTATCAGTCATTTCAACACCTTCCAGAAGTGTCTTCAGAAGTGGCACGGCACCAGTTGTGTCTTCAGATACATCAATTTTGGAAAAGCTCTCTTTTACAACGGAAGAAGCCCTCCCCAGATTATCAGAAACATCCAGAAGGGCTTTCACAAAATTCTGCAGCATTATTAGTACAAAAGATGAGAGAAATAGAAGGGCAACTTAAGACTACCGAAAAATAATCTTGCTTATGTAGCATAGCCTGCGCTTACAAATACTAACCTGAATGGCAAACTTCTTAGTATTTTCTGCTTCTCGTCTAGTTCTCTCCATGACATTCTCCATCTCTGCATAAGTTCGAAGAACCTTATCCTGCATTTTCTGAAACTCCTCATGTTTCATCTTTAGGAGTTCTTCCTTCTCAATCAGATATTTCACCAGGTCCTCCCTGGAAAGGTCCTCCAAATCCAAATCTGAATCTGAACAAGAAAAAACATGCTTTTTAGTACATCTTCTGCTTATGGCATTTTTAGTCATGTTAAACTGGAAAGCATATCGTAACCTGATTCTTTCTTCTCATCCTGAACGTTAGAATCAGCAGAAGCTGAAGCTTTCTCTGCTCCGCTTCCTCCTCCACCTTGGGACTGAGATGTTTCTTTTTCATCAGGTTGAGGGGACGCAGAGGATGAGATTCCAAAACGTTGCAAGGCCGATTCAGGTACTAGAGACACCTAACCCATAAACACAGTCAGCAGAATCAGCAATGAAGCTCGAGAATGTATATCAAACCACTGCCCATGCATCATTTTACAAGACGAGCATATTATCATTTTTTTTCGCAAACTTGGCTACTTACAATAAAATAAAGCAATTAAGAATCTTTTTTGTTTTTTCAAAATTACAAATCATTTTATAAGTCTTGCCCTGCATTTTCAGTTCATTCGAGAGCCAAAAATATACAATTACATACTGCAGATTAGACTAGGCAAAACGGCTATATCTACACTGTTCGAATTCCAAACAAATCTCAACTCCTTTCCTACTTCTACTATTCTATATGTGAGACTTCCCCATGTTGCCAATGAATCAAACTTTCCCAAGATTAAAATTTTGGGAGCAAACCATTAAAAAACAGACTTAACTAGATAAAACTGAAGTTAAAAATAACATCAAATTACGGTCCAAACAGAAGCCTGCTGTACACGAAAATTAAACTAAGGCAAAATGGTTATCTACACTTTCTGAAGTCCAACAAGTTTTAACTTATCTCCTCCTTCTACTAAACTATATCTGAGAATTCCATTCTTGCTAATGACTCAAACACAGCAAATCCAAAATCTTCCCAAGATCAAATTTTGGCAACAACCCATTCAAAATCAGAGACTTCAATTTATAAAACTGAAGTTAAAATTAACATCAAGTTGTGGGTCCAAACAGAATCCTATTGCATAGCTAAATTACAATTTCTGCTTAAACCCCAGCAAAACCCTAATCCACAAAAAAAAAGGGGGGAAGAACTGAAAAGAGTATTGAGGAAGCACAAAGATTAAACCTTTTCTCTTATATTGCGAATTGAATGAAACTGAGATGAAAGTATGGGAACATGGTGCTGTTGATTCTGTCGATAATAGAGTAGTAGCGAGTTGCGGCACTGTGTCAACATATTCCTTGAGAACCGAGATGAGATTCTACTCAACACCATAGCTGAATTTAGGGTTTTTGCTATGAAAATTGCAGTGAGATTGTAAATTCTAGGGATGGCGGTGGAACAATGAAACAGAGAAGGGTTTTAGGAGAGAGAGAGAGACAAGTGGAATGGGGAAAAAAGAAATTTTATTTGGAACACAAAACAAAAAATAATTAAAAATCTTGAATTAAATTTTGCAGCCAAACAAATAATAAAAATTAAATGTAACCCCAAAGTTGTAGAACCTTATAGATTATTACTATAGTAAGTTATAATTAATGATCACAAAATAATAGTGAATCTCTTTTTTGGACATAATTACACGTAACAACAATAAATTTAGTGTAATCTTATAATAAAAATAAAGCACATTAAATAATGATAATATACTAATTACTTGATCAACAAAAAATAATAGGTATTATTATTTCGAATAGTAAGAAATTAGGAAACTGATACTAATAAAACTTAAAAGAAACACACACTCGATTACATAGCCTTCTAGTGTACACCTTGAACGTCATATCTTTTAATTTAGGATCATGTCCTTGGTAAGTTGTCAAAATATCATAGCCTATTTAATCAGCTCGCTCTAGTACTTTATCGAACTACGTCTACCTCTCTCATATTCACTTAAGTCAACTTCTTGAACCTCTTATGTTTGATCATCTCAGTCTTACCTTCCTCAATTTGTCTACCATGAAAGTTACTCCACATTGTATCGAATACTCTCATTTTTTTACGATCATATCTCTTCTAATAAGTCAACATCCTTATTTCTACTCCTTACATCTACTAGACATGTGAGTTCTTGAGCGATAAACGCTCGTTTTAATACGATATAGTTGTTCTGACTAACAATTTTGTTAACTTGTCTTTGAGGCATGATAACATTCTTTTCACACAAGACATCAAGTACAAACTTTCATTCTATTCACCCTGCCTAAATACGACGTGTAACATCAATCATGACATTCACATAAAAATTATATCTCATAGAAGGAAATTTCACATTGAGCAAGTACTACAAATAGATATACTTTCTTAAAGCTATGAAATCTAATAGTATTTGGAGATTGTTTCAACTCCAAATGCTATTGTTTCAAGCTTCAACAAAATTATTATCCATCTAACTTCACGGTGAACTCCAGCAACATGAAGCACCAGTGGTCTAGTGGTAGAATAGTACCCTGCCACGGTACAGACCCGGGTTCGATTCCCGGCTGGTGCACTCTGAGCTGTGAAGAAATTTGCATTATGTGGTGATTAGGGTCTCCACAATTGTCTGATTTGGATGACTGAAATAGCACATCTGAGCTCTTAATTTTTATTTTTATTTTTTAAAAAATAAACTTACTTATATTTTTGTGTCATACTAGTTCATATATGTTTTATTCTTAGGATAATTTAATTTTTACTTTGGGTGATAAATAGTTCACGCGTATATCTTTATTAATCACATAATCTTTAAAAATACAGTTTAATTAGATAAAAACCACTAGGTGTAGGCAAGTATTCGTCAAATGTTTGTTTGTAATTGCCTTATTTGTACCTCACTTCTTCTTTTGGAAAATTTTGTTGAAGGAGAAGTTGCAACAACAATAACATACTCGTGTAGTTTCAACTTTAAAAACACAGTTCGATTATATAAAAACACTAGGTGCAGGCAAGTATAAGGAGAAGTTGCAACAACAATAACATACTCGTGTAGTTTCAAAAGTAGAGTTTGAAAAGATAAGATGTATGCAAACCTTATTTCTTACCTTCTTAAGGTAAATAGGTCGTCTCTGATTGACCCACAACTCAAAAAGAAAGTATCCGACACATAAAAGGAGAAGTTAGCACTTTGAAGCTCTACTGTGTGAAGTTCATATACTTCTATACAACATGACCACTGCAATCCCACAAGTGGAGTCTGAAGGTGATCGAGTAAACTCAGACCTTACATCTATCTCGTGAAGCTAGAGAAGTACAATACTTATAATTCCATAATACGACAGAAAAATATGGCAAAACGCAAAATCTGCAGTTCTGCTTGTAGAACTTTGACTAGTAACTAGTAAGAGAAGTCATTTAAACAGGATACGTAATCAGCCTAACTCTTCGTAAAATCTGTGGAGTCTATATAGTGTTCGAAGATTAAGCACAATGATTAAACATTACAATAAACTCAATCATCTTGGTTGCTTGGGGAAGTGCAACTTGATCAGCGTTGGTAGTTCAGTCAGATCAACCTGGGACTTACCCAACAAGACACTCTTCAACTTTTCATCGCAATTAACCAAGTTCTTGTTGTTTGGATCCTAAAGCAAAACATCACAGAGAAGTCATGATAAAGCTAAAATCATTGCAGTTCTGTCAAAAACATCGAGTGTAATATTTGAAGCACATAAAAACTAGAGAAAATATCTATAACAGCTTCTCACAGCCTAGTTAAAATGTGTATAAATCATACGAGGACATGAAAAGGACTGAGTGAACTATATGAAGGGAGAAATCAACAATTATTTCCTCTGTGCATTGGGAAACAAATTGCTTCATAAAAGGGATAATTTAACGGATGTGAGAAATAGAGATAAATCACGCAGAGCAGTGATCCAACAGTTCACCTATACATGTTGGAGTTGCCTCCACAGTTACAGACACAGTGAAACATATATACCCATAAGTCTTATGTTGTTTGCTTAGCTATAACCTTTAAGCAGCCTCCTGGTTCTATGCTAGACTTAAGTGCTGCATATCCATGTCCTCACTCTATATTTTTTGAAAAAATCAGAACATCGTTTACAAGAAAACCATGTCAGAGGTTAAAGAAGCAGATTCTTTACGATTAGAATACCATTTACTAATTAATACCACTAATGCGAAAAGCTACTCAAACTTACTCCCAAGTTTTATGGGAACCATTCCATTTTAAGATGTCCAAAAAGGCATCATTCCGTTTAACTTTCAGAACTTTCAAGAATTCAAATTCATTACACTAAAACTTTAAACTTTGATCTCGATGATTTCTCTATCAAAACAACTTCTCAACAATTACTTTATTACTTTCCTCCTCTTTTGATAACGTAATATATAATTTAAATAACATCTTAAACATCCAAGTAAGTCAAATACTTGTAATATAACATCGGCTGGAAGGACCATCAACCATGATAAACCCCTTTCAAGTTTATCCTTGTTTACTCATTAATGTGGCTTAATAAAATGAGCTTAAAATACACAGCTAAAGATATCCCGGATATGGAAGGGGTTATCTTTGAAACGGAGTAAATATGCATATATGGTTCTGCGACCAGAAACCATAATAATGCAGAGGCTATATAGGTACCTGGAGATTGTTTTCTTTGATGTAAGACCAGACACGCCTAAAACAACCCAAGCGGGAGGTCTGCGACTGACCCATGAACTCTCGAAGTGTTGAAGGGAGATTTACTAGGTCAATCAAATTGGCTAACTTCTTTGGGTTGTCTGTCATAACCTTTTTCATCCGCTGTGGCAGCATCTTGTTAGCTTCTCGCTCCCCTGCAAGGAGAAAAAAATCATCCCATTAGATTCTCGTCCTCGCTGGATATAAAATGATTCTTGCTTCCCTCCAACACAATAAAATGATCATAACCACACAGAGCTACAAGCCTGTCAATGCGTTTGGCACAAACCAATAGCTTTGATGTAGACCATGTACTTGTATATAAAAGTCTACTTAGTAAGCCTTAATTTGGACCGTAAAAATTGTGAAATTCGGAAAAAAGTAGTATGTGTCTTTCAAGTTGAAAATGGTAACATGAATACAAATTGGAATTATTTTAGAATTTCTACGAGTGATTCGAAGCGAGCATTGTGAAACTTGTTTGGGTTTTTCAAATTCCGAAAAATTGCAACAATTCATATCCAAACAGTTATCCAGAATAAAATCCCGGACAAAAGTGAATAATCCCTAGCCAAACAGGCACTTAATAAGTTATCAAGAACCCATTAAGCTATATTTTCAAGAATCTAAAACCCATAAACACAAAATCCTAACACCACAAGATCATTCATGCTCAGACCAAAAAAGGTGTCACTTTTCAGGTACATTAGAAAATCAAAATCAAATCTTTACTTAAAACTACTGTTGGAGAGCTTAAAAATGAAACGCATAAGCATAATTGAACACTACAATTTCTAAGAGGCATTTCATCAAACACATAGAGTTAAAAAAAAAAAAAAAAAAAAAAAACTCTACAGAGAAAACGCAAATTAGAAAACTGACAAAGTCAGTGCTGCAGTAATAGAATAGCCATAACAAGGAGAAAGAGGCCACAGACCTCGCACTCGTCAGCAATGGAATTTGGGAACAACGATTTGGTGCTCGCCGTGCAAGGGGCTTGGCCGTATAAGTACTAGTTGGCTTAATACAATTTATTTGCCTAAATACAATTTGTTATAATTGATTAAATATTTTTTTTATTAGAAATTTTTTATTTATTTATATATATATATATTTTCTAGTGATTGTTACAACTCAATAATATATCGAGAGAGATTTCATAGGTTGAATATGAGAAATTCTCAAATTAGAAAAATACTAGATCATTTTTTTTTGGATAGGTCATCACCGTTATAAAAAAGAAAAGACGTAAAACACCATGCTTGTCCAATTGATGTGGATGTGCATAATTAAAAGAGATGATGTATGTCTATTTAATAGACGTTTGAGAACACACATGAAAGGTTTTTTCAAAAGTTTGAATTGAAAGTATCAAATAGTAACACTTTATCATGTTTTAACAAGTCGTAATTCGAGTGTCTAAACGGCCCTGGAAATCTATATGATCTGAGTCCACTTCATACCAGTGATGTTTGCACCATTCAATGAATACATGAGTGTTTTTACATATGCTAACATCACATAATCACATAATATAATTAATTATTGCACATTTTTTTCTTTGGTTTTTATATTGAAATCATGCTAACACAGAAACAAAGATCTTCATGTGTTCAAAATTCTGAAGAAATTGTGTTTGTATGTGCCACCATAATTGCCAGCTGATAGTATGTGTTCATTAGTCCTTGTTGAACCCAAATTTTGTTGAAGGTAGAAATTCTCAATGTGAGACCAAAAAGGAATAAGGTTACAAGATATAACAAACCAGATTCAGGCAGTAATAAACTTCAAATTCTACCAGCTCTAGATCGCGATTAGTCATAAGGATTCCTGAAATTCTTGAGAAGTTCAGGGATGTCATAACCAAGCATATCGTCAACATCTTGTATCATTTTTGGCTTCAACTTCTCGAATCTGTCAAAGCTATAACCACCGAGAACTTCCCTGAAGTGTTCGACATTTGGAAAATCTCCAGCAGGCAGATGGAATTCCCTTTGAACCTGTTTGGATGAGTTGGACATGAACACATAAGACTAGTAATCAATACTGAAATTACTCCCTCCGTTTCAATCTGTTTGCTAGTTTTGCCTTAAAATGGAGTTTAAGAAAGTAATGAAGACTTTTGAATCTTCTAATCTTAAGCTAAAGATATGTAGAACGCACTAAAATGTCTTCTAATCTTGTGGTCTTAAACATGTCACGTGGAAAGTTGAAGTTAAAAAGTTGCCCAAAAAAAAAAAAGGAAAGAGAGATTCTTTTTTAAACGAACTAAGAAGGATAAAAACAAACAAATTGAAATAGAGGGAGTATATATAGCATGTAGATGACAGTTTAGTGCACATGTGTAAGTGTGGTAATGAGAGAGTGATACCTTTCCAAATTCGTTTTCCAATTCATCGATGAGTCTCTGTTGAGTCTTGGCTTTTCCTATCATAGCAGGCATCTCTTTTCTGAGATGACTGATTATGTAAGCATGTATCTTGGCAGCTCTAGCACGTTTTACAAATTCATTGATCTGTACACGATAAAACATGCTTCTCAGTCCTTGTTTCAAGTATAGTTTGAGTAGAGTATATGAGCTATTGTTATAAAGACTCAAAGTTAAGATTGTGGATTTACACGACGATCACAAGCCTTCTTTGGTATGTTTTTTAAGTCTGTAAGGAGATCATCTTGCTCCTTTTCAAACAGTTCTTTCCCAAGTGGCCCTGCTGCAGCTTCTCTCATTGGTTTGTCATTAAATGATCTATGCAAGCGAAACACCAGAGTTAACGAAAAATGTAACTCTAAAAAGGAAAATGAAGTATTAGGTATACGATATCTAAACTGAATCATCATCATAAGGACTTGAAGACATTATCTGAAATGAAAACGCAAATTAGACATTACTTTCAAGTGACCATACAACATCTGACTTAATCATTAAAGAGAGGAGCGACGGATGGGGTGGGAGATTGTCTTAAACACAAGATAGCATCTGGTGATCAAATGCGACGTCCCATAAGGTGTATATTTTCGAGTCTTAAACATCCCAGTGATTGATCTAGACTTGGTATCCATTACAATTTACAAAAAGTTTATTAACATTGAGAAGGAGTTCACCATGTTCCGAATCCATCAGGTCACAGAGCTATTCTCTTCCTCAAACTATCGCTTAGGTGCAACGCAATTCATTTAGTTGGCTAAACCCATTTAAATCAAGTATTGGACTAACTGGAAAACTGTAAAGATCATACCCAATGTAGACGCGGGCGACCTCAGGAGTATTTAGAACTTTCCCCAAAGACCACATTAATGCTCCATAAACCCTCATAAGCTGCAATTGAAACCAGCTGATGAATTTACCTAGCAGCATAGTCTAGAAAGAGGTGGAAAACGTAAATGATGAAAGAAAATGGCGTTACTTGTTGAGTATCAATTTGGTCAGCTTTGTTCAGAACCACACGTATCTTATCATCATGGCCTCGAAGAGAAGCAATGACACGTTTATTCATCACTTATATCAAGCTTGTGAGGATCAAACAATAGAAGGATGAGATCGCACTTGGCAGCAAACCAGGAAGTCACACCAGTAAAGTCATAGCTCCTTTGTGTTCTCTGCTTTTCCCCAGATAAAACTCCAGGCGTGTCCACCAGTGTAAAATGCTCCAACAACTTTTTTTAACATGAGAGAGGAAAAGTTCAGGGTAAAAAGGAGTTGAAAGTGTTCATAGTTTTGTTAAAGGTTTTTTTGATAAGTAAATTGATCAATAACTCACAGGATGCGCCATTTGAGAACACTCAAACTTTGACAAAAACGCAGTTCCAAAAGTTGTCAGACCGCTAAATGGCATATCTGCTTGAACAGCAATTGTGTTTCCTGGAATACTTCTTTCATCAGGCCCATTCTGTATAACACACAGTCAAAAGTGAACACCAATCTAACAAAAGATTCAACATGCAGCAAGTTTTGAGAAAAGTATTAGCAAGCATGTATCGCATTAATGAAACTATCGCGAAAAAACCATCAGAACAGTGCGATCCTTAACATGGTAAATAGAAACATATATGGTAGACTGTAACAGAGAGAGAATTATATACCGTAGTGGTTAGTAAGAGTAAAGAAATGGAACATACCATGACAACTACAAATCTGTCTGTTGTAGGCTCTGGTCCAATGTGAGCACCTATAGACAGACATACGGGATGCAAAAATGTAAACAAGAGCCTCTTGAATACAAGAACAAGACACTTACACAAGCAAAAAGGAGTTTTAGCTAACCTGGATAACTCATTTTAAGTAAATGTTTAATGAATGTTGTTTTGCCAGTGGAGTATTGACCCAAAAGCATCACCATTGGCTTGGCATCAAAATCACTATTCGTCTATTATGCACAGCACATATCCATAGCACCTCAGCTGTTTATTTATCAATATATTCCCCTACCAATATAAAGGAAGAATAACTGAAGGGAAATGCACCACCTACCAACAAAGGAGAGACAAAATCATTAAAGTGATATGCGACTTCTAGCGGCTTTAGTTTTTGGATGTACAACTTCTTCAGTCCATCAACTATTGATGTGACGGAGGTTAAAGAGATCTGCAGGTAGATGACAGGAGCCAAGTATCAGGAGCGAACAAAGAATTAAGCATTAACATGCTGTAAACTGTTGTAGGATGTGCTTGGGAAATTTGTGGATAGGAAAATCCCATGCAATAATTTCAACCAATACTCTAATAAATATAATCAAGCAACTGCATACTGATGGACAAGAACAAAAATACTTCTAGACAACTTAGTTCGATAGAGAAACACCACATGCAGAATCTGAGCATGTAATTGGAGCTTGTGGAGGTTGTATAGCATATATAACACTTAGAACAGAGTTCAGTCATCTGAAAAATGCAAGTTTTGATAAAGAGGAAATACCTTCTTTGAAGATTTTGATGATGAAAACCAACTAGTTGTTGGTGCAGCCGGGACAGGAGCACTGCCTGCTTCTCCAATCAATAAGTTAGATGCAACCATACCATCTACCTCCTTTCTCCACACTCCAAGAATATAAGGAAAGTAAAAATAGAATAACTACTAGTATAAAATGAGGTATATTACCATTCTGATCCTGTTCGCTTTTAGGCATCAGCTTCTTCTTCTGTTTTCAAAATACTAATTTAAATAAGGTAACAGTTCAATGTTATATGAAAAATAAGGTAGAAGGTGAATCTAGCACACTTACAGCAAGAAGAACATCCAGACCTTCCATCGCAGGAGGTGGCAAATTTTCAAAGTCAACTGCAATACATTTTGCATGCGTAAAATCAGTATATGAGAAGAATGTTTTAGGTCATAGAAAGTCATACAAGGCAGGAGAAGTCATTTTTTTTGTGAATAAAAACATAACTAGAACAGGTTATAAAATTTAAAAGTTGAAACTGTGCAAGTTACCATCAGCATTTAAAAGATCACTGGTTACTGCATGGCCAGCTTGCGCCAAAGCGACCAACTACATAACGAAAAGCAAAGAAAGATCTCTTTTTCAGATGGATTAGAATTAACAACCAAAAGAAAAACTGAAATGAGAGCATGGAAAAAAGTAGTACCTGCATTCCAACAACAAAATCTCTAAAATTGAGAAACCCTTGTCGTTTGGAATCTGCAATTGCCCACACCTTAGGAAAAGAAGAGAAATGAAACAAATTGTTGAAATAATTTTAAGCAGTGGAAATGACTTGTCAAAACTGGGAGGAAACCACAAATTTAAGAGGTCAAACTGATTTTGTTTTAATCAGTAAAGAAAATTGTTGAAAGAGGTCACAAGCTACTACTATAACGTCCGTACATATACACATCCAATGAACCACAGGCCTTAAGAATCACATAACAGAATGGTAAGCATTTTCTATCCAGCATCCTACTTCAGAAGATATTTATCAGCACCACGCAAGTCTAAGTGCTTAAAATGTCCATGAATTGGGAACAACAATACACAAAAATCAGCTCTGTCTGTCAGCTTTCAACTATAGCTACTATGCATAGTACTTGAACTGATTCGAAGAAGAACTGAAAACTATCTTTACTACATGAGCACCTAGAAACTCACTAGTTGATAACTTATCCTCATATACAAATACCAAAAGATGAATAAGGTCTTCAACATACTTCTTCAAATCCCAACAGAAATGCTATGTGATTTTCTTACCATCTGTCTAAACCTTGTTGGACAAAGTTACCCGATATCTGCTAGTGATGTAAGCAAGGCGGAGCAGAAGGGTGCAAGAAGGTTCAATTATACTATATAACTAGAAAAAAAAATGAATTTCACACATATATACAAGTTGTTGAATCCCCCTTATTTCAATTCCGGGCTTCAACACTGGTAGCAAATTACCATATGGAATAGTCGAGTTGCGGGTAAGCTGGTCTGAACACTAACATTGTAAAAATAGAGTATAGCAGTACTGGACATCAAATAATCAAATTAAAAGAAATTCAAAGTTTTGTACTCAATTAATTTCTCACTATTCAAGTATTGACAAACATGAAAAAGATAGAAATGAACCTGCTTGAGTTCAGGTCGAGGCAAATTGGACATGGCAAAGAACTTGATGGCATCTCCACCAGTAAGACGTCCATCTCCATCTGTACCAAATTAACAATCCCATTATTCAAAAATCATTTCTTTTTGCTCTCATTTGAACAAAAACACTTTTAAAAAAAACAATCTTTTTTACCAGAATCAGCATAATTGAACCATTGTTGATAGATCTTCTCGTGTTCCTTTGAACATCGATTAATGGGACTTGTATCAAACTCCATTTTTAAATTCTTTAATTATTTCTTCTTCTTCTTCAAATGCCTGCAAGATCTACCTTATTTGTTTAACTATTAACACAAATCACTTAATTAGTACTCAAAGTGACAGTTTACACAGCAAAAGCCCATTGGGCCATCAAACAACTGTTGTAATTTTACTTAGTCATCCCTTTTTGGAAACATACTGTATACTCTCTCTCTCTCCTCTCTAGTGCTGAGGTGGCATGCCACGTCATATCCATCTCATCGAAATGTCCGTCCACGCGGAGTATTTATGATCCTTTTTTATTTCGACTATGGAAAAGGGTCAAAATTTCCCCTGAACTATGCGAAATGGACCACTTATACTCTTCATTACGTTTTAGCAATATTTTGGGATTTTGTAAGGTCCAGTTCTTTTGTAGTGAATTTTAGTTGACAATGCTTAGGTGGAGGAATTAGTCCCATGTGGCTTGCCACGTCACTAAAAAATTGGGGTGAGGGTATTTGTGGTTTCTTAAGATAACAGTAGTGGCATTTTTTATCCCAAAATGTAACGAGGGGTATAAGTGGTCTATTTCACATAGTTCAGGGGTAATTTTGACCCTTTTCCGTTTCGATTATCACACAATTTTATGGTAGTTATTTTTCTTTTTTTTTCTTCGGTATACTTTGTCATACTTTTTATAATATTTGACCATGATTTCTTCTCTTTCATTATTTCTTTTTCGATTCTATACTTTTCAAACCTTACTTGTGTATGTTGTATCCCTTTTGGGCCATAGTCTTTTCAATGTCTTGATAATGTAAAAAATTTCATCATCGGTATTTATCAGGTGTATATAAGTTGAGCTCTTTTCGCTATTAGATTAGAAAAACGCCAAAAGAAAAATGAAGATCATGATCATAAACAGGAGAAAGAAAAAATATACAAGTAAATAACACCATTTTACCTCTTATAGATCCAGTATAATATAATACAAAATTGAATAAACAAAATAGCTCTATACATATTCACCCTCATATTCCACACAAGCATCTTAATTTCTGATTCAATATATAATATATTACACTCTAAACAATAGCACAAGCAATAAAAGAACCCTTCTCAATTCAACCAAAAGTTGATCAAACTCTTCGAAAATGTCATAGGATGCGTGTCAAATCATCTAAAAGTACTCTGTTTTTGAAGGATCTGACACGAGCGCAGCATCATTATTGAAGATTACGAGGACCGTAACAATGATCAATACCCAATGATTCAAGCAATGGAAGCAACAGTTTTTCCAAGCAACCAGAGGACCAGAGCTAGTTCCATACCAAAAATAGTGTGAAGATATGATCTATCCAGCATAAAGCCATATAGAGTAATTCCTGCTCTGTTATGCTCAAAATATGTCACTAGTGCCTGCCTTTTCTGGAATGAAATTGTGCTATATGCATATGAGTGGACAAATTTCGTGTTGTCGAGCTCATCTTCCTCATCTCCAACATCATCAGCATCAGATGACCCTTCGGAAGTCACAGGAAAAACTTGGTTGCTGGCTATTTGAGATATTGGAGGAGTTTCACCCTCAACTGCTTCAAAAGAGTCTATTGTTGCACACACGTGCCACTTAGCCGCCAAGCATGTAACAGCTTGTGCCTTATGGGTAATTCTGACTGCACTTCTCAACAGTATCAACAGCCCGGCAAGAAGGCTCAGAGAGCATAGCGCGAGTTCACCACTCTTGTAGATATGAAGATCAGCAGTTGATCGCGTAGTCATGAGAAGGGACGCAAATTGACTTGCTGTGACAAATATCAATGCCAACAAGATAAATCTACGGTACCTATGGCTAATGATCCGCAAGTGCCTCCTGATTCTAAGGTGCTCTCTCAACACTGTCTCAACATCAGAATCAATATGGAAGATTTGAGCAAAATCTCTCAATCGGAGAATCTGAAGGTAACAAATCAAGCGAAAAAGGACACACACTAGGAAGAACACGGTCGTCCTGTAAAGCCATGAGCTCAGCTCAAGAAGGCACGCGACAACATCACTCACAATGACATTGCCTAAAAAGGGGATTTGAGTTCCACCTGAACTGTACCACCAAATCTTATATATGCTTTCAGCAGCGAAACATGGCAGGACAAAAATGAATAGGATCTTCAATGATCTATTGAGCTCTTCCATATAGCATTTTCTAACAGTCTCACTTTCATCACAAAGCTTATCAAGAAACAAGAACCTACGAAGCCCAAATTTCTTCACAAATCCAGTAAGACAAATAAAAGAGAGAGCAGCAACACCACTAAGAGACAACTGAACAACATTATCATAAGGTCTATCATGATTAGCATCACAATCTGCACAAGCCAATAGAAAATGGGACAAACATGGAACAACAATTACAAATATTATAAAAACAAACCAAGACAGAACAGTAGATAATGTATCAGATTGATCCACACACATCCACTTCAACCATCTCCTAAATACACGCAATTCATCGTAAGCATGTGATTTACTACGTGCATATAATATACTCTTCTTGTTCAGTAAAGATTGACTTTGGCTTTCGCCTTTACTTTCATCCCCCATTGAAAAAAATCAATTTTTTTCTTGGGTTTTTGATGAAATTGCAGAAAGTTTAAATCTTTTTTCTGGGTATTTGATGAAAATGAAAAAAGTTTCAATCTTTTTTTCTGGGTGTTCGATAAAAATGGAAAAAGATTAAATTTTTTTTGTGGGTGTTTGATGAAATTGCAGAAAAATTATTTTTTGTTTGATGAAATTGGAGAGATATTATTGTAGAGTACCGGGATTTGTGGGTGTTGTGAGGTTTAATGGAGTTTGATTATTGGAAGAGAAAGGTTTATATACATGTGGTGGGGTAATGTTGATTGTGAAAAATACAGTGTAATACAGCTGAGACTAGATATGGAAACTAACGTGACATCTTAAAATGAAAGATCATGTTTCCACTAGTTGTTTTGTTTGGGGGATTTTCATTTTGTTTACTATAGTGACGGAGACAGAATTTTATATTAAGAAAGTTTGAAATAAATATTTGAAGAAGTCAAAGAGTTTTAATCTCGTATAAATTGTGTAATCTGTCGAGATGAACATTTACTATTCTATTTTGATCAGAGATATTCATAGTTATAAGATATTTATTTTAAAACTTGATTTTAAAATTTTATTCCCCATTTTTAATATAAATATGTTTTGAAGTTTTGATTAATTTGAATTTGTATGGCGTGAACTTCATGATAAATACTTCTTACTTCCTCCGTTCGGTATTGTTTGTCATGGTTTTTATTTATAGAGTCGAGCTTTAAAAACTTTGATTAATATTCTAAGATGTATTTTTCCATCATATTGATATGCAAAAAATTACAATTTATCGTACTTTTCATATTGTTTTTGAATATCAAAATTTTTTGTTTAAAATATCGAATTAATGTAATCTAATTTAACTTTTAAAATTAAGCAAATTGACGCAAATTAACTATCGAAAAACATAACATGACAAATAAAAATGGACGGAGGGAATATCAAATATTTATTAAGAGGTTTTAAATAGTTTTTCGTTCCTGTAATCATTGATTTCACTTTCATGTATTAGTTATGGACGATAATTCTATATAATTACAGTGTCCTATAATTGTATTCGAATTTATTTTGATTCAAATTATTATCTATAAAAATGATAGTTGTGTGACTTAAAAGTTATAAATTCAAGTCGTAAAAATTAATCCAAATAAAAGATATATAAGACTATTGTTTATATTTTTATGAGATGTGGGAATAAATAAAATGATAAAAGAAATATTAAATATAAAAAAAAACTTGATAAAAATATTTTCTTTTAATGAGAGCTTACATAACATAAATTTAAAATAATTAAGCTTTAACATAAATATCTAACATCTATATAAACCAAAACAAAATTGGCAAAGTAAAGCATCCTTTGGTCGAGAATAATTGCCACCATATACTATATTCTGTATTTCTTCTAGATTCTTCCATGTTCCAATCAACCTCCATTATTTGGAACCATCTAAATGGTGACAAAACAAATTTTATGATTGTGCTTCTTTTGTACAAATAATATTTTGTCGTCTCAATTTATCTGTCATGAACATATGATTTAAGAAAGCGACAAAAACTTTTAAATTAGATAATTTTAAATGTGTTATGCGAAAAGTTAAAATTAACAGATGTCAAAAAAATAAAAAGAATACTTTTATAAAAATGAATATGACAAATAAATTAAAATCGACAATAATACGTTTGCCAAACATGTCACATTCAGATTAGGAAAATTAAATATTTTGTGATAGTGAAGTCAACGGAACTTTAAGCTAAAAATAACACAACTGGCACTCAAAAGACGTAACGGAGTCGTCAATCACCTAAAACTCAAAGGAATCTATTTTAATTGTTGTTTTAATTATTTATTTAAAATTATAATTATAATTTATTAAAAGTTTAAAAGATTAGATCGAATTGAAAGAGAAAATGAGATGATCTCATATGAAATTGAATGATTTTAGTTGATTTGGAAGAGTCTGTTCGATTATGTATATTTAAGTTAGTAGCGATGAAGATAAACTTAACTAATAAATAAAAATAAATAGATATTTTAAAATCTTTTTAACAATAGTTGATTATTATTTTTGTGTATACTTTTTTAGTGATTAATGTATAATTGATTTAATCTTTAATTCTTACAATGATAATTGTCAATTGCATGCCACAAAATTAAAACAATATTCATAATTATAGCTGTTTCTTTTTCTTTTTTTTTGGATGATGACAAATTATTTTGCTTCCTTGCACCATTATTGCTCTTGATTCATTTAATTTAATTTATAATTATGGGATAATATTCCTTACAAAACTAAAGTTTAGGTTTGTCACGTCTTTAGCCACATGCTTTAGAGGATTCCTGACCAAAAAATAAAAAAACAAAAAGACATCAATATTATTTTATTAATTATTAATTAATCTATAAATCTAAGTTAAGTAAAGTATTTACAACTCCAACATAATACCACGAATATTCATATTAATGTTTTGATAGAATACTAGAGAAATGACCAATCAAATTCAGACATTAGGCCCCTCATATTTATTTAGTATTCATGCTATTATTTACTTTATTTATTGATTTTCAATCGGCATATTCTATTAGAGCTCAATTAAATTTAAGTTCTGACATTGCAAGGTCCACTCCTAAGGTTAGCGTTTCAAACAAAGAAAAATTTATCAATAATTACTCGATCTCAAAATCTCTAATTGAAAATTAAAAAAATCTTAGTCATCTCATCTCATCTCAACTCGATCGATCAAAAGCAGACATAAGTACACAAATGAAGTGTTTACTTATCTTTATTCTCTTTCTTTTCCTTTTTTTTCCTTTTTCTTTTTGTGGATGTTGCCAAACCACCTAATTTGGATCCAAGTCTAAGAAAATATATACATATGTCAAGTAAGAATATTAATTAAATAAATACTATTTAATTTATATTTTATTTTTCATATTAGCTTAGTTAATACTATCCAATATTTATATGAGGGTAATAATCTTTTATCAAAAATCAACACATCTTAGGCAAAACGAACTTGCCAACGAGATTTATGTTATAGTGATTTTGGTTAATTAATTAAGATTCAAGCATTAAAAAATTTAATTCTTAGAATACACATTAGTTGGTGAATACACCTTTTTTTAAATTAGAATAATACAAGATAAATATCAATTTAAAAAAAAAAAAAAACTTAATCAAAATTAATTATCATCTCATACCAAATTCTACTTATGGTAATAATAGGTTGACAACCACTTCCATGAAATCTTGTATACGTAAGTTAGTATTTATACTCTACGTAATGTTTATACACTTATAATTTATATTTTTTTGTTATATTATCAAATTACAAATTAAGTACTAATTACTATTTAAATGTTAACACACTAATTATAGTGCTTGGCAACATTAAAAATGAACACAGTATCAAGTGACACTCTTTTGTCAGATAATTGTATTATATATATATATATTAAATTTCGATTTGATAAATATATATATACAAATACTGACACTTCTTCATACCAGATGAAGATGGCTTCGTGATGTGATTAAGGTATTGCGCTTCGCCATTGATGTCAAATAGTATTTAGTTGTATAATATATATACTTTTGGGAGTTCCATCGTTACGAGAATGATGTTATTTTTTAAAAACATGAGTGACAAATCAAATAATTAAAGAAGATAACATGTTGATTTATTAAAAATCATATAATTTTAAAGAGTTCAATGCGAGTTGAGTTTAATAATATTTTTTAAAAATTCGAACAAACGAAAAAATCAAATGGTCCATGACACAACATCTCATTATACGTTGCAGCTGGTACATGTGTCTTATGTGTACAAACAAATAATTCAATTAATCAGATAGCCAACTTCTTATTTTAACCACATGTGATGTCGACTTTTTATTGCTATTTTTTCGAATAATTTTTCTTTTTTTAGTCGATAACTTGTTAGAAATATATATACACATATCTACTTTTTATTATAATTTATTTATGTAATTATATTAAATATATTATTATTATTATTGACGTCGACTTTTATATCTTTATAGATGCATTTAGCAAGAAAAAAAAGGAGTTAAAAAAAGAGGGAAAATTAAAGCTGTATTCCTGATGTACATTTGTTGAGCAAGAAATTGATAAATAATGAAGGGATTAATTAAAATACTTTTATGGAAAGTGATGGTCAATAATTTTGTTTAACACTTGGTATAAAACTATTGGGATCAATGAATAAATATTAATCAATCTTTAACTTGTACAGATAAGCAAAGGTTGTTGTTTTTTATCTCTTAATCCATTAAATTGAAAAATAAAATTAGACACAATAAATAAATATTACTAGGATTTTTTTATTTAAAAATGACATCTCTATTTCCCCAAATGATATGTTTACAGCAAAGATGTCATTGGACGGCTCAGATCATTTCAATTTATTGGACAATTTCAATTTCATATGTCAACTAAGTAAACAAATAAGAAAATTTATCTAAACATTTTTTTTTAAAAGAGTTTGTTTGTTTGATATCTAGTTGCATAAATAGCCACAAAGCTCGCAAAAGTCATGAGTTTTAGATTATTATATTCGCTACGACAGATAAGGAATAATAATCTTGAAATGAAATAAAGTTTATTTTATCTTACTTTGCTTATAGTCAAGTATTTAGTTAGTCACATAATAATTCATTTCACCATTTATACTGTAACTTTGTTTATCTCATTCTCATACCAAACGATCCCTAGTTATAATTGAAGTTAGTTAATCTTAATCAAAATTTATAAAATAGCTACTTTTAAAAATGACTATTTTCTAAAGATAAGGCTAAAAAGTGAAAAGTGAATTCTACATAAGTGAACACTTAACTCTTACTCAATGGATTAGAGGAGATTCACACGCAAGATCTGAACTTCTATAATAATGGCTATTATTTATAAACTAGCCATAAAAAAAGTAACAATTGAGTGTTACTTTTACGAAAGTATAAACTAATTATTACTTACATTTGCTCAAACGTTAGTTAATGTTTTTGAACCTACAAGGATCGTAGTGGATGAATAGAATTTTTCTACTCTTAATCAGATGTAACCGAGTCTTGAAAATAAAAAAATAAATCCTTAATTGGAAGCCCTTTTCTTTCTAATGGACCAAATAAATCGTAGCCCAAAGAAAATACATAGTCCCAAATGGGGGCAAAAACATGCAAACAACCACCAAATGTTAATAGTAGATATTGATATAATCCCTCAAACCTTAATTAAAAGTCTCGAGTTTAAAAATCTATGGTAACGGACGCATTTGGCTGACAATATATTAATCGTTATCTGACTCGTCTAAATGTGACTCATCATTTATATACATAGGATTCTCTCCTTTCAAATATGAATAAATTAACTTTTATATATTGATAATTTAAATAAATTACTTGTGATAACATGTTGAAATACAATATAAAGAAATTTTTGTATGACATTAAAATACACGTAAAGAATTCTAATAATATATCTATAACCCCAAAACATCAAAATAAACGATAGTCTCTCCGTTCACCAAGAATGACCTAGTTTGACTTGACACGGAGTTTAAGAGTATAAAGAAGACTTTGAATCTTGTGGTCCTAAATTAAAGTTAGGTCAAATGTACAAAATTGTCCTTTGATTTTGTGGCCTTAAACATACCACGTGTAAATTTGTTACCAAAAAAAAAAAAGTCATTCTTACTGAAACATGCTAAAAATGAAAGGATGTCACTCTTTTTTAAACGGAGGGAGTATTAGTCATGGCGAGTATTGGTCACTAGTCGTTTCCAATGGATCCACCAAATTTCAAGTCAATCGGAGCCTGTTAAAAATAACTCCGTCCGTTTCAAAAGCATGTTTCTATTTTCTTTTTAGTCTGTTTCAAAAAGAATGATCCTCCTTTTTTTAGCAACATTTTAACTTTAATTTTCCACATGACATGTTTAAGACCACAAAATTAAAGGACATTTTGATACATATGATATAACTTTAATTTAAAACCACAAGATTAAAAAGTCTTCTATCTTTTCTTAAAGTCCGTTCCAAGTCAAACTAGATCATCTTTTTTAAAACGAAGGGAGTATATAATTGGCCTATTGATGTAGCCAATACTAAACTCAAACATGAAACTGACTGGTACGTCTAGGCAAAAAGCAAGCATATGCTCGTTCAAACAACTCCATCAACATGGAAACAAAAACAACAAAAGCTGCAAATGCATGAAAAATGTAGGAAAAGTAGGAACACCAAGACTCCCATCACATTATTGGTGTAATATAAATCTGTTCACAATAACACTTCAACCCTAAAGTTCTACAAATACATGACACAGAGAAATGGAATTTATATAACCTCTTCAGCGATAATCCCTTACAAATTACAATGTAAAGGTTAAGCCATATAACATTCTCGTAGAAACACATACATCGCGAGTAGCTGCATTCGTGACAATCATAAGAACAATATTAAGGCAACTAAAGATATCAAGAATGGGGAAGTCAAAAGTTAATGACATGAAAAGCAATTCAAGAATGAAACACAAAATGAGATAACAAGTTGCAGGACATAATAGGAAGAATATCTATTAGAATGATATTGTTTACAAGTTACAACGTACACGAAAAGCCATTGAATAGCATGCTAGACGGCACTCACATGTACAAGTACATCAATATTTCGCGAGTAGCTGCATTAATGAGACCTAAAATAAGAAACATATTAAGGCAACTATAGACATCAACTTAACAAAATAAGGATCTCCTAAATCACATATTAATGACAAAACCTAAATAGTCCAAGCAGGGCCTCCGAAAACGTAACTACCACGTAAAAGCATGCACCAGAAAATATCGTATGCACCAGTAAACATTGCATGCAAGTTGATTACATTACAAGCTGAACACAACTTACAATCCTACATTACTAACAACTTCAAATGGTTATATCAAAGATCTCATCCTCAGGTAAAAGAACCAAGTCAGCATTCATATCCATATAAAGCTACGGCAACAACCCCAATGTAGTCCCTAGTGGTGTCTAGCGAAGGTAGATATGCAAACAGACCTTACAACCACCTTGGGAGTCGGGAGGTAGAGAAGCTGTTTTCGATAGACCCATGGCTCAAGAAAACAACACGAGTGAAGAAATTAAAACAAAATACTACACAAGGGAAATACTAAACAAATTCCAGTCCACAGTACTCAAGTTTCAAATTGTAGCTGATATATGATCTCTTCATCCCACTCTAATACAGTACCACTGCTTACATTCACACAGATGCGCTCAGGTGACACTAAATGATTACTCATTACGCGTCAAATACTCAGACAAATAGCAGAAAACTGGTATTTTGCAATAACCTATTTCAATCACAATATAAGCAATACAAAAGTTCAACTCTTCAACACTCGAAAAGTAACACAAGTGTTCCAAAGCAAAGAAAATACATTCATACAGAAAAACAAGCAAGTATTATTCGAAGAAACACTAAACGAGTAGCCCAAATACGAATACTTCTCAACTGATATATGATCAGATACAGTCTCAATAGTTACATAAACTGAAAGGGCAGATGACAACATCATACACAAATGATACCAGCAAAGGAAGAACACAAGTTACCCTCTAATCTTCCATGTTAATATATATATATATATATATATAAATTCGACTTCGAACAACAAAAGGGCATCTTCAGCTGAGAACTCACATATAGTTTTTAAGATACACAATCAGAACAAATTTGACATACACTGATCCATCCACCTATCAAGAAATCCCATGATATAAAATATGAGAATTAAATTAAACAAGTGAATACTCTTACAACAACAGATTGACTCATAGCAGACATAGTTTAGCTTATCTTCTATGGTTCCATTCTCTTCTTTTTTTTGCTTTTTTTTCCGGTCACCCAAAAAAAAGTGAAAAAAAACTAGGTAAGCAGTGATATCAAATGATAGGTGGGTCACAAACCATCATTTCGTCAAAGACATAGTGCTGTGCAGTGAAGATCATCGGCATATGCGTCGGCGCTGAAGTCATCCATCGGTGCCGGTAAGTTTAGATCGAAAGGCAACGGCTTTCTGAAAGAGGAAGAAGCGATGTTGTCGTTATCACATTCACCGTCTTCAACGACAGAAGACGAGGAGTCACAGTCGCTATGGCAATCGTCTGGGACAACAGGCGGTGACCGGGGATACTTTCTGGAAGGCACGGAAGCTGCCGTCTGCTGCCGCGGCGGCGGTCGTGGTCCACTGAAGGACTCCACCGTACTACTCATGCTGCTTGAAGTAGGTCTCTGTGAAACTATCGGATGGTCCTGAGAGTATAAACGGGAATCAACAAAGGGATCGTTAGGGTTGATGCTTTGGTTGAACTGATGATGGTGAGGATATGGAGGTAGGTGATGAGAAGAAGGTAAAGGGAAATTAGTTTTAGCTTTCGGTCCACGAAGAGTACGAGCTGCTGCATCATAAGCACGAGCAGCATCTTCAGCAGAATCAAAAGTACCCAACCAAACCCTAGTTTTCTTCCATGGATCTCTAATCTCTGCTGCAAATCTTCCCCATGGTCTCTTTCGAACTCCACGGAACCTTATCTCCTTAGATCCTCCAGATCCGTTGTGTTCTCCGGCCACCGGTACCGGTACCGGAACTTCCGTCGCCGGAACTTGTCTCGCCGCCGCGGCTGCTCTACCTCTCCGCATGACCGAAGATTGTTTTTTTTTTTTTTTGATTTTTTTTTTTTTGAGATCTGAAGAGAAAATTAGGGGAAAATATGAAACGTTAAAGCCATGGAAGCAGAGATGAGGATTCTTATCTGCAAAAGCTTCACACTTTCTCTCTCTAGAAATCTCAGTTTCTCTCTCTACTGTTTGTGGTCTGTTTGGTTGATAGAAAAAATAGAGGGAAAGAAAGAGAGAGACAGACTCTCTCTCTTCTTCTTTTTTTTTTTTTTTCTTTTTCCCTTTTATTATTTCTAGGGTTTTGTGAATTTTGATTTATTTTTTTCTTGGGAAGTGGGAAATTGGTATGGAGAGAGGAAAACTCAGGGGGTGAAAATATAATAAAGGATTTTAGGGGTTGGGGTGGGGTGGGTGAGTTTTTTAAAAAAAATTTAATGTTCGATATTTATATTAGAGTTTTATCGATTCAAATTTCATACAGACATGACTCATTCATGCGTGAGTTTTAGCTTCTCGAGATTGTTTTTAAAAAATAAAAAGTTATTAGTATTCATATTCAAGATCGATTATTTCATATTCAAATCAACTGAGCTCATTCGTTGGTGAGGTTTTTAGCTTTCTCGTGACCTCATTTTCTTTTTTATGAGTAAGTATTTGATATTCAAATTAAAGTCCGCTTAATCTTTATCTACATTGATAGAGCTTGTTCATTGATTAGCTTCTTTTAATTTATAAGGTCAGTCCTTGCTTTGTTCTTCAATAGCTCGTATAAATTTAATCAAATAACAATAATTAATATTAGAGTCTGATTGATCTAAATTTAAATTGATATAAGCTTATTTGAGGTAATCTTCACAAATTTCAATTAAATTTTTTTTATATATCAAAATTTAAAATTTAAAATTTTTAATTAAAAGACGAATAATACCGTCCATTGCATCACATTATTTGGTGGTGCTTTCTCGAGAACTCTACCATGTCTTTGACTCATTATTTCTTCTTTATTCCTTTTTTTTTTCTTTTCACGCAGAGTCCTTTATTTCTTTATTTATTAACTCTATGCACCTAACATGAACATTGAAATGACATAATAGTCCTCACTTTTTCTACTTTTTTTTTTTCTTTCAAAGTGATGTAGGCCAGTTGGCCTGGAGTTGTTGCTATGAATAATGAATAAACATTCTGTTTAAATTTCAAATTATTAAAGTTGGTATGGAAAGAAATTAATAAAATTTTGAAATATGGAATAGTGTGTAGTTGGAGAAATAAATGGACTTTTTTTTTAAAAAAAATTGTTGTTGTTGCTATTTCTTACCCTTTTATTAATTTTTGTATGAAACAATAATATGGAGCATCATTCGAATAATCGAGTCGGTTGAGTAGATAATTTTTTATCAAAAGAATTTGTATCATGATAGAGTGTTAGGTACACTTTCATTCTTAACCAGAGGTTGAGTGGAAAACATCATTTAAATAACCAAGTTGGGAGTCAAGTTGGTTAATTAGGAAATCTCTTACTAAATTTTGGATTATGATGGAATGATAAATATTTCTTCATTTTTAACCCAGATTTTCAAATTTGAATTATCTTGGATATGGATCCTTTTTTGTTAAGGATTGTTTTATCCTCCTATGAAACTTTTCGTGTAAATTCAAATTTAATCGAGCTTCAATATAGTAATCAAACACCAAATAAAAAATAAAAAAATTCACTTATGAAATTCTCTGCATGCTTCTTGATTGAGTCGTTGCATAAAACTTGTCTAATATAATTTACCTCTCTTTTAATTCGTAAATTATTACATTGAAGCGGAATTTATCGTATAAAAAAAAAAAGGAGCATTCCTCCCTCTAGTATGTTTTTGCTCCTATTATAAGTTCAACGACAGTTATAAATTTTAGTAATTATCAATTCAACGAATTTTAAAATATCATATTTAATGTTTTGAACCACTTTGTAACTATATATTAAATAATTTATTTTAAAATAATGAAAATTTCATGCATACATATCTTGTGACTCAATACACATGGTAATTAATTTCCAAAAAAAAGTTCAATTTCATTAATACATCTTAGTCGCTATTTATGTAACGTGTACGGGATCAGAAAAATAATATTATGATTAATATAATTATTTAGGTATATATAGAGATATTTTGAATTTGGTTGAATTTTTTAATTTTCTTCTTACTTTCTTTTTGTTTTCGAATATAGCTTACAAGTTTTTTTTTTACACTTTCTTTTTCTCTTTAGATTACAAAACAGTACTTTTAATCACATTTCATAGCACTATAGCTTAGGAATCTAGGGTGATGGGTGTGGATTTTTTGAAAAGTCGATATTTTTTATGGTTATGTATTTATATTGAGAAATTTATCAAATATATAAGTAATAAAAATAGCTTAGTAAAATTTGATTTTTAATACACATTAAAATTATTTTCTTCAAAAATTTAATATTTTAAATCTTAAATTTGTCTAAGCTCACACAATAATGATGATTCTTGTAACAATAATCTCATAATGTAAATAATCTCATGTGAATCAATGTAACCGTAAAAGGAAAGTGTGGATATGTTGTTATTGCAATAATTTGAAAAAAGAAGAATATTTTTTTACATAATTTTTTTAACTACTACTCCTATATTTAAATCAACTACCATTAAGTAATTTATTTATTTTTTCAATATTGGAAATGGAAACTAAATTAATTAAATTATTTATCACTTCCTTTTTCTCTTATATTCTCCTTTTGTTTCCCTCTCCATTCCCTCCTTTATATATTCCTTATAATTGAGATGCTTTTTTTGAGGCCAAATAACCCAATCTTATTATATTTTATTCTTGTAATCATTCAGTATATATAAAATTAAAAAAAAATTACTCTTGTCTCAGCTAATTTTCAAAATTTTCTATTCCTAATAAGACTCCAACAATTCCTAATTTTATAGAATAAATAATCTCAATTCTATATTAGTCGCGACTTTATTGTTGAGAATATAATTAAGTAATCCCACACTTTAACTTCTATTACCTTATCAATATGTTTCACTCGATCCTCCTTCTCTTATTTTAAAAACGTTTAGGGGTCATTTGTAGCTAAATAAGAAATAAGTTATTTATGTACTATTAATTTTTATATAACTAATACAACGTTTGGTAGATAGATATGAAATACATTATTCATGTCAAATTTGGAAATTCTCATGACTAATACATGTATTTTTTATTTTGTGTTGAATCGAAGGTGGAATAACTAATAGATGTATAATTAATCCCTATATAATAAAGGCATAATATATAAATATGCCCTTTAACTTGACATCATTTTACATTTATACTCTCCAACTTTGAATGTGCACAAGTAGACACTTAAACTTGTATAAAAATAAACAAGTAAACACATGAATCCTATGTGGCATATTATACATAGGACACCACACAGGACGCAAATTGCCGCGTAAGATGTCACGTAGGATATGTGTGTCTATTTGCTCAGTTTGATACAAGTATGAGTGTCTATTTGTGTATACTCAAAGTTGGAGAACATAAATGGAAAATGAGATAATGTTAAAAGACATTTATGCATTATGGCTATAGTAAATTCATACATAAGATAATACATAAATTTACTTAAACTAAATCTAAATTATTAATACATGTATAATTCTAATCCGCCAATAAACGACGCGTTAGTATCAAATTTATTGATTAGGTAAGTCAACAATTTTTGAACTACATAATGTATTTTACTATCAAAACATCTTTTGAAGTCTTTCTTGATTGAATTAAGGCATATATTGTGGTATTATTTAGTATAGTAAATGCACAAAATATAATTCATTTGGTCATGTGGGAACATGCCAATCTATAGGTCAATATTAGTGGCCCCCAAAAAATTAAAAAATAAAGTTCCTTCATTATATACCATGATTTCTGCTATGGCTATTTTTATTAAATTAGTCTGTATTCCCACTCTTTATACATATTTTTTTTTATTTACTAATATTTTCAAATTTTTAATTGAACCTTTCAAAAGTAATAGGTATTTGCTGTTTTTTTTTGGACACCTATCTATTAATTTACATTTTGTAATTGTTAGGACGAAACTATAATATTATGATTTATATACAAATTTGTTGCTTGAAATAATTTTGACGCATATTTAATTTAGTTAAATTCATCTTATTAAGTATCGGTGTGAAAAAATTTTATTATTCAATTTTCTTAAGATGTTTGGTGATCGAGTTAAAGCTAAGAGAATTTAAAAACCAAACTATTTTTGAATCATGTTTGTAATTTTATGAGATGCTTATTTTATTTTTAGGAAAATTAAATAAATATATAAAATATTTGTTTGACATTATATTTTTTGCTTAATGTGGATTTCTATATACAATATGTTACATTTGCATGTGTATGGTAACTTCTATGTGGTAAAACTCATAAAACATAGACATTGAGTTATTATACTTTTTGACAAAGTATGTGCAACAACTTATAAATCATAAATGTCGATCTTTAGTGATTTTTTTAGCTTCAACATGATAATTGTTTTTATCTTTTTTCCCAAAAATAAAATGAAATGGATATTATTTATCACCTACTCCATATCTTTTCTAGTTACTTCATATTATTTAATATTTCAGTGAATTGATTATTTGAATTTTAATCTTATTAATGAGGGTTCGATTTTCACCTTGTAATCTCCCTCCCTAAACTCATTTTGAAGCCTATAGCTATTACACTCTTTTCGTTATAATTTGTTTATCTAATTTTGATTTGATATAACGCTAAAACTTATTTAGGTTAGAGCAAGGTTATTGTTTAAGTTCAAATTTTGACTACTTTATTTTGGTTGAATATCTTTTTCTTGTGTGTGTAATTGTAACTATGGCAATTTCTTATACTTCCCTTTTAATGTTTCAACATGTTTATAAACCAATTATATAACGTATATTTTTTGGTAATGGGTATACTCGAGAGAAAGGGTTTGGAATTCGACCTCCCCTTATACGCTCTAAAAGGGGGTCATGGACTCCTTTTTAGTTTAGGATCCCCTTTCTACATTCAATTATTTATTGAGCCTCGTGTGGAATCACCATCATTACACATTCATTCTTGGTCTGGCTGCTGGTCTAGCGAGCCTTCCTAGCCGCCTAGAGTGCAGCCTGCCTGCTGAAGACCGTAACGTAAGTAACTCAGTGCTCCATACGGGGGAAATGAAAGCAGAATTCGTTAGGATCCTCCCACATGTTCAATCTTTTTTTAGCGGTTTCCCCAGAGATCTTTATCACTAATGCAACCTTCATTTTGCTCATTCATGGAGTTGTATTTAGTACCTCTAAGAAATATGATTATCCACCGTTAGTCAGTAATGTGGGTTGGCTTGGATTACTTAGTGTTGCGCGCCTAGGAGGGCAGCGCGCTTTGGGATGCGGAGGGGCTATTATCGTCCAGCTCCCTAACCTAAAGCGGCACCGGTTTTGGACCGCAGGGAACCATAGCATGGGGGGACGTCTAATCCTTTTGCCGCCACAAGGCTAGCTAATCGTACGCAGCAGGCTCGAATACCCCTGGTTCTGGAAGGCACATGAGTCCGAACGCTATGTTGAATGTGCGATCGAGACTACACTACGTAGGTACCTGTGCAGGTGAGGCGTCGATCGATCCTAGAAACGGCGGCAGCGGCGCGAGGAGTTAACGACCGGACGTGCTGCAACCTAGGGATCACATTATATAAGTTTGAGATATTTCTAAAAAAGATTAAATATATATATATATATATATATATAAATCAAACAAATTCTAATTATTAATTTTTTATAATATAAATATAAAATTATATCGAACTAATTTAATATAAAAAATAATATAATACTTTTAAAAATCGAAGTTAATAAATTGAAATTTTCAACGCCATACATACTATATCACCTCTTATTATAAGACTAAATAAATTGACTTCTAATTCTTCTTTTGGCCGCACCGTCCATTATTATGACCATTTAATTGTGCCGTTCGAATTTTTGACCAAACCACCTACCATAATTTAATTCATACATATATATTTTAATACTAAAGATAGAAAATAATGAAACGTTACCAAATTTGTTCTAATTTATATAATATTGTAGCTTTGCCTATGAAAAGGTGGACACTTATTTCATTAGGTTTAAATAATATGAGTAGTTGAATTACATTAGGTTACTGAATTATATTTTCAACAAATTCATTATAATGTTTTTATTTTATTTTTTAAGGATTCAATGTAAAGATTTGGTCATTCTAAAAACGAAAATAGTCCTTTTATATCAATTAGAAGAAATTATTGACGATTGACTATTTTAATTTTTTATTTTCGGAAAAAAAGTTATATAAAAGATTAGTAGGTAATTTAGAATTGTCTTATTACTAGTGTATTTGTTTGAGAAGTAATAAAGAATGTCTATTCATATAGTCTCTAGTTTTTCGTATATATATGATACTCCATCAACTTGATATGGTTCCTTGCATATATGTTCTGTATCGCTTTTCGTTGTACTAGTTATGTTGTTATAATTTTTGCTTTTGATATCTATTGTCCTCGTATGTTTATTGTCTTTCGATTATGATACTATTATGTTGTTCTTGTACTTTTTTATATTATTTTGGTCTTCTATATACTTTGATGTGTTGCACTTGATTTGAGTCGAGAGTCTTTTAAACAACCTATCTACCTTCACAAGCTAGTCAAATGCACACACTTTACTTTTCCAAAACCCCATTTGTGGAATCTCCTTGCATATGGTACACTCAGAGCGGATCCACATTGAAGTCCGTCGAGTGATGGAACACACATTAACCTCGTCTCGAAATATATATACCTATGTAGAAATTAAGATGTATTTGTGTAAAATTAACATAGAGTATTTCCCAATGAACAAATGATCTAATTGGTTCATTGGCTATCAAGTGGTGCTTACAACTCTTTTAGTGTTATTAAGTCCGAGTTCAAATCTTACTATCAACATGTCTCTTTCATATTTTTCACTCTGCCACTTCTATCCGAACTTTCACTTTGTTAGTGAATCTCTTCTATTTGAACTTTTACTATGTTAGTTACAGTTCGTTCTTCCACGTTATAATCTCTTTTCCCGTATCACTTCTATCTAAACTTTCACTTTATTAGTAAAGATTCATTTCTTCACATTATAATCTCTTTTCCGATTCACCATTTTTATGTTTTTCTTTTATAGAGTGGTTAACACATTAGACTGTGAAGGGTATTAGTTAACTTTAAACTTACAATATTTTTTAAAAATAAATGTGATTCTAATTTAGTTTTTATTTTTTTTATAAAAAAAATGAGAGGTGACTAATCAAGTTGGTGGAAGATGGGCCCACTGGACTGGGCTTTGGCATGGTCAAGGCTAATCGAATAGGGCCTGGCCCACACCCTTAAGTCTTCTTTTTCAACTAAAGCTGACTCATTCTTTTTCATTTAAATTTCAAAGACATGGTGGGTCCCATTTTTCTCCAAAGAATTGACACCTGTCCTTATTATAAGCCGCCACGTTTGAGATCTTCCCGCCTCTTAATTAGACCACCAAAATCCGGATATTCCTTTCTAATTACTACTTAACTAATGGAATTAAAGCTTAATTAAGAGAATAAATAGTATACTTTTTTTGAATTTTGAGTCTTTGTGATTTTAGATTAAAGATAAAGGCCATCAGATATATGTATTTTTCTACTCTTGTGATGGTAAACAAGTGATGTGTTTTTTCTATAAAAAAAATTAAATAATGTCGAAATAGAAAAGATGCATTCGTTAGTAAGACAAATAAATTAAAATGAGTGAAATAATTTGTTTGATAAAGTTTCAGAAAAGCAAACTTTTTATTATTGTTTTAAATGTCAGAAATCAGAATACATAAATATGTCATTTAACTTGATTTTTACTGATATTTCTTTTTCTAATTTTGGATGTGACCAGGTAAAATACATGAACTTGTATAAAGTTGAACAAATATGCATATGCATTCTACGTGGCATAACACACATAAAATGCCACATAGGACGCAAATTGCCTCGTAGAATGTCAAGTATGACGAACATATGTACATGTTCAACTCTATACAAATTTAAGCGTCTATTTGTGCACATTTAAAACTATAGAACATAAACATCAAATGAAGTTAAGTTAAAGAACACGTTTATGTATACACTATTTTAAATTATTGGCCAAGCTTTTACCAAAAAAATAATTAAAGAGTGCATAGGCAAAAATCAATTTTTAAATACTGAAAAATCTATGATCAAACGTTAGCTATTCCAGTAGGATTGTACACAAAATTGGTTGTTTAAATGTGGTATTGCTAACCACCAAGTTTGTTCACAATGTTCTCAAGAGAAGAACAACATTTCCCACTTGTTCTTCACATGTTTTGTTTTTGTGGAGGAAACTTATGACATGACAAGGTGTTCATATGCATCATATATGTTGGGAAGAAAAAGTGGAATTATCTATCCAAAATATGCAAATGGAAGAAGGCCTAACTTAGAAATATATAGTGAAAATTAGTTGCTGAAGTTTACTACATCATGTGGATTGGAAGAAAGCTAAGAACTTTCAATAACAATCAATAAAAGGGAAACTTTCACATAAAGCCACTTAAAAATAATTAATAACTCTCTATAGCCATAGTTTGATGATTACAATTTGTAACTACGTGTTATTTGGAGAAGAGAGGCGAGCGAGACTGGAAGAGAGAGGGGAAAAAGAGTGGAGAAAGGTGAATTTTATATGTATATTGGTTAGATAATTGTACATTATATATATGTAATTGTATATATGGCAAGAGAGATTAGGAGAGGGAGGAGAGAGGCGAACGAGACTGGGAGAGAGAGGAGAGAGGCGATAGAGATCGAGAGAGAGAGGAGAGAGGCGAGCGAGAGAGGGTAGAGAGGTGAATTGTATATGTATATAATTGTATGTAACTGTATATTATACATATATATTTGTATAAATGACAAGCGAGATTGGGAGAGGGAGGAGAGAGGCGAGCGATATTGATAAAGGGAGGAGAGAGGCTAGCGAGAGAGGGCAGAGAGTGGGAGAGAGGTGAATTGTATATGTGTATAGGCTAAAAAATTGTATATTATACATATTTATTTGTATATCCTGGCGAATTATACATATACAAAATGACTAATTATACAAACTCGAATTCAGCCTACGTAATTAATGTATAATATTAATCGTGAATGATAATTATAGCAAACTATAGCTATGATGAGTAATTAAATAGTATAAATTTGCTTATCCGCATAATTTTCTCATAAAATATTGACTCTATTATTAAATAAATTATCCATATGAGTGTGTTGTACTAAATTTGAACGGATTAAATTGATCTGATTTAATAGGTTATTAGGATTGATTAATACAAAATCTACTTGAGTCAGAAATGTATGCGAGTCACAATCCATTATGCGGATTTCTTACTATATTTTAGTTGTGTTATTGATTTTCTTAACGCATATAATTGTTTCTTACTTATGTTTATATATACAATATCAAATACAAAAGATTTACTTTTAAGAAAATAAGTTATCATGAGTTAATTTAAGTTACATATCTATTTATTTTTAATGAAATAAAATAAAATAAATTAAACAAATAAAAAAAGTGTATCAATAACTTGTCCGAACTTAAATAAATTGAACACCTATCCGACTTTAGAGACGTTTTTATTGGTTTAAAAGCTGATCAAATGTACTTTTAAGTCCGTTTTTGACAAATATGAAATTGAAATATAACTTAAAATAAGTCAAAGAATTGTTTGACAAGATAAAAAATGACTTAAAATAAGTCAACAATCAAAAACAGATCTCCCCCTGACTTAAAAGTTATTTCAATTTGACTTTTTAATTTTTGACTCAAAAAAGTTTTTTAAAGTTAATCAAAAGGACTCTTAGACTCAAACCATCAATTTTATTTTATTTTATTTTCACACAAGATTTGAATAAATAATAACAAAAATATACCTATAAATGTGAGTTGTCACTATTTCCTCCTATAAATTATGTCAAATCTATCGAACAAAGTTCCATATATATTTGATGGAGACCAAACATCTTTAACTTTGTGACAAACTAAAAGGCTTAAAACTATACTTGAAGGATGATCTATCCAACAAACCTCGATATAGTACTCCCTTCATTTTAAATTAATTAAATTATTGAGGAATCATACTTTTTTAGAAAAAAAACTAAGACATAAATTAGACATATTTTATTTTTATCTTTATTAATTATTATTAAATTTATGATTAAAATAACTAAACATTACTTATAATTACTAATCAAATATTAACTAATAAAGGATAAAATTGGAAGAATATTTTAAAAGTAGTCTTGAACTTTGAACAATTAAATTAATTTGAAAAATGAAAAATGTTTCAACAATTCAGTTAACTTGAAAAATGAAAAGTGTTTCAACAATTCAATTAATTTGAAATGAAGTGAGTATCAAATATAAAATACTATTTTTTCTCATTTTCTTCAATGCGTAACTTCCATCCAAACAAGTGGTCAATAAAATGACTTAAAATCACGAGGTCACTCTGAAACCAATTTGTCGTTTTCTCCCATACGTTACAATCAATTCAAACAAACGGTTGATAAAATAACTGACAGTCACGAGGTCACTTTAAGACCAATCTTATCGTTTTCTCTCATACGTTACAATCACTCAAACAAATGATCAACGAAGTGACTGAGAATCACGAGGTCACTTTGAAATCAATTCTTTCATTTTCTCCCATACGTTACAATCATTCAAACAAATGATCAATAAAGTGTCCGAGAATCACGAAGATCACTCTGAAATCAATTATTTCGCTTTCTTCCATACGTTACAATCATCCAAACTAGTAATCAATAAAGTGATCGAGAATCACGAGGCTTAATAAATGTTGTACTTTGAGCTTAACTTGGTACATATCCTTTCTCTCTTGTCATTGGGGCAAGGAAACGACATCGTTTCGACGTGGAACAAGGTCATCCATCAGATTGATAATAGTTTTAATCTAGACCATAGATTTTAATCCCTAGAAAAAAGGAACCATTATAGTTAGATATAAAAAGGGTTTTCAAAGCAGAAAAAGTGGCAGAAATACAGTGAGAACAGAGAAGAAGAAGAAGAAATAGCAGAGAAAAATGTCAGGCGTCACTCAACAGGAGGAAGAGAAGAAGTCGGCCGCCGATCAGGGAGGTCACATTAACCTCAAAGTCAAGAGCCAGGTTTTTTTTGTTTTTTTTTTGAATTTGGCTGCAATTATATATGATGCTAATTGTTTTAGTTATTGATCAAGTGATTAGTTTGATTGTTTTTTTTTTGTTTTATGGATTGTGATGTTTGTATTAGATTTGAAAATTGTGTTTGATGAACGTTTTTTTTGCAAATTAGGGCTGTTAGTCAGGCTGCTACACTTTTGATTGTTATTTAATTTAGTAACCGGGACGGAGTAATTTGTATAGACGAGAAGTTCCTGTGCTGTAGTTGTGCACGGTTTGAAATTCGTGGAGAAGGGACCAGGCGATCCTTCTCCATGTATATATCGGGTTTTTGAGCATTTGACGTATGCCTAACCCACACATCGCGTGCATCGTGGATTGATCTTACTAGTAGATGGCGAGACTAAACCCCTGAGGGCATAAATGAGAGTATGGAGTTAAGATTTCCTTTATCGGATGATAACGGATGGCAAATGTTGATGTATAGTTAGTTTAGTTGTGCTAGTTCTCGATCAGTTTGGTTTATTTGTTTATTTGATGTATAAATTTAGCTATACATGACGAGTTCATCGCTGAACTTAAAAAGGGCTTTTGGAATGAAGATAAAATGTAGATATATGGGTGCTTGGTGTAATGGGATTGCGTTAAGGTTTTTGTTTTTTTTTTGGATTTCCACTGCAATGTATGATACGCGCCTTGGAGTGTGGCTATATAGAGATCACACGTCGGAGGGGCCATCCCGAGACGTCTGGTTACTGGTTAAGGGTGGAGGGCTTGTGTTTATGTTTATTTGCTCTTGTTTTAGCATAAACATTTAGAGTGTGTTCTACATTCAATAGTGTAGCCCAGTGTTCAATGAAGTGGAAGGGGAACCAAGTTCAAATCTTTACCGAAGGCAAAAGATATAGGTGCTTTCTTCTTTTGTGTCTAAATCAACTAAACCTTGGGTGAGTGGATTTTGTGTTGGTGTGAGTAAGTAGGTATCTGGTTGAATAGTCGGGCTACAAACAAGCTGGCCTGGGTGTACCATCTTAATTCTTAAAAATATGAGGAAAATATTATTAATGTATTGTGAGTGTACATGTTAAAGCTTTTTTTTGTGAATATACAAATCCATTTATGCTTCTATTACCTTCATATGTATTAAAAGCTATATCTGCTTGAGCACATCCATCCTCTTCTATTGGATCATTGTTCATATTCTCATGCTGAATTCCTTGTTTTGTTCTGCTATGTCTTATCTGATACGTTAATCATCGGAAAACTCAACTTCCTACCAGAGAAGGTTCAAAAAGTGAGGCAAAACAATGAACGGAGAAATTGAGTAAATAAATGTTGAATTGTTTTGCTTTCTGGATGCGCCTCATCTTTTTGGTTCATACTTTAAAGAAAAGAAACCTGTTGATATCTGATAATAAAACAGAATCACAAATGCTGCATGTTAGTGTTTAAAAACTCTCTACTTTTTGTTGTTTTAGTTCGTTTGTTTATATTTCTTGTTTTAGCTAATTTGTGGCTGGAGTAGGTCAGTATCCGACCTATCCTCAAAGCTTGTGGAAAATAATCCACGTTCAATTTATTAACTTTCTGAAGTTGACAATTTTTTGTAGGATGGAAATGAGATGTTTTTCAGGATTAAGAGAAGCACACAGCTGAAGAAGCTCATGAATGCTTACTGTGATAGGCAATCTGTGGACTTCAACTCTATTGCCTTCTTGTTTGATGGTCGCCGTCTCAGGGCCGAGCAGACTCCTGATGAGGTTTTTCTTTCTTCCCTTCTCTTCGCCAACCAACGCTCCTGATATATATGTCTACATTTTCCTACACTTCATATAATCAGTAATATGTTGTCTCATTACTTCTGTTTACATAATTCTTTTTTGACAGGTCGAGATGGAGGATGGCGATGAAATTGATGCTATGCTGCATCAGACTGGTGGATCTTTGTTTTAGATTTTATATTGGAGGATTTGGGGTATGGTAAATTAGATTATATTCGGTATATGTTGATCGAACTTTTTAGAATGTGTATTTTAGTCTGTATAACAGTTGTTTATGGATGGTAGCAGAATTTGGATTTTGGATTTTTACTTCTAGTTAATTATCCTTTTGTTAACTCTTGGTGTTTGATATATTCATGCTATGATCGGTTTCTGGGTAGGGGAAAGGGTCTTTCCTCTGTGGTATCTATTATTAGTATTAGAGATTTGGAGGTCTTGTGAAGTTGGTTTTGAAGCAAAGCATAACTAATAGATGTGTCGTAGAAATCCAGTGTAGAGTCGTAACTCGTAAGTAATCCTTCTTCCTTAGCTATTGGTCTCCGGTTTGAACTTTGGGTATGAAGTCATGTATCTTAGTGCCGCTTAACCCTCCATTGTGGTGCTTTTAAGCTCGAGCTTAGATTAAGTCTGACCCTAATATAGATATCAGATACCGTGTTCGTCCATGTGGTGTTGTTTCTTATCAATTTTTTTTCTATAACCTCAGAGAATATATTGGAAATGATGGATCTATTCACTTTATTAACAATTGAGCAATATCTAGTGATTTGTCTGTCATGTTTGCCCTTGAGGATTGACAAAACTAGCGTATTAAACCCGTTGCTTGCTCATTTATTAACTCAAATTATTTTAACTAGGGAAAAGGGTCAAAAATATTCCTCAACTTTGATTTATTGTTTAAATTTATTCTCGCCGTTAAAATAAAGTTAATTTTACCCCTCGCCGTTAAAATAAAGTTAATTTTATCCCTCCTGTTACTAATTTCACCAAATTTACCCCTCATTAGACGGATTGACCCAAATTGATCCGAATTTCTTTGACATATTTAATGGAGATTTGGGAGAATGGGTAATGGGTATAGGAGATTTGGGAGAATGGGGTCGAGTTATTTTAAATGATCGGGTTAATGGATTAAAATAAGGAATAAGTTTTATTTTTAAAATTCGTGTCAATTTGGGTCAATCTATCTAATGAGTAAAAAATTTGATGAAATTAGTAACAGGAGGGGTAAAATTAACTTTATTTTAACGACGAAGGGTAAAATTAACTTTATTTTAACAGCGAAGATAAATTTAAACAATAAATCAAAGTTAGAGGGTATTTTTGACCCTTTTCCCTTTTAACTATTCTATTTTAGCCCATATAAAATTGGGCTATATTTTTCTTCTTTTGGAAATAGGCTTGGTAAGATTTGGATAGTTGAGTTATGATCTAATTGGTTAGAATATCTTGATTGACTTCTTTCAAGTTCAAGTAACATTTAGGCAAGCCATTTGGGTTGATAATTTGTCTTTTTGTTTTCTCAGTCAATTTTGATTTCCACAAATTCAATCTAATCTGTTCATTTGACGCTAAATTAATTAACACATAGAACGATGTTGTATTTATGGCGTTTGCAACATGGTTAGTAATTGTTGCTAACAAAGCTTATTCAATGATTAGTGAAACTAACTAAGACCAAATCCTAAATATAAGTAAAGTAAAATTAACTAGAAGAACCTAATAGACCAGGAAATTTACTAAGAATCAATCAATATAACAGCTCACTCAATCACTTAAACAATAGACAAATGTGTAATAAATAATATAGCCATCATATATATATAATTTGTATACAATTTATGTATAATTGGTATATAATATACGTAAACTGGCTAGAAAAAGTAAACAGTGAAATCATCGACTTTTTAGGTAAAGATTCCAAAATTTATAGGAACACATGTCATGACAAAGCCAGGAATTTCTCTTACTTATATTTAATATATGTACATTATACAATTATATTTATACGAAGATTATTTGATATAATGTGCACAGATCTTATTATTATCTTTCTAGACACTTGAACCAAACATTCTAATGTTTTTCGACTTTATTAGCAGATTAGTAGCAAAATAGAAGAAGATTCTTGATTTGAAAAATCTCACCCACTTCTAATTATGACTTAACAAGTGTAAGAAATATAATAATTAAAGGCTCTAATTTATAAATTAATTCTTTTTAGTAGTTAAAGCATCTGGATCTAAAATGACTGAAGTCAACCTCAATGTGTAATTAATATACACAAAGATATTAAACAGACATTTCTTATAGTTTATGAGATTTACAATTATTTTTAAAAAAAAATGAAATTCATTTTTTATTTTTATTTTATCACAACCCACGAAATACATATGGGGAGTAAAAAATAATAATTTGAACATTGCTTTTAATAATTATTTGAAATTAATCCACATATTTATATTTTTTTATAGATTAAATAAGAGCACACAACATGTCACAATTTTCAGTTAAAAGTTCAACAACATATTTGCAGTAATTCCACAAATTGGGTATATATGAGGAGGGTGTGAAATTCGTTAATTTCGAAAAACGATCGCTCAATTAAAAGTATATCAAAATTAAGTATGCAAAAAATAAATATTAAAAAAGTCATATTGAAAATAATGAAGAAAAAAGCAGTAATAACAACAAGTAATATATATGATTACTAAAGTTACCGATTTCTTTTTTTTAAAAAACTACACAATAACCAAAGCAAAGGAAATACATATAATAAATATAAGATAGAAAAATAAAATAGAAGAAAAGTAATAAATTAAAATATCTGATTTGATGTAAACGTATTGTAATAAATGTTTACGCGTATTTTTGTGTACCTATCAACTTTTTACACTTTATAATTCTATATGGTAACAATATTTTGAATTTTTGTTTATTTGTTTAGTCAACCTACATAAATGTGTTACTTTTATAGTGTAACATCAAACATGTCAATACCCTGACATATTGATGAGTAAATATAAATGATATTATTTTTTTTAACTAAATCTGAATTAATAATTCATTACCTTAAAAAGTCATAGCAATTACAATGAATATATATATATAATCATACCATTTTTACTAAAGTATTTTCTAATAATTGAACAAATTAATATTGTGTAGCTTCTAAAATTGGTCTAAGCTTTAACTCTCCAAGAAAAAAAGACTTTGAATTTAGACTCATACAAAGTAGACTTTAAAATCAATTTGTTATTAAAGTCAGAACCATGGGTAGCCTATTTTTAGGCTTTTGGACATATTCAAGTAATCAAATAATCAATCACCAATTTGCTATATATAATGAAAAAATAACAAAGTATTATTCCCTTTTTTCTTCACATAATTATAATTAACACTTAATAGGGGTATATTTTAAAAAAAACTTACTCACATTTCGATGTTTAGATCAAAATTGGATTGACACAACTAACACTAGAGATGAATGTAGTCGATATATTATGGATTCATCTGAATTTAATATCTTTGACTCTAAATTAATTGTATTCTAAATGGATGTAATATATGAAATTTTGAACTCGCGATTCCTATTATATTCAATTTTTGCTTCTGCCTCTGAGTACTATAGTCATATAATATAGATTCATAAGGTGAAAATAAATATTAATTGACCACAGTTAAATGTTTACAATGTTTTGAGAGAAGATGCATGCTATATTATTGATGATTTGATGTAAACATTAATAGTTATGCATATTTTATCTATTCATGTACTAATTATTTCATCTCATCTCATATATAATATAATATATATATTCACTTATAACTTATACATGTATTAGTCATGTGAGTTTCGAGATTACAACATAAACATAAATTAAATACACGTTTGTGTAAGTTCTCAAACGTGATATTAATTATACAAAATTTAATACATCAATAACTTACCTTCTAACCATCTACCAAACGACCCCCAAGTATATAGTTAACCAATATGATACAAGCTACAAATGTACTTTAAACTGCCCTCATCGATAAGGTAAAAGTTCAGATAATGAATCAATTGACCATTACTTTTTTTTGACAAATTTTACTCCTTGATGTGCTAATTAACATAGTGATTTAGTTAAGTGTAATGACTAAAGAATAAATTGAGAAATTATTGGTAAGAAACGTTAGTTATAACATCACAGTGTTGAGTAGCTAAACGTCCATTAATGAATACGTGTATGAAATATTTATTGTATATTTTTTCTAGGGAGTTTAGGTAGTTTTGTTACAAGTCATTGTACCCAAATCATTAAAACATAACAATTAGGAAACGAGGATAATTAATTATTATAAAATGGACTGCTTTTAAGGGTCCCAAATTAAAAATAAAAATTAAACAATAAATAAAAGAAGGTTTGTAAGAGTTGCTAGGAATCTGAGTGGAAACCGGTACAAGGATTTGATTAGTTAGTTTAATTAGCTAAGTAGTAATAGTAATTAAGGGTGTGGTTGGTGCGGAGAAAAATATTTTCTTGAAAAACAAAAAGTGTTTCTTATTTTTTTTTCCGTGTTTGATACGTAAAACATTTGTATATACTATAGACAAATACTATGGGAATATAATTGAGAATGCGGGTGGAGGTAGGGGTTCGAGGTGATGGGATGGAGCTACGGGACTCTGAGTGAAGAACCGAAGATGATGTATGTTAAAGGTTGAGGAGGACATAATCAATGTTGATCTGAGAACCTCATATTTCTTATAATTAAAAAAACTTTCTATTTTCTTAAAAAATTGATTTATCAAACACGAAAAAAATTAAAAAACATTTATTTATATTGACAAAACACAACGCGTTTTACTCTTAATTGGCTAGTGATTTTTGTCAACTCACAAATTGAGGGCAAACATAAGAATGCTACTAGCTAGTTTGATATATAATAGGGCATAAACATTTGGTATTTAAAATTCACTGAATCAAATAATTTAAATTCACATGATACAAAATTCACTAAAAATAAAATATTTTCTATTAAGGTTTAGCTAGTCCTAATGTTCGGATTCGAGACCTCTCATAAACAATAGAGAAATTCAATTTGTACACCATATTTAGTAGTGGTTCAAAATTGATTGCGAAAATATAATTCACATATTAGTACAATGTATACAAATTTTGGAATAGAAAATCCCATGAACAATATACATGTCACTAGTCACTACACACAAAAAAAATAAATTCCCAACCAAAATAGTTAAGTAAATTAAGTTTCATTAGCCTCTCACAAAATCATACTTAGACATTTAATTAACTTTTACACACCAAACGCTATAAATTTTCTTTGTTTATATTGTTAATGTAAAATATACGAGTTGTTATAACAAGTTAATTACTAATATTTAGTATTACATCTATATATTTACTTGTTCAACTTTATACACGTTTAAATATTTACTTGTGCATATCGAAATCTGAAGGACATTAATATCAGCTAATATCAAATTAAAGAATATATTTATGTATTATGCCAAAAAAAACGTCACCACAATATATGCAACCATTATTAACTAAATAAGTCCAAAATATAAAAAAAATGACAAATTACGACACAAGTGAGTGTGAAAATTCTAACACTTTAATATCACGTGCTATTCATGTACCTATATATATATGAGGAAAAAAATTGTGAGAAAGGACCACATAGCCATGGAAGCTTCAAAAATTCATTGTAAATTTTCAAGAAATATATGTTTTCTTCAACAATGGATTTCACTTATTTTTGCATTTGGATTTGTTATTCCGTTTATTCAATCGTTAGATTATTCCGATGCGCTCTCGAAAAGTCTCCTTTATTTCGAAGCTCAACGCTCCGGTCGTTTGCCGTACAATCAAAGAGCAATTTGGCGTCATCATTCTGGCCTTACTGACGGACTTGATCAAGGGGTCCGTACATTTTTTTTCGCGCTTTTATCATTGATATTCTTATGCATCTTCATTCACATTTCTATGCATCTTTGTTTCATCAAGTCACTATATCATTGATATTATTGTCTATCTTTTTTATTGATGCTATGCATCTTGTTTCATCAAGTCACTATATCATTGATTTTATTATCTATCACGCCCTTGATCAAAGCCGGTCAGTAAAAATTTTGCAACCGGCCTTGATCAAGTAAAAAGTTTGTTCGTTGACATTCTTGTTTACCCTTTTTGTTAAAAGGTCTTTATCAAGGTGTCAAGTAAAAAAATATCTTTTTAGTTGATGCCTTTGATCAAGGCCAGTCAATTAAAAATTACTATTTTTTATAAATATCTTTATTTATCATTGATATTTTTGTGTATTTTTTTTAAAATATGTGATAGGTGGATTTGGTGGGAGGTTATTATGACGCCGGAGACAACGTTAAGTTTCAACTTCCGATGGCTTTTACTATAACGATGCTATCATGGAGCGTCATTGAATATGGCGAAGATATAGCCGCCGCGGGCGAGTATAGATACGCGCTTGAGGCAATCAAGTGGGGGACGGATTACTTCGTCAAAGCTCACACTCATCCTAACGTACTCTGGATTCAGGTTCGTATTTAGAAATTCATTAAATATATTTACGTATAAAATTTAAAATTTATTTATTAGTATTTGAATTCGTTGCGCCCAAAAAAATTGAAGTCTATGAAATTGATCTACCTTTGATTTCTAAGTGGGTCCATTTTGTAATTGTCTTTTATGGACGTAAATCAAGCTAGTAATTTCTATGAATTTCAATGTTGGGTCATACCTATATTTAATTATATAGTTTTGGCATTAGTATGACTTATTATTTTTGACTCGATGTTTAAATTCTGAATTTGTCAGGTGGGTGAAGGAGATACGGATCATTATTGTTGGCAAAGGCCGGAGGATATGACCACATCTCGTCGAGCTTATAAGATCGACGAGGATCACCCCGGGTCGGATGTCGCCGGGGAGACGGCAGCCGCGTTGGCGGCGGCGTCAATTGTGTTTAGGAGAACAAATCCACATTACTCTAAACATCTCTTGGTCCACGCGGAACAGGTAATTAACTAACATTGTTTGAATACATTTTTAAAAAGACAATTTGTTAAATAGAGTACTATAGTGTAACACAAGTGGTGTAGAAAAAAAATCAAAAAGTGATAGCCGATATTTTTAAATTTGAAAACAATTAATGTCATACTTTTCGTTTATTCTTAATGACAAACTTTTATCACCACATAAGTTATATGTATGTCATATTCAATACTTATCATAACTTTCAAAAATATATATTTATTTCTTTGATCACTTCTTCGCGTGTTCACATTTTTATACTCTGAATCCTCTTTAATGAAAATTCTTGATTCATCACTATTTACACAAATGCTCTCATGTATTTTAGATCACAAATTTGAAAAAAATTTCATTTCCTTAGTAAATTCATGTCAATTAATTAAGACAGCTCGACGCACTAAACTTTTGCTATGTGAGTACTGTGTAGAAGGGTTAGACCATAAAGGTTACCCTGCTTTTCTGCAAGAGGCTTTTTTCATAGCTTGACCGAACCTATAACATTCTAATCACATGACAACTATTTTATCAGTTACACAGAGGAATAAACATTTTAAGTGAGATTTTAAAGAAAGATATTCCCAATTGTGGTTTGTTTCAACTACATACCTAATATATTCAATAAATATATGCAATTAATTTGTTTGTTTCCAATATTGTAGTTGTTTGAGTTTGGTGACAAGTTTAGAGGCAAGTATGATACAAGTGTTGAAGCAGCCAAAGGTTACTATCCATCTTTGAGTGGTTACAAAGATGAGTTGTTATGGGCAGCTATGTGGCTCTACAAGGCCACCGACAAATCTCATTATTTAAAATATGCATTACAAAATGCTCAATCTTTTGGGGGTACGACTTGGGCCATTTCAGAATTCAGTTGGGATGTCAAATATGCTGGCCTTCAACTACTCGCCGCTACGGTAAATTCTTATTTTAGTTCTTCTGATAATAATATATGATTATACATATTTGATTTTTTGTTCGTTTTTAATCATTCCACTATTAAGTTATATATGTGTTATGTTAAATTGGTAATATATAATAGGATAAAAGGTTAGATGTGTTGAGTCATAAGTATATTATGAGGACCAGAATTAGAATTTATAAATAATTGAGGGATCAAAAGTATTTTATCGATTAATTTAATATTTTACCAACAAAAAGTTGTCAATGTTTAGAATTTAATAAGTATTATTATATTAGGCTTTTTTTAGTTAGTTAAGTAAGTACATAGATTAATTTGAAAAACTTTGATTTTGATGTGTTACCTTATTTAGTTCATCTATCGTTTGATTAGGTAGAAAATATATGCTTTAGTTGTTATTCCTATTTTATATATTTTTATTTATATATTATTGAGAAATGAGAATACATATGAATGCATGTGTGGTATATGATTATTTTCACTAATCTTTTTAATTTTTAGACATGTACTTAATTACTTGCATTTACATTACATAGTCAAAATTAGGAAAATGACAATAAAATTATGTGTTTTTTTGACATATGTTGAAACATTTAAATGAGATTATTTTTATAGAAACAATATTTTTGTCCTTAGAATATATATACAAACAACATATCGTCACACTTTATGTTAAATCAAGTTATTAATGGTCGGAATTAGAATATAATTAGTCCAAAATCAATAAACATAAACATAATGAGTTCCCTCCATAATTGTGACACTAATCTAGCCTGTTTTTCAACGTAATCCATGCTCTATGGTTAAGAAGTCTCCATTTTGGAAAATAATTTAAATTATATGTTTTGCCCCAATACTTATAATTTAACTTGTTATGACAAGTAATTCATGCAACGTTTATATTATAAATGTCATTATTAAGTAACGTTCATTGAATTGAGTTATCTGTAATTGTCATGTGTTTGAGACAAAATTTATATCTTTAGTGCATAAAATATAAATTTGGCGGAAAATGACATGTATCTATTAAATTAGGTAAGTTTTGACACACGTTGAGATGTCGATGTAGGCTCAAGAAAATAGTGATGATTTCATGTTAGATTGATTAATTAATTTCATAGAGACAACAAGGGACCCTTGTCCTTGTGAATACAAACACCATATGTTAGGCAAAATCTTCTCATAAAGTAAGTTGTTTGTGGAGAGATATCTATAGTTAGTCCAAAATCAAATAGAAAACCAATCAATAATTTTCTTTCTCAAACTTTAGTCCACTAATTTGTTGTTTCTTTTATGGTTGAAGAACATAATAATGCCTTAATTTATGACATTTGGTCATTGGTATGTCCCTTAGATCGACGATATAAAAATTTCTTACACTATCAAATATAATTTAGATCAAAGTTCGTTCCTGTTAAATCATGAAATATAAATTGGTCAGTCAACGAACTTGTTTAATTTTATCATATCAATTGCATATTCATTTTGCTCGTATATATTTTCATTACGATCGATGCATAAAATTTAAGTTCTTGCTTCTGCAGTTACCGAGGCAAGGGAAGAGAGGGAAAGAAGACGATAAAATTATCGAAGAATATCGTTTGAAAGGCGAATATTACCTTTGTTCATGTCTAAACCAAAATAATAAAACTAATGTACATCGCACCCCAGGGGGCTTATTGTACATCCGTCAATGGAACAACATGCAATATGTATCTAATGCAGCATTTCTCCTCATGGTGTATTCCGATCATCTTAGGGAAACTAATCAAATGGCGAGATGTGAACGTCGTTCCGTGGGCCCCGAAGAAATCTTCGCGTTCGCAAAGTCACAGGTTAAATTTTAATTTTTACGTTACTATAATGACTTCGACTTACTTTTGATGTGATTTTATAAGCATATATGTATTCACAATATTTTGTATACGTATGTTAGTGCTCATTGGCTAACCAATTATACCACATGAAAAATAACAGATTGACTATATCCTGGGTTTGAACCCGCGAGGTGTGAGCTACTTAGTGGGCTTCGGGCCCAAGTATCCTCAAAGGGTGCACCATAGGGGTGCATCGGTGGACTCATTCAAAAAACGTAAGAGCTTCATAAGTTGTACCCAAGGTTATGATAATTGGTTCGGACGTAAAACACCGAACCCGAATACGCTAATCGGGGCACTAGTTGGTGGACCGGATAACAAGGACCGGTTTAATGATCATAGAAGAAATTTCATGCAAACAGAGGCTTGTACTTATAACACGGCCCCTCTTGTTGGGTTATTTGCAAAATTAAATGGGCTAGACAGAGGAATCGATATTGAAGATTCATCATTATTTTTAGCTAAATAAATAATTTTTACGTAACACTATTTGAAAATACCACGTAATTGTTTTATTTACTTTTTAATTGATTGATGAAAGAAATATACAACAAAAGGAAAAAAAAGGTATATAGAGTATAGTTCGTTCGATGTATTCATCTTTTTGATGTTCCACGATTCATAAATAAATAAAATTTACATTTCTTCTATTGGCTTGTATGAATTGTCGTAGAAATTTATAAACTTCTTAGATTTGCTTTTTGAGAGAGATTTGTTGGATGACAAAAAAATATATTCTGTCAATATTGAAGTCCAAATTCATTTGACTATATTTGAATACGCGTTGAAAATTCCACAATTAAAAAAGGTGTTTCATAACAAAAATGACTCTGTATCTACATAGACACAAAGTCGAATCTCTTATAACCCTTGTTGGTTGTTAGATGACCTGTAAATACATAGCTGGTAAATATACAGTATGCCGACACCATATATAACCAATTTCTTTGAAGTATATTTAAGAGGGTGAAGGGTTGTTTCATCGTAGGGACTCGTATTATTGTGAAATAACACAATGAATGGTCAAATCAATAACTAGTTGTCAAAAATACCAAGTTCAACTCACCACAAATAGTTATAGAAAAAATGTATTGAACTTAACCAGTTACATTTAACTAGTACAAATTTTACTATTAATTGAAATAACGATATTTAACCTTCAGAAATTGAGCCCATTCCATATATAAGCTCAAGTTTGATATCATTTCTATGTCATATAGCAAATCAAATATAAATTTAATAAACGTGTACTTTCAAGACTGATAATAATTCAAGTAAAGTTAAATGCTCTCTATTGTTAAAATTAGGAATATCAAATGAGCAAGTTGAGTTAAAATTAAAAATATTACAATGAGTTAAATAAAAGTTAAATTAAATTTAAACCCATCCAAGTTTACTTTGAACTCAAACGGGCTAAAAACCGAATCGAGTCTTATCCCGCTTAATTTTTAACCCGATTAATCTCAATAATTTAACATATTAATATTTAACTTTTATAATCACAAATTAAATTTTCGCTCAAAAAATTTTTATCAAAAAAATAACAAGTGATTGGATAATCATAAAAGATGTTATTAAATCGATAATAATTCATATTTTCAATATACGAACATATCTTAATAAAAAATTCTAGAACGAGCTGAAATTGAAAATTGAATTAGACTCAATTAACAATTCTCTTCTAATGGATTAATGGATTAAGCTTGAATGAATAGAGATTAAACCCAATTCGAACTGAACCTAATCCTTCAAATTCTGAATGGATTAATGTTGAGGTTCATTTTTGAATGCCCTGATCAAAATAATAAAACTTGACTAACAATAATATTCCTCCAAAGCTCTAAGAAAAGTACCAAGTTAGCAAAACTTACCATGTCATGAGGTTCATCAAAACTACTATTACAACTAATTATTTTAGACAAAAATTTGCACAACTAGTTAATTACAAATTAAAAAACAAACTCTGATATTTAACTACTAATTTGGCTTTGTGGGTTACTTTTAAGTAGATCATCAGAGTCATCACCTTTCTTATGAAAATCTTCTTTTCCAGTAGTCTGTTTGTAACTTTGTTTAACAGATTCAAAAGTAGAATCAGTTGTGGTTGTAGCCTCTTTTATAGCATCTTGTGCTTTGTCCACTGTTTGGCTACTAAAGCCTTGATGTTCTTTTTCCTCAGCCATTTCTTCAGCAACTCTTGTAAATTCTTCAGCTGTGGTTGGTGCTTTCTCTTCTGCATGATGATCATAATTTTCCTTGCTATATATCTGCACACCACCACCAGCCTATATGTGAGATTAGAATGTACGCAAATCTTATCGACGTGAAAAGATGGATATAATGATACTCAACTCAAGTATATCAAGTAGAGGAAGAAGAAGAAAAAAAAAATTGCTCTATTTCTGATTACTTGTTCACTTTTGACTTGACTGATGTATTAAAAAAATAATAATTGATATAATAAATTTATCATTTTAGGAGAAGTTAATACACATATTTACCCGTATAGTATCAAGAAAAAAGGGCTGGCGCGGGCGTGCGAGGAGTTTGATGCGCGAGATATTGTAAAAGTAGAGAAACTGATTATAGGCACCCATTTTTGAATACTCCTTCTAACTTGTAAAACTTTGCTAATTTCGGTACACAATTTACAATATGTTTGTTACAATGAAGATAGGTCTCTTTTAACACCCAATAAAATGCAACTGGCAAATTGAGACAATAGGTTAGGGGGCAAGTGGCACACGAAGAGTCCAGCCTTATTAGCTTTGAACACATAGCACTACGTGGCGGATCATTTGCCTGCCGCGTCACAGCCCCGCACCATAACATATCATCGCTTCTCTACTTTTTCTTAATGGCTACGATCGATTCCTCCGATTTAAGTAGTTATCCCTTCTTCACAACCTTTTATTTTTATTGGGAGAGTAAGGAGAGAGACTAGCAAGATTAAGAGAGAGAGGAGAGAGGCGAGCGATACATGGCAGAGAGTGGGGGAGAGGTAAATTGTATATGTATATCAATTAGATAATTATATATTATACATATGCATTTGTATATATAGCAAACAAGGTTGAGAGAGCTAGGCAGGAGAGAGACGAGTGAGATAGAGAGAGGGAGGAAAGAGGCAAGAGAGATAGGACAGAGAGTGGAGGAGAGGTGAATTGTATATGTATATCGACTAGACAATTGTATATTATACATATTTATTTGCATATTCTGGCGAATTATACATATACAAACGTGACTAATTATACAAACTCGAACTCATCCCATATAATTAATGTATAATGTCAATCGCGAATGGTAATTATAATAAAATATAGCTATGATGAATAATTAAATAATATCAATTTATTTAATCGCATAACTTTTTTATATTTTAATGGTCTAATATATCTACAAATTGATAAATTTTAAAATCAAACTAAATCAATCGACAGTAGGACACAAGAAAGCTCAGAATGTACTTAAGTTATTTCTTTATTTTTATTAAAAAAACTATTTTTCTTATTTTTGATTATTAAATCATTTGATCAAGAAAATTGAAAAACTTTACCAAAGAGTCGACCACTTTTAAGAGGGAAATCGGGTCGATAGGGTTTACTAACGTGCGTTTATATCGTCAGTCCCTGTTTTCACCAACGCTAAAATTTCCTTATTCAACAACAATTTTCATATTCTGCCTTAGCTTCTATAATGGATTCCAATGGCGTCGAAGCAACTCGTATTCGCCAGGAAATCGATTCCTTGAAGTCCAACAAGAGAAATATAGAGCAACAAATTTCTGCTCTCGAAGCGCAGCTTAATCAACTTGAAGTCAATTCAAGTACAGTGTGTCCTCAGCCGCTTTCAAATGGAGATTTGAGCAATTCAAATGGTTTATCTCCCGATATGATTTACAGATACAGTCGGCACTTATTGCTTCCTTCATTTGGCGTTCAAGGTCAGGCGAATCTATTGAAATCTTCAGTTTTGGTTATTGGAGCTGGAGGGTTAGGATCACCTGCTTTACTATATCTAGCTGCCTGTGGAGTTGGTCGAATAGGTATAGTTGATCATGATGTAGTGGAACTTAACAATCTTCAGAGGCAGATAATACACACTGAGGCATATATTGGAAAGTCAAAAGTAGAGTCAGCTGCTGCTACTTGTCGCTCGATCAACTCTTCCACTCAGATTGTGGAGCACAGAGAAGCATTCCGCACGTCCAATGCTTTGGAAATTGTGAGCAAATATGATGTGGTAGTTGATGCAACAGACAATGCTCCAAGCCGCTACATGATCAATGATTGCTGTGTTGTGCTTGGGAAGCCTCTTGTATCTGGAGCTGCTCTAGGACTAGAAGGGCAGCTGACAGTTTACAATTACAATGGAGGTCCATGCTATCGCTGCCTATTTCCAACTCCTCCACCCACAAATGCTTGTCAGAGATGTGCTGATAGCGGAGTACTTGGAGTTGTTCCAGGTGTTATTGGATGTCTTCAAGCCTTAGAGGCCATAAAGGTTGCTAGCTTGGTTGGAGAACCACTCTCTGGAAGAATGCTTCTTTTGGATGCCCTGTCAGGACGATTCCGTAATGTCAAACTACGTGGAAGGTCATTGCAGTGCGAAGCTTGTGGAGATCATGCAGTAGTGACAAGGCAGACATTTTCGGAGTTTGATTATGAAAAGTTTACTCAAACTCCATTATCCACGGGTCCATTGAAGTTGAACCTTCTTTCACTGGATGATCGAATCAGCACCAAAGAGTACAATGAGAAAGTGACGAAAGGAGAAGCACATGTATTAGTGGATGTTCGACCAACTCATCACTATAAGATTGTTTCACTTCCCAACTCTATGAACATACCTCTATCGACGTTGGATGGTAGATTGCCTGAAATATCTGCTGCCTTGGAAAAAGAGGTAAATAAAGAGAATGGTTCAAATGCTTCTCTGTTTGTAATATGCAGGAGAGGCAATGATTCACAAGTTGCTGTTGAATTGCTTCACAAATTGGGTTTTACTTCAGCAAAGGATATAATAGGGGGCTTAGACTCATGGACTGACAACGTCGATCCAAAGTTCCCTACCTACTAACTATATACCTACAAAATTGTCATTTATTCTTCATTTAATTTTTTTTTTTGCCTTACATCAAAAACTTAATTTATGTTTCCAATTGAACTCTTATTATAGATTTTACCAAGTGTTTGGTTGTCCTACTAATTATTATGGGTGTTTATCTCCTTAGAATCACTACTATGTTATATTAAAAAATAGTTGATAGGTGTATATACATATATATGTAATCTATGTATACCGTCTAGAGAAAGTAGACAACAAATTTTCCCAGCTATTTGTAAAGGTTTTGCGTCATTAATTCCCTCTTAAGTGACTGTGATACTTGAATGAGGTTGAGTCACTTTATCATTACAAAAAAATAGTTTAATGACTTCGATACAATAGAGTAAAAATTAAGTGATCATCTATGAAATTATCTAAGAACTCATATGCAACCCGATGATTGCAATTAGTATCTTTCTGTCAAAAGATTTTTAATACGAATTGGGCTGTCTGAGACAGCTTGCACACACCCGTAACTTCAATATAAATATAGATATATATATAGACGCGCGCACACAGACAAAACCAGCAATTACATATAATATCTGGAATGAATCTTTTCAGCACGGTCAGCTATGTAATGACAGTTTTTTTTTTAACAGCTTGATGCAAATTTATACTGTTTACAAGGAAGTAACTGATCAGACCTTTGATGATTAGACCAATTAGAAACCGGAGTTGTCGATCCCAGAGGCTTTGGGGTACCCATCATACTCCGGTTTAATATTCAGCGTTGCACAAATAGCTCTAAATTTCAGTCTCAATGAGTCAATAATATCGGTGGCAGACTCGTTCTCTGGTTCAGAGAAGGGGTATTTATTGAGCAATTCATCCATCTGTTTGATGCTTTTCTGCACTCGAGATGAGAAACAGGTTGGCTCTACTAAGATAGCAGCATTCCATACATCAATACAACCTTTGTAAAAACCCAATTCTTCGCCTACTTCAAACCCCTTTTTGAGTCCTACCTGTTTGCCTTCATCTTTACCAGAATTTAGGCCATCCGTATAGCCTACCGAGTAGCCTTCTTTGTAATGAATGTCCTCTAGATTCAATGATGAGTCAAAAATGTCCTCACTTGAATTAATGGCCTGAGAACTCATCGATGCTTAACCAAGATCGTTTGGAGAAGAAAACCTGAAACGGTGAGATGTTATAGTTGTTAACTACTACTTGACAGAAGGTAATGGAATCAAAACTTGGCAAGACTCAACACAAAACCCTTCCAATTATAACACAACCTAATAATCCAATCCAATATATTTTGGTTGAATGGCCTAGCAATATATACCGTTTGGATTGGAAAACAAAGCATTACTTTCCGAGCAAATAAAAACAAAAAGATGAATAGCAACAGCAAAGAGATGTCAAAGACTAACTTAGCAAATGCCACTAAATCACTATATACATTAGAATGATATCAGAAGCAGAAAACCAAGTAAGCAAATCAATAACACCCTCAATATTTAACCAAATGAATAGGTTTTGGCAACGTTCAACGGAAAAAAATAAATCAGATGTCCACACAAGAGAGAAAAGATTCTTTCTCAACAAGCTCTATATGCGAATACACTTCAATGTCATTCTGAAGCAGCCTATGCAACACACTGACTGGATCATTGACTTCTTTCCAAGCTCTCTGAATCATACTACTCATTACGAAATAGACCACAGAAATAACAGAGAATGGAGTTGTGCTAGCCAAAGATACACGACAATGGTTGTTTCCATGGTTGTATACAAACTCGATATAAGGATACAGAACGCTTGGATTAAAACACAAAATGTACAATGTATATAGCATTTTTTTTTTACTTTTTGTTTTTGTAAATCAACATTCAAAACTTAATAAAAGCATGAAGCTTCATTCAAAACAAATCGCTACCTACTCCACTTTTAACTACTGGTGTTTGTTAGAATAGCATACTTCTACAATAAAACAAATTAAGAAGTCATCACAATCATATTGTGAACTTTGTTATGGTCTTAATTAGAAGTTAAAGTCATTAAAAAATCAGTTTAATTAAGTCCTTAAGATATAAAAAGTTTAGACCTTTAAAAGGAATTGAGCTGAAAATCGAAGTTTTCTCACATTATAATCCTTCATTTATAAGAGAGCTTGAAACAATGTGAGACAACTTCGGTTTTCAGCTCAATTCCCCTCTCTATAAGACTAGCTTGCATTCATTTAAAATCATCACTTCGTGTACTAAACTTTTGAGGTAGAGTTAAGTCCAGGTTACATTTTTTAAACATGCATTCCAAATATGTGAAAAAAGAATTTGCTTTAAACATGTCAAGACATCATAACTAGCTTTTGGAGACAGATTATAGGGGGGTGGGGGGGTCCCATTAGGTAATGATTCTGGCCACATTAACACCTAATTTGAATGGTTGTTAGTCATTGTATTGTTAATTTAAATACAATATTTATTTTGATTGTTACTCAAAATTCTATTCATGTAATGGAGTCGTTACCTTAATATATTTTCTTTTTGACTTTATATTTATTATTCAATAATTCAATTTTATCATTTACTCTACTTTTTTCATAGTAATTGTACACCATACCTTAGTTCAAATTATAGATGTGTGACATTATGTAACACGCAGAATAATATAATCTATCCAAATATTATATACATCGCAAAATACATAACAACCACCCAAAGTGTAAGTATATTTTTCTCGCAAAAGGAAGCAGTGCGGACACAAATTCAGAAGAAATTTGCAAAACCAAAATATACAACTTTATTGTCAAGTTAAATATCGGCTATGCTCACTAAACACAATGAAATTGTTTATCATGATTTTTTTTTTTTATAATTCACAATTAACACAAATCAGAAAGAAAAAAAAAATCAAATACCGTACCTAGACTGGTCGCTGCCGCTAGCTGGCTGCTGCTGGTCGCGGCGGTCGGCGGGAAGTGCTGCGGTGCACTGCGAATTGCTGAAAAGGGGACAGCGGTGACCTAATTTTGTATTTTGTTTGCCTATAAGATTTGTTACTCCTATTTAATATTAAAAAGTAATAATTAATATAATATTAATATATATTATAATATAATATATTTAAGTTAAATCAAAATACCAAAAAATACATATGGAAAATAGAACCGAAATACTGAAAATGCAAAACTATATCTCAAAAAACGTATCAAAATCGAAAAACTGAAATACTAAAAAAGAAAATATATATGTAAAAAATCAAATCAAAATATTGAAAATGCAGAAAAATATATATCAAAAATCGAATTGAAATGGAAAGATTAAAATACTAAAAAATTGATTTGATTTAATTTTTAAATTTTTCGATATTTATGATTATTATATTTTCATATCTTTGCTTAAATGATTACTTAACCTGAACAAAAGGACAAAAAAAAAAGCAAGAAACTACTGCATTACCTTTTTCTCCTAAAAAGAGAGGGAATATTGCCTTATCAATAGTTGTCCAATTAGAATTGAAATATTTTCTTTTTCACCTTTTAATTGACTTGTGTTTCTTTTTTGCCTTTCTAGCATGTTCTCTTGTCTCCTCATACTCAAAATCTAAGAGACCTCACATATAGTGTATGTACATTTTATTATTATCTTTGACAGTAGAAAGATCGTTTTTAATAAACTTTGATTGATTCAAGAAAAAAAATGTATCAAAGTATATAGTGTATGTGGATTTTAAATCGATTTTGATAGCTAAAGAGATTATTTTCAATAATCCTTGATCAACTCAAGAAAAAACATATTAAAGCATACAGTGTATATAGATTTTGTTTCTATCTTGATAGATCGAGAGACTGTTTTAGATAAATCTTGATCGACTCAAGAAAAAATCATACTAAAGCAACGCTCTTCATTTATTTTTATTTATCATATTACGTTTTTCGAAAATTAATTTGATTAATTTTTAAAATTAAATTAGATTACATTAATTTGATATTATAAACAAAAAAAAATTAGATATTCAAAAACTATACGAAAAAGTATTATATATTGCAATTTTTTTACATATCGATATAATGAAAAAATATATTATAAACTGTTAGTCAAAATTTTTATAATTTAATTTTAAAAATGGAAAATATAATAATTAATAATAGACGAAGATGATATAAATGTATGCCAAACATGATTTTTTTTCAACTTGATTTTAAATACTAGAACTAAATATCACCTAACTAGATACATATTTCAAACACCTACTTGATAAGACTCTAAATATGATAAAGACAAAGACCTATACTATTTCCTCCGTTTTACAAAGAATGACCTAGTTTAACTTGGCACGGAATTTAAGAGTATAAAGAAGACTTTGAATCTTGTGGTCCTAAATTAAAGTTAGGTCAAATGTACAAAATTGTCCTTCGATCTTGTGGTCTTAAACATGTCATGTGGAAATTTGTTAACAAAAAAAAAAGGTCATTCTTTTTTAAACATACTAAAAAGAAAAGGAAGTCATTTTTTTTTTTAAACAGAAGAGGAAGTACCTTTTTTTCACTCTTTATATTTTTTGTTGTTATAAATATGAAGTTGGCCAGGCCCCTACATTAATATTACCCCTTGTATGTCAACCTCTATATAATATCAAAGCCATCTCCAATATCCTTCCAACACCATCACCAAGAGAGTCCGTATTTAGGTGATCACGTGTTTAAATCTCACTGGAAATAATTTTATTTTATCAAAAAATACTTTTCATTCCTCAAAATTACCAATAAAAATTTTCCATTCTAAATGGACAAGATTATGAAATCCCAAATTTTAAAGCTTTTATTTATAGCTATACTTGTGCTAATTACTCCTCTAATATCTTCATCTCAAAGAACTCCTTATCTTTATTTCATAGTTAATATTCTAATTATCTCATTAGGAGTTGATGCTGGCCTAATTACCTTTTTCTCCAAATCTCAAAATTATGATGACAAAAATAGTCCTCCTTCTCTTTCTCCTCAACAACAAAAAATTGTTCCTAAATTGGTTGAAAAATGTGTTTGTGAGAAAATTGTTGGGGTCACAAAATTAGTTGTGAAGGATGAAGTGAAATTACAAAAATGTCCTTCCACACCAAGTTTGTTTTTTATTGGGAGTAGTGAGGATATAAATGAAGTAAGAGAGGAGGAGGAAGAGGAAGAGGAGATTAGTGGAGAGGAATTGTTTAATAAAGCTGAGATATTTATTGGTAATTTTTACAATCAATTGAAAATGCAAAGAGAAGCATCATTTGAATCATTGAAAAGAGTGAGATTTGCTTCTGATCTTGAGATTTGTGTTTAATTTAGTGAAGAAATAATTAGATTAGTCTGTACGAGAAAGTTTGGATGTTCACAATATTTTAAGTGGAATTTGAGCATGTATAAGATGTTTATAATCTCATCAATAGTGTCAGAGCTTGGTAGCATGCATGTAATTTTACAGGTGAAATCTAAGCATGAGGAGGTAGGATGTACGAGACCTTATTTTTAATTTTTCTTAGATAAAACGATTATATTCGATTTATCAATGAAAAATAAAAAATTTCCAAGCATCATAGAAAGCTTTAACTTAGAGGAGTATTCTAGCAATATTGTATTGTACATTTCTTAGACGAGTATTCTAGCAATATTGTATTGTACATTTATATAAAAGATAAAGTTTTGGATTTAGAATTTAAGAATTAGTTTGTAATTAATGTTTTTTTTTTAATTGTATATCGTAATTTTGGGGAGTACCTAGCATATTATATATGGTCACGTATGTTTGCACATTTTATGAGTTAAACCGTTTCTTTTTTTTTTGTTTAACTATTTGGTGATCAAACATTTTGACCCGATTAATTTAAAACATATTGTGTAGGATTAGTTAAGTAGAAATTGTTCTTTAATAAACTTCATTCATATCAAAAATTTAAATTTGAAACCTTAAAAATCGAAAAATCTTATTCATTTCAAATCAAACTTTTACTTAGTAAACTCTGCTTTCTCCCCAAGCGAGGTACAATATATGCTATGGGTCAGTTGAGTTATATAACTGTTGTCAAAATTGTATTGACATTTTTGAAAGGTATTCTTTATACCTTTTAATACTTTATTCGATATTCCAAATTGTAAAAGGAAAATATGCTTAACTTTATTCTAAAAAAAATACTTTTCAGAATATTATCCTTAGTAAAAAGAAAAAAATTAAAGAAGCAATTTCTTTGAGATAAAGAAATCTCAATAGAGGGTTGAGTGCTAGCTCAATTAGTGAACTCTATGCATTCTATAGTTAAGGACTTAATGAGAGGTTTAAATATTTTCTCGTATCGAACATGATCAAAGCCAAAAGCCAAATATATGATGAATAGAAGGAAAAAAAATTATCGACTTTCGTACTGGGATAGCAAGAACATGTCATGGCTAATAATATATCTATTACTTTTTTCCCATCCGTCCCCATAACAAGCTTCCTATTGGCTTCTCAAATTTTATGAGCAACTTGTGTTTATGTTTTATTCTGCGATGATAGCAACTTAACATCGTCAGCTTTGTTAAGGATCTATTTGTACTTACTAATATTGGAATATAGTACTTTGGACTTATATTTATATACATTTGTAAGTGATTTCTTGACACATTATAACATTCAAGCGATAAAATTCTGACTCCACCCTTAATCACAATCACATATTTTCTAATAAATTATGTAAGAAACTAAATTATATTATTAGAGTAATTACAAAATAATTGTATGTAATTGTTCATAAAAGTATAGCAAATAACCTGAAAAGTAGCGGATCTAGATCATAAGCTTTTGTTACGTGGCTTGTATATATAGTGAAGAATTCACTAAATATTTATAAACATTGATGATTATGAACCTAATTGTCACTATATTATTTTGAGATAGTTATGAAAAAACATAAATTTTAAAATTTGAATTCGCCTCCAATATAATATTCTTTATGTTATCCATTTGTATTAGTTAGTTCCTTCACAAATATTATTTTTGTCGTGGTAAGTAAAAAGTTGAAGCCCTTTTCCTTCCTGCTATATTTGTGTGGTGACCATAAAAAAGAGTGATAATATTGTTTTTTCTCTTAAAAGAAACTTCAAATTTTTTTTTCGATTTTGGTCTATGAAGAAAAAAAAAAGTTCCCCTCCATATCTATTCGTATTGAAGCTCGATTAAATTAGAATTCCTGTATTGCAAGGCTCATTTCTAAGAGAGATACTTCCAACAGAATATTTTGCATTTCCTCTCGAATTCAAAATCTCTGATTAAGAATAAAGTAATCTCAATCATTCCACCAACAGACTATTTTGTTACAAAGTCAGTGCTTACTCAGCTCGATCGTCTCCTTATCTCTATTCTTTTATATGCCCTTTTTTCATATGTCTATTGTTTGTACGACTCTTATCGATACTAAAAGCCAGTCAACTACTCTTTGCACCCTTTTGTAGAAGAATTTACATTGTATGCCCTAACAATATAAAAGATATTTATAAAGCAAATTCGAGATTTGAAATTTATAAATTCAAGCAATTCTTCGCTTACCACTGAACCGTTAAAGCATTTATGCTATTAAGTTCACAGCTTATAAAGGTACATAACACATACATGATATGAGCTAAAGCTATTGATTTCTACGGAAAGACAATGATAGTAACAAATATTATATATCACAAGTTAATATACGATACTAGTTTAAATTTTTTATATGGATAAAATTTAAACTCCAATGATAAATTTGGAGTGAGTTTACATAACATTATGGTACCTAAAAGCAAACAATGTAAGTATTTAGCCTTGGTCTTTTAAATATATGAAGACGTAACATGCAAAATTAAATAAAACTGTCCCAGCAATGGTATACAGAGTTCGACTGTTAAAGGCCAAACACATCTACAAGATAAATGTGTGATTATACACGTAATTAGAAATGGTTATAATATAGAATAACATTAGAGAATGTTGCATGAGAATCGTTTGATTCCGATGTAAAACTCAGGATGTATGCCCTTCTCTTAGAGGCGTTTGTATATCTTAAACCGATAACTTGATACCCACAGGCCACAATGTTTACAAAACATGACTCAACGTCGATACCAAATTGAAGTGCTCATCGGTTTGAATGTTCTTATATATATACACCGGCAACTTTAAAGGTCTCAGAGCTTACCCATCAATGTGTTTGTGTATCCTAAAGCGCTGATGGTTTTACTTGAGGCTTGTGAGATCTTAATCTGGCAGATGCTTTTGACCCCCATGCAAGCCAATTTTTTTCTCGGCCATGCGTCATTTCTCAGGAGAAGAGACTATCCAGATGCTGAACTCAGCTGAAGGCAAAAGTTCATGATAACTGACTAGCCAACAGCCTGAGCTCAAGAATCACAGAAACTCACCTCGGAAAGGCCACAATATTGATCAGTATAGGGCAATATAGAACCTATTAAAGATTAGAAAACAGCCTGAATGAGCTATTAAAGCTTAATAGATGAGCATGCAGGTGCTTCAGTATATGTTTTGTATCGACTGACACATAGTGTAAACGTACCTTTCCTTTTGTGTCATCATATGAGGCACTTTGATTACTAGAGTGATCATGCTCTTAGAATTCGGGTCAACTTGTAGACCTGCATTAGTTGAACCAATTAATCAAGCATTTGTCCGTCATGGGCTGACGATAAATGAATTAAAAAAAAAAAATCAAACCTGAGCACTTCTACTTGGCAGAGGCACTTCCAAGCAAAATCTCATTCCATCAGCTCTGAAATGGAAACGGTATGACATGAATTATATAGAATTTAATACGGATATCATGTAGAAAAACATTGGAATTCATCTTCCTAGAGGAAATAGAGAACATAAGTAAGCAGCTAATTATGAGTCATGTAAAAACAAGTGAAAAGGAAAGCCGGTGATTGGTTACCTTCTACTAATGGTTCTTTGGATATTCTGATCGTGGCCGAGTAGTCCTCTACCACCATACTTCTTTTCATCTGTATTTAATGTGACCTATAAAAGTTAACCAAACAATAGCATAATCAATAGCCAGTAAAGTTACAAAATCCATAGATCAAGTACTAAAATGATACGTCGACTGTGTTCCTCGATGGATGTAAAATTTCAAGCTATAGCTAGAGACTTAAGAAAATACATAGGTCGAGTAATCAATGATATGCCAACTGTGTTCCTCATAAATGATATAGCATTTTAGGACCGCAAGTTTCAAATGTTATTGCATAATGGCATGTTTTAAGAGTATAAGTCCAAAAGTCATACTCCTTTCTTTCTTGAAATCTGTGCCTAGTTAAATACGTTTTACATAAATTGAAATGGATGGAGTAATACTCTTCTTCAAGTTCATGCGGGACTGAGAGAAAGATCGAATTAGGAAAAGAATGATCCTCTACTCACACAAGCTAGTGGTTATTCTGTTAATTTACTACGGAGGCAGGCTAGAAGTAGGGATAGAAACAATAGCTACATAAATCTTTTCAACTTACATACCCATCCCAAGTTGAAGATCCTTTTTACACACTTCAACGCATGTTTATGTGGGAGCGAGAGATGAATATAGGAGAACTTTAGACAGGCATTCAGCAAGAAAAGGATAAAATGAGACTTACTTGATACTCTCCAGCTTCTTCAACACCTATAATGTATCTTTCATATGAATTGACAGGATGAAAGTTGAACACAAAGAGATTGGGACCTCTCAAGTAAGATATCACCTGTTCCAAAAATAATTTCAGTCTTTATATTCAAGAAATAAATGTTTGCCATAGAAACTAGCTATATTGATAATGTTATAACACAAGCAACTGTTATGATGTCCCCCCCCCCCCCTAAAGGGTCACAGACAACTAACCCCAATATCAAATAAAAGAGAGACGGCGTTTGTACCATGGTAGTATCATTGACATGGTGAATGTTGGCAAGACCTCTGGACAGAATTCTCCCATTTTTATCCAAGTCCATCATATCCTGAAAATGAAAGGAGTCATAACTCTCTTCTTTCTTTTTCCCTTTGGTCGCAGAACTACTATTCCAATTTACAGCATAGCGAAAGAAAGAGATGCATAACATATGCCTATGACTGAATCAAACACAAGCTATCTCATCAACGAACTAAAAAGAAAAAAATAATGGTTACGGAGAGGTGGTAAATATCATTCAAGTATGAAATAAAACAATAAAGACTGGAGTAGCACATAAACCTCATTTACTAACGCATAACTATGTGAGCTACCTTTATTGACCATACAGTATATTGTTTCCACATAATATCAGAAAAGGTTGCTATGGCATGTGGAAGCCTAACTATATATACCCCTTAATGGGAAATAAGGGAAGAAAGCAATATGTAATTTCCAACAAAATATCTAAAGACTACACTCTTTTTTTCAGCACAGAATATCAGAACAGGTACCCAGAATATCAAAAGAGGGTTGATGTGATGTGTGGAAGCCAAACGATCTTTACTCCTTGACGGAAAAAAAAGGAGGAAAAGCAACATCTAATATCAAGCAGAATATATACAAAAAAATACACTCAAAGGGCAGATCAATTTAGTGAGAGTCATTTACTAGTGCGCAACAACTAGGCCTACCTTGCATTGCTCGTATGGTGTATTTTCACCACACAGTATCAGAAAGACATCATCAGGACTAATAGAAAATCAACAATGATGTATGAAAATGGAACAACTATACAACAGTCGTATAAGGAGATTCTACACACACACACGTGTGTGTGTATATATATAAGTATATTTAAAGAGAGGAAGAAGAGCATAATTAGAAGTTCGGAGGTCACCTTATCAAATGAGAACAATTGATAATGTACATCATCTTCCAATAGATCCCAGCGACGGTTAGCCAGTGAAAAGGAGAAATTGTTGCTTGACATTGGAAACTCTACTCTCTGTTGCAGGAAACAGGTCATTTGGTATTAAATCTACTGTAGTATAGTTGTAAACGTCCACAAATCATATATGCAGAAAGTAACTACTCACCTTTGGGTGCCCAAATTCATTGCCCATGAAGTTGAGGTATGCATGACCACCAATTGTAGATGTAATTAATCTGATCATCTATTTAATACAAGAAGATCCAACCATAATTAGACAAGCCCAAATGCATTGGAATATCACAGAACAAGCAGGTAGGTAATCTAAAATTCTGCTGAAAAGAGGGAAATAGCCTGGTGGATCCTTAAGACAAATTCATCCCTTGTGTAAGGAATTTATCTGAAGGAATAATCTATTAACCAGAAAATCAATGAAAGCAGATTCATCAAGCTGAACCATTTTCCCAGAAGAAGAAAATATTAAAAGGCTAGTTCCTTCTTGAAGCACATACAAGTTTCACCTGAATGCCCTTACTTATTGACTGCAACATCAAGAACTACAACAACCGTATAGAGGTTAATTTGACCTCAAATAAGAGGTAAGCATGAAAAAAAAAGGCAGTCTGGTGCTCAAAGCATCCTGCCATGGTCCAGTGATTACCAAAATAGAGAAAGCCAATATATTTAAGAGACGAGGGAAGGGTGGCTGTTCATAAGATTCAGACCTGATCAACCAAGAAACGTCAAGCAGTTGCCCTTGTGTAACAAACAGCCTCTACGTAGTACCAGATATTCACCTTCTACATGAAGTGTAAACCACAAGTAAAGAAATTACCTTGTGTAATGAGCAGCCTCTAAGCAATGACTCTTGTGATATGGAAGATTTACCGAAGGAGTTACCAATCAGTATTTCTGCGAAGGAACGACCTCCAGAAATGGACTAAAAGAGAAGGGAGAATTACAACCAGTCAAATAATGTAGATTGTCAAATCAGACCTTTACACATGAAAGAAAAGTAAAGGAAAGGGGAGGAAACTCATAAATACACGACAAGTGTAGCTACCTGGTTGTGATTTTCTGCATACAAAAGCATTTTATCAGTATTTTGTCTGTCGCCCACTAATGTGCTAACAATCTGAAATAAGTCAACCATATTAAATACCACCAACTACCATAGCATTAGATGTTCGAAAGGAGAAAAATCCTGTAAGACAATGACGCAAGGTTCAACCTTACTCATGCACCATTCATGATCAGGAGTATTTTCAAGTAATGCAAGCCACATCTCTGAGGCAGAAAGATTGGCAAAATAATCAAAGCCCAGTCCACCTTGAGAAGTTGGATCGCAGAGTCCAGGATACAGAGTTGCCTATGTAACAGAAAGAAATCTTAATCAAATGACAGTTGGGGGTCTGCAGAAATTAGAAATGTAGGGTTTGTAATGCAGGATTAGTGATACACAGAATGTAATTCAAGGATTAATAATGAAAAGATTGTAATTTAACGATTAACATGCTATTGGATATTTGATTGTTGTATTAAAATTTATTATATAATATATTTTTTAAAACATGTTTTTTATTTTTTTAAAATAAAAATATTAGTGACTGCATGAAGGTTTATTCTTTTCATTTATTGTTCTAATCCATGTATTAGTAACCACTGCATTCTTATTCCACATTCTATCCCACATAAATATAAAATAATATATAGATTCCACATAACTTATGTGAGTATTAGTTATGCTGAAAGGAAAATATCAAACCAAACATGTAACAGATTATGCTAAGTTTTACGTGGAACAAAAAAATCAAACCAAACATTGTATCAAAACAATGTTGAGTTTTATGTGGAGGTTATTTCTCCATTACTCCAACCAAACGTAACCCAAAGGTCTCAAACTACAAGGTGCATGTGAATAGCAAGGAAATCTGACATATATAGTAGTACAAGACTAAGAAATAAACTTGCACAAGAAGAAGAAATCCTATTTTCAAGAGATATCTTAAAGTATCATAAGGTATACTCAGCAGAACTAAGTTCAATAAAAATGATTTGTACTTCCTCGAAAGCATCCAAGGAAAGCAATGAACAATTCAAGAGAATTGAAATAGTTCACTTACATCCTCAGCAATCGTGATCACATTAGGATGAAGAGCATGTAGTACTTCATTTGCTAATATGAGGTACAATAAGGCCTCCTTGTCAACATATTGGTTACAGTATCTGCAACAACAAAAGTTTTAGATTGTCGAAGAAGACCAACCAACAGAAAGATAGATGTTCATAATTCTCCAATGTTTAACATACATTCTAGTCACATAGTTTTCAAATTTGAGGTCCTTCTAGCTTTGTTTTCTAATCCACATTACAAACTCTAGCACTTCCTAATCAAGATAGATACCAAAATCCAGTTAAAAGACTGCAAATATATCAATCTTAAATATACATCACTGGTGAACAATGTGTAAACATTTTTAATAAGTAAATAACGCATGTACAATTAACATGACACAAGTGTACTTTTGATGCTTACTCATCCATGTCACCAGTAAATGAAGCAAATCCATTATGCGTATACAACATGGACGAGATCGAATGAAAATGGAAGCCATCGACATGATACTCCTCCACCCACCTGAAAAATACCATTGTATAAGCAACATGTTAAGAAATAGTTTCTTGCACGATCATGTCTCTTAGGTGAGAGCATTTCGTTTCAAAAAGTTGTTTGTTTCTTATACAGAAATCGCTCACGCTGATGCATCAACCGTGTGAACGTGGATCTATGGACTTGACTAAGTAGAAAACAGACATACTGCCAACTGCCAATTGCCTAGGTAATGGCCCTCTCAAGCTCATACCCTGATATCTTTTCTCTAAACCAGCAACAAAGGGCTGGCATAGTGAAGTTTGGAGCAATCAGGTATGGAATTTAAGTTATAGGCTGAGATTTGGACAGATTTGCTGACTAAACATCATCAATCAGCTCATTGGAACTTCTCAACCTCAAGACAGGTTGGGGTGGATAACACAGGCATTTTTTCAGTCAAAACAGATTATCACAGTTTGAACCTTGATAACAAGCTGACCTTCTTATGGTCTTGGAAGCACTTTTGGAGAACTGAGATCACATACAAGGTGGCTTGATTTGTTTGGTTGGTAGTCGAGAAAGCTTATATGACACAGGACAGACTACAGAAGGGGAATACAGCTTTGCTTTATTTGCCACTTATTTGGAGAGTATACACAACTTTGGGACGTCTTCCTTGCTATGATTGGTTTGAGCTGGTCAGTGTCAATGACCTTGACATGCTTTCCAGCTGGAACAGAAGGGGAAGCACAAAAGCTAAAAAAGAAGATGGAATATGATCCCAGGCTGCATATGGTGGACAATCCGGAGGGAAAGAAATCTTAGATGTTTTGCAGGAAAGAGAGACTCAATCCAGAAGATAAAGTTAAATTGTATTTTGTTTTTTAATTTTTGGTGTAAACAAGCGTACATAGGTGACACTGAGGCCCTAATGCAAGATTTAGAGCCTCTGTAGTTCAATTAATTTTTGCCTAGCTTAGTGTTTGTTCACACTCTGTAATTATGGCGTCACAGACTCTTTTAATTTTAATACAAGTTGTTGCTATCTCAAGAAAAAAACATCAACAAGGCGATGACACTCTAACAGACTTACTGTTGACAAAGAGGCTCACATCCACTAGGTTGGTAGATGAGTTCTCAGCTTACAAATTTTCTTCACAAGGTACCAAATCTCTCATCTCTGCTTACTTAAAGCAAAATTTTCTTTCTTCTTTTTTTTCCTTTCTACTGGGGGCTGAGAGCAATGGAGCTTCTTTGAGAGGAGTGGTTCCTGTTCTAGCTTCATGTGACACGAATGAGGATCATTGAATTTAGACCATGTGAAAGGGATGGAGAGGACAATTGTCTACAATTTCATTGATAAATAAAAATGGGCTTCATCTGGGAAAGAGGCAAGAGGACGCATGCCAGTGAGCAGAAACAATTTAGAATTTTACCAAGAGTGAATCTACTCTGATACATTGTGAAATTGAGGGAGGACTTATTTTGTATTTCCCACTTGATATAAATGAACTACAACATAAACCTATATATAGGTGTAAAGTACAATAAAGTATAGCATGAACTTAATAATTAAACGATGGTGGTGCATTTATTGCACAGCCAGCAACATTTATCAGGTGCCAAACCTTCGACTTCTAACAAAACTTAAAACTAGCAATGAAACTGAGAGAATAGCATGCATAGGATGGAAACCATATAACAATAAACTCACCAGTTCAGATTTGAAAGAAGAAAGTGCAGGACATCAAGATCTCCATATTTGAACATCCGTGTGCCCCAGAATTTGTGGTGTCCACGTTTACCTAGTTATGCGGTAAATACAGAACTCAAGATCCAAAAGAAAATCATATGATATAAAAGTACTGAAAACATTTAATCAGATATAGTTCTTTTACCAAGTTACTGAAGAGAACTCCACCTAATTAGAACTTCCATCAACATAGGAATGCAACAAAAATAGTATATTAGATTTACTAGTAGAATAGCAGTGAATATGGTGTCTTGACTTGCTTCAAGTTAGAATTCTCTCCAAACCTGACAATCCTCTTTTGTTATGTTCTCTCCTGACCAAGCTTGATATGAAGTTTATATTTTTATGGCCATGTACAATAGAAGTACTTGTTGTTTGCATTAAACTTATAGAGTATTTTGCATAAATATATAAAACGGTAAATGAGGAAAACAAATTAGAAAAGGAACAAGGTTAACCTTTCATGGAATATTCCACTACCTCTCATTTGTGCTTATACATTTTGCATATGACAATAATTTACTTTATTATTATGGTAAATTGACAAACAAACATAAGCACATGTAGCAGGTGTAAGCCTAGCCCGCAGTCATTTTTGTTGTGTAGTACTAGTAGTTCCAAGTTAGATACTAGTATAACAGCAATGTAAGCAAATTGGTTGGCGAATCCCAGAACCACATGTCACAAATGACACATGCATCAGGGAACACAGTGTGATTTTGTAATGTAACAAATGAAAATTAATCAGGGAGTGAAGTGCTTCTAAACATTTTCTTGAAGACTATACCAGTGTGGAAATAGCAATCGTTTGTTCCATCAAAAAGAGATAAGCCAACCATTTCATCTGCTGCTGCATAAGAGTGCACAATCTCCAAAAAGACAAGCAGTCCAAGCCCTACAAAACAGAACACGGTTAGTAGAACCAATACGGGTAAAGAGAAATCATAACAAGGAGATCACAATGCTATCCAAAATGTTCATTAATGTAATATGACAATGTCTATAATTATTACAAGCACTCACAGGTTAAAGGCAAGAAGAAGCATAACCTGGAGACTGGAGAGGGTCTTGAAAAATCTTTTCTTAATTTGAAAAACCCAAGTTGACATGTTGTGTCTTGCATCTTTCTTTTTCGTTTTTCTTTTTAGAGAAGGAATTCTGTGTCTGAAACACCAGTATTTGCCTTTAAAAAAGGAATTTTAGCTATCAACATGGCTTTTAGATGTTTCTTGGAATAGTTTGAAGGAGACATGTCTTAGAATAATTTTAAGGCTCACAAGATAGCATCCTCTAGTTGACAGGACTATCTGTCAATACATGTCATTACCAAAAATTATAAAATATGTTCACACTTCACAAGGCTACTGCTTTGCTTGGCAAGTAAACACTGTTTTGTGCTTCCAACGCAGAAAGTGTTGGAAGGTGGGTAGGTTCTGAAAAAGAGAAAGGCCTTAGCTTAAGGCAACTAGCTGCAAGGTATTGATAGGATAAAACTCGTTCAATTCTTTTTATTCAGGTTGAGCAATCTGCAGACAACAGCATAGACGTTTAGGTTTATTGGATTATCCAGTCATGAATAAACATCCTCCAAGTTCAAGAATCCAAATGGAATGCATAAGCAAATATAGCTTCCAAATGAACCTGACAGAAAGTTAATGTCAACGAATTGCTGGGGTGAAGGCCGTTGGAGAAATATACAAGAGACTTAAAATACCATCCCTCAAGCCATTTGGTGGACTATTTGGCTTGAAAGAAATGATTAGAATTATGAAGGCCGTGGGAGAAAATTATATTAGTCTAAAACAAAGATGTCTTATTTTGCTAGCTTTTGGTGCAACCTGGTTTACATGTTCATGCAATTTTGCTTGTGCTTGGACACGCGATTTCAAGTCATGATTTTTGGACATGCAATTTGGGATCATGATTTGAAATCATGACTTCATATCCCAAATTCTCAAAAAAAAGGAACACTTGGGATTCCAAATCATGATTTCAATTTTTTTTCAAATACAAAACTAGACCTATAAGTTCATATTTTGTAAAAAGAAACCAGCATTTTAAATTTTGCAAAAAAGATTCATGCTCGGCATGAAGAGATTGCTTGTACCATGTGAAAGAATCATATTAAAAAATAGCTAGTTATCAGAAAATGACACCTCTATCACAACCATAGAGAATATGGTTATCAGAAAATTAAAAGGAAAGAGAAAGCAAATAATATGCAATATAAGTAGTGACTAACAGCATAGCAGGACGTAAACCATAGTTGCCCAGGTCAAACGTCAAGGATTACCATGTGCTTCATCAACCAAGCGCTTGAAGTCATCCGGTGTGCCATAACGGCTACTAACAGCATAAAAATTGGTCACCTGTATAGGAAAAAAGATGGTGAAAACATATCGATGGTGAGGAAGAAGCTATAAATCATCCTAATCAAAAAGAAACTATAAATCACAAAGGCTGAGCATGTTCCAAATCTATACAAAAAGGTTATAAGTAGTTGCCCAATACACTATCCTAATAGCTAAAAAGAGTGGGGGGAAATGAAGATGCAATATATCAAATGTATAACCGGACAATTGGTCAACTAAAATTGTTCACTTTACACTGTGATCATGCAGGATTCGTGAATTTACAATCTGTTAATTTTACCAGACTCGAAAATTGATTAAAAGAAAGTCAGATTATGCATCTGGTATATTTCATATAGAAATTGAATACAGGGGCATTGTCGCCTGTCACCAAGTTCAAGCCTTGTTGACCATGTAATAAACCCCAAAGTAAGTAAGGTGAAAGTTTAATTACATGGCTCACCTTTTTACAGTAGGAAGCACAAAAGTCCAATTTTGAGAATGTATCATATGTAGCTTTCAGAGATAGAAAATTGAGGAGAAACTAATTCTAACTCACTCTATATCCAACAGTGAAATAATCCTTGTGCTCAACAACTCCAACAATTTGTATTGCATTGTATCCAGCTTCTTTTACATGCGGAAGGACCTGGAATGACGAAAAGAAATATTAAATGAAGCCAACTTGCAAATACAAAAAAGGAATTGGTAAAATTCTTTATCCATACAAATGTAAAAACATAAAAGAAAAGAAAAACAACCTTTCAGCATAATACAGAAATATTTATGATAAAACAGGCCTTTATTTTTAAACGATATGGATTAAGTTCAGATAGAACAACATAAACCAAAGACTGGAAGACAATCATATTTCTACTTAACAAGATTTTGGAGAGTGAAAGTTAAAAAGTTTTGATGTCAACACAAATTGTAAGACAAAGTACAATGTAGTCACCTTGCTAATAAAATCACTGAAAGAGGAAATTTTTGGTTCCTGGCCAGAGATGCCAACATGACATTCATATATGCGCAAAGACTTAGGCTTGACTGGTAGCTTGTGTTTCCATTTATAAGCATATTCAGGAGGTGGTTCCCAATGGACTGCTAATGCTTGCATCCCATCTGCATCTGCAAATGACTAAAGGAGTTCAGCAACATAAAGAGAAGGACTACAGTAGCTAATGAAATAAGAAATGAAACCAACAGCAATGATATGATTGTGTACTGCATCTCTTTTACAACGGGCATGGAGATTCAATTTAGAATTATCTACTCAAAATGCTAATCACAACGCACAGGTCAATTATGGAGGCCCCTCCCTCTCCCCCATACCGCTTTGACCAAATGAGAGATTAGATTGATTTCCTAGATCATGGAACCAGCTAAAACCGGAACGACTATCAACCAAGCTTAAGTTAGCTCCTTAAGTTCGTGCCTCTACTCGAGATTCATGCACTTTCAGACAGACGCAGATTACGATTTGTTGTGTAGGAAGGGGAAGGAAAAACAGAAACATGTGCTTGTCATTCGTGTTGTGCTTTCAGTCCATAGTTGTTGCGCTATTTTCCATTCTCGACTTTAATCTCTCTCTCTCCCCCCCCCCTCTCTCTCTCCCTCCCTCTCTATTCATGCAACGATTGCTGACCCCTTCCTCCCTTCACAGATAAGACTAATTTCTTTCACCTAGATAAAACTTTATATAATGCATCAGTTTATATATTCACAAACCTTTCGATAAGGTAAATCATACACATCTGGAATATATGCCACTTACCACTCCACCACTTCAATTCAAAGTGGTCACCTACCTTTTCCCATTCAATCTAAATGATACTTGATGAACAGACATTTACCTCCAACTAGGTTAGGCGTTGTCAGATCTAACATCCAACATCTTAATGCTCCATGCGCTACTCAAGCTTTCTTAACAGCAAATTATTAATTGGGGTGTATGAACAGGACATTCGAAAAAAGAGAGGTGTAAGCATGCCAAAATACATGCACTAGTTATGGAGAAACCATAATAAATACCACACATAATGTAGCTTGTTGCACACCCAAACGTGTGGCCTAACAGTCGATGACACTGGAATTAATTATGGGAATCAACGTTCAAATCCGCAGTGGATACAAATAAAACTTTGTGATTTCTTCCTGTCAGTCTAAGTTTTAGTGGACAGTGTTCACCAATACATATTGCGAGAAATATAGCAAAATAATATTATTGAATTGTTGTTGTATCTACATTATTACATGAGACCCTATTTATAGACCATAGAATATCCTTTACCAAATAGGATACTATTTAGTAGTCCTATTCCTATTCTAATAGGATTATATAAACCTATTCCTATTTTAATAGTATTGTATAAACTATTCCTATTCTAATAGGATTGTATAAACCTATTCATATTCTAACACTCCCCCTCAAGCTAGTGCGTACAATTCATGCACCTAGCTTGTTACAAATGTAATTAACACGGGGACCGATGAGGGGCTTGGTGAAATATTTGCAGACTTCACAAAATTGACGGTCAATCTTAATGTGCTTGTCTTCTCATTAAATACTGGATTTGATGGATTTGATGCATAATGCCAATAAATCTCAATGTGCTTAATCTTCGCATGAAATACTGAATTTGATTCATAATGTTGGTGTTGAACTTCCCAATCCAAGCTTGAGAAAAATTGTTCTAGACCATAGAGTGATCTGCACAATCGATGACACAAGACAATCGACATACAAGGCTACTAAACTCCAAACTTTCCCTGAGCAACGAAGTGCTCAAATCTAATATAAAGTATATGGATCATGTTGGCATCAATAGATGAGTGAATATTAAATAAGAAAGTCACCAAAATAATTATTGGAACATGCTCATATGCCGTAGTATTAGATTTGATGGCTAAAAATGGTCACAATCGAAGAAATAAAATTTTATAGGTAGGGTCGGAATGATGGCACGACCCCAATGAAAAAGAAAAAGTATACAAGTAGGGTCGGAATGATGGCACGACCCTAATGAAAAAGAGAAAGTATATAGGTAGGATTGGAATGATGGCACAACCCTACGCAAATCAGATTTGAGGAGTCACCGGAAAAGACGAATGAAACCATGCAAATCAAATCTAAGTTACTGAAAAGACACATGGTGTTATGCAACTCAGATATGAGAAAATAGTTCGGAAAAAAAATTCACGGTACTACACAAATTCAATATGAGAAGTAGTCCGGGAGATGCACGGTGCTACGCAAATCAAATATGCAAAAAAAGGTAGTCACCGAAAAGATGGGACGGTGCTACAGAATTAAATATGAAAAAGTAGTCACCGGAATAATGGGACGGTGCTACAAAATTAAATATAAGAAAGTAGTCTCCGCAAATATACACGGTGACCCAACTTTTGACGATATTAGAAATCAAGATCCCAACTGTGATGACCAATTGGAAGAGAACATTGAATGTACCCCTGTACTTGTAGGGAGCAATCTCAGATAAATAAATAGGTACTGATTAATTAGCAAATCCGACTCCAACTCCAAGAAGGATACGACCCAAGATGAGCATGCTAATGTGGACAACAACAACATTAAGAAGGGCACCAAGCAAGAAGAAGAGACCTCCAAGGAACATTGTAACTTTTCTGCCATGTTTCTTAACAAAAGAAGCGACAAAGGGAAAAGAGTTTGAGAAAAGGATCCATAGAAGTAACTCCCCCTGAAATTCCAATGTCGTAACCAAAGATCAGGTCAGAGTTTGGTCGCCTGAGCCTCCCGAGCCTCGTGACGGTGTTGTCTTTTGCACAACACCTTTAGAACGAAAGATGACGCAAATCAGTCACAACAACAACATTAAGAAGGGCACCAAGCAAGAAGAAGAGACCTCCAAGGAACATTGTAACTTTTCTGCCATGTTTCTTAACAAAAGAAGCGACAAAGGGAAAAGAGTTTGAGAAAAGGATCCATAGAAGTAACTCCCCCTGAAATTCCAATGTCGTAACCAAAGATCAGGTCGGAGTTTGGTCGCCTGAGCCTCCCGAGCCTCGTGACGGTGTTGTCTTTTGCACAACACCTTTAGAACGAAAGATGACGCAAATCAGTCCCACCGTTGCCACCGAAATTTGACACCGGTGACTTGAAGTTCTCAAGTGACCTAGCTTTTGCTAACATAATCATTAGCCGGACGGGCGGCATATATGAGTAATAGCCGCCCGCCGACAGCGGAAGCTCTTTGATTGTTTACCAAGATCGTAGAGGCTCTGATACCATGCGAGAAATATAGCAAAATAATATTATTGAATTGTTGTTGTATCTACATTATTACATGAGACCCTATTTATAGACCATAGAATACAATCCTTTACCAAATAGGATACTATTTAGTAGTCCTATTCCTATTCTAATAGGATTATATAAACCTATTCCTATTTTAATAGTATTGTATAAACTATTCCTATTCTAATAGGATTGTATAAACCTATTCATATTCTAACACATATATTGGTAAGAGACTGGGAGGTAACACATACTCAGTGTTTTAGTGAATACACGTGGAAGCTAGCCTAGACACCATTGACAAAAAATTATAAGCACATATTTATTTATACGTGTGCGTGTGTGTTGTAACTTGTCATATCTGAATGCCATTATAAAATCCAAAGCCTGTAATACACATACATTTATGAATGTCACTGACAGATCATTTAGGCAGGCAAACTGAATACACCAAAGAAAAATATTCATAATTCTAGATGCTTCCATGCTTCTTCTTGTTATATCTCATCTAATAGCATATTAACCAGTTATGGATGTAAAACAGTATGTAAATCCCAATAAGCAGTGCTTGTTTACCTGGAATGACAAAATTGGCCCATGCAGGAACTCGTTCAAGAGGCCCATTTGGTGTGTTAAAATACACCCTGTATTTGCTTCCATGAGGTAAAGCAGGCATATATTTCTGTAACCAGCCTTTCCTTCCCTTTTTAGTTTCTAACCAGTAAGCAATAGGAGGCTGTTTCATACGAAATTTCTTAAACGATTCGGGATCACCTATAATATTGTAAATATCATATTCTTTTCCACTATCTACCACATCATACGACGGCAAATTGCTTGCTGGATCATTTTTTTGTTGCTCTTTCCAAGTTTTGTATCGTGTAGCTGCATCAGGCATTGCTTCTAGTTCCTCTTCTGTTTGAGGCCCATTTGGTCCGAACATTTCCTCATATAACTTTGCTGCCACCTCATAACGTGATTTAATGAAGCGATCTTCTCCAGGTTCCCAATACTCATCATTTGCTTTTTTAAAGATTTCCTCGATGGTAATACCCGTGTCACCTTTATCATAGTCATCCGCATAATTGTACTGTTGAAAATACAATTTATCTGGTTCTTCTCCTTCACGTAATTTATCTTCAAGAATAATAAACCAATACCCATAATCGTCATGACCAAAATGACCCTCTCTGGCACAGTTACGAGTTGTTGACCACCCATTGAAGTCACCAATCAGAGCACAGTAGCGAGCACCTGTTGCAACATCTTGGCACTTGTATTCAAAACTATTAAAGGAAATAAAAACAAAGAAACGATTGCTGCCCATCAAGTGCTAAATCCACTCCCCAATCCCATCCAATTGTGTCACACAACTTACGATACACAAAGAGTTACATTAACTTGCATATAACCTCAGAGTTGGAATTAAAAATCAATATATTATCAAGTCTTTTTCCACAGTGATATCACACCATAGTCCTACTGTTAAACTAAGTGCATTGGATGGATAGAGAACTTTAAGGCAATAATGAAAATCAGAAGATACCAAATAGTGAGCCACTTTCAAAATGTCATGTAGTGGATGGATGAAGTTTGAAACGTTGATGGAGTTAATATACTAAGTATTTGCACAATTGCTAATGTCACTAAAAATAAGCACCAAATGGTCATATCATAAGGAGCGTGAATTTATACAAAGAAATTAACATTAAGAAGATAAATACTGATATATTAGAACACATTAAGAAGGTAAATTCTGATATATAAAAAAAACATATTAAGATGACAAAATCATGTATGGATTTGAACCTGGAGCCCATTCCAAGAAATCCACTCGATGTTGCACGTTGCGATGCATACCCATTAATTCATACCTGTAAAATAGACATGTAGAATCAGTCAAAGACTAATGAAGATGCATTATATGATACTATTAGCAAATAGTTACACAGTGATACTCAGTCACAAAGACAGAGAGGAGAGAGGAACGCAGGTGTCGACGAAAGAAATTTGTGCACAAACTAACCCAGTAGACATCTCCTTGAGACTGAAATGACGAGTCAATATTTCATCCTTCAAGTCCTTCAGTGATTTATATCTGCAAAACAGAATGGTTAAAGAATGAAACACCCTGAAAATGTTGCATATCAAATGGTTCAAAAATCAAACAGGGGGAACCATCCAAGGATACTCAAAAAAGTTGCTGCTCAGTAATATTCTCGTAACGAGGCTTCCATAAAGTCAAAAAGAAAATCATAGAAATATGTCATGTGAAAAATAGGAAGAGGGAAACAGTTGGAATATTGACAAAAATCCGTTGTGAAATTACCGGAGTTATTCTCAGTTTAATACTGTTAGTTCTGTTCTGTGAAGTTACAGGTGTTGTTCTCAGTTCAATACTGAAATTCTTCCTTCATGAGCTAAGCTAGCTTTTGGCCTTTTTGAGTTGAGTTAAAGCCAAGGTCCATTTGTTCACAGGGTACAACAACTCCTACTGCATGAGGAACTACGGAAAATATTACAAACTCTTATAATTGCTGATTGTGTACAATTCCCATTCAAACTCTAACGACAGTTGATCGCTCACAGTTACCGTCCTTTAGGACAAGGACATTTTCTAGAATGAGGCATATGTTAGTCCAAAATAGGAAGAGTTTGAATCTAGTTGTGAAGCTATAGCAGCTATTTTTTGTTCTCAACTTTTAGTCATTTTAGTTTCTTTCATCAAATTCAGTGCAAATGACTTCACTATATAAGTAGCTCGAATTGCAATAAGAGATATTTTGAATTATGAATATTCTCATAGAATTCTCATTTCTCTCCCTCTTTAAGAGCATAACAACACAGTACATAACACAATTTAAGGCATTGTAAAATCACCTTTCACGAAGAAATTGAGCAAACGCTTTATGAGTAATGCCGTATTTGCTGAGAAATCCAACAGGATCGATTCCTTTATCCTCCTCCGACTGCTTGTACTTCTCCGGTCGTTGCTTCCGCCGTTGTGACGTCGGTTCCTCGGTTGCCGAGCATCTACACCTCGAAACTCGAGCCCGCCGGCTGTGAACAAATTTAAGCTGGCGACTGGTTCTGCTTCCGGTTTGCGATAGAAAGCTCAGACGAGAATCGCTTAAAGGTGAAGAAATTCGAAGTGAATCAGTTAGAGAGAGCATTGTTGATGCTAATTTCTCTCTATTGAACTAAGGAGTGAAGAAGATGAACTGGTGCTTTTTTCTTTTTTTTTCGCCTTAGTGATAAGAGGCGGGTACTGTAGCCAATTTTAACTTTGATTCTAACTCAACTATCAATGGTTTTCACAGAAAATCACTCAACTTTCATTTTTAACTCAAAAGTTATCCAACTATAATTTTTTTTCACAGAAAGTCACTCAATTTTCATTTTCAACTCAAAAGTCACTTAACTATGGCTTCTTTGCACAGAAAATCACTCAACCTATTTAATTATTTTTCATTAAATTTAGTGACATATAATTTTAATTATTAACCAAAATTTTAATAAAAAATTTTAATAAAATTTTAATCAAAATCTTAAGAATAATATATATACATATATACATTTAATTCATTTAATGACCCGCCCATTTAATCCAACCGGCTAAAAATATAATATTAAACATTTTATTTTTTCATTAATTCCTAAATCATTCCCCATTGAACATTAAACATTTTATTTTACCATTAATTCGCTAAAAGAATGTGGGAGACAAGGGAGAATGATTTAGGGGATTAATGGTAAAATAAAATGTTCAATATTATATTTTTAGCGGGTTGGATTAAATGAGCGGGTCATTAAATGAATTAAATGGATATATGTATATATATTATTCTTAAGATTTTGATTAAAATTTTGGTTAATAATTAAAATTATATGTCACTAAATTTTAATGAAAAAAAATAATTAAATAGGTTGAGTGACTTTCTGTGCAAAGAAGCCATAGTTGAGTGACTTTTGAGTTGAAAATGAAAGTTGATTGACTTTCTGTGCAAAGAAATCATAGTTGAGTGATTTTTGAGTTGAAAATGAAAGTTGAGTGACTTTCTGTGAAAACAATTGATAGTTGAGTGACCATCAAAGTTATTAACTCCAATTTCTGTAAACGGCTACTGGGACGGACGTAAATTGGGGAGAAATTGACAAAAATGGTTCCTCGTGTTTTATGGTAAGTTAACATTAGTCCTTTATGTATTGGATTGAACAGTTTTGGTCCTTTAAGTTCTGAAAAAATAACTTTTTTAAGTCTTTATCACGTGTATAATAATTTATGTTCGTTAAATCAAAAGATTTAATCATAAATATTAAGAAAGTTTCGTTAAATTCTAAAATAGCAAACACTAAAATGACAATTATTATAAAAGACAAACATATGTTCATTGATGTGACAAATTAAAAATTTTGAGTTACACCTAAGTGTGTCACCCAATTGCTACTCATCATATTGTCACAATATGATATTATAATTAATATCTCTAAATGTCTCTTGCGTGACATTTTTATATCATGTTTTGTCATGTCTTAATATCTTAGTAATACTCATAAAATATTACACCTTTAAGGACACAACCTATTTAAATAAATAAGATAAATGAAAAATAAACACACAATCATGTTGTATGCTCGTCTTGCATTTTGTTTTTCTTTGATGAACTTACTACTACAATTTAAGAAAAATAATATAGGGTTGGAACTCTTATATTGTCAACATCAAACGAATATCACTCCTTAATTACTAGAAAATGAAAGAAAAATGACATGACCAAAAAGGATTTGTGAAAGTCTCCTAGAAATCTCACTTATCCGATGTTAAAACCTTCAAGGTCAAAAATCAAAAATCGTTATACTTGAAGTTTCAGATACAAGAAAATCAAAGGTCAAAAGTTCAAGATCAAACTATTTTCAAGGTCATTTTGTAAGTAAATTAAACATCCCACACACATTTAAGAGGATAAATATCAAGTTGTAATCATATTTTTTAAAAATAAACTACTTATAGCATAATATTATCATCTTATAGCACATCAATTAATAATATATTAATTTAAAAATATATTATTAAATGTAAACTAGTTATAGCATATTATTATCAAGTTATATCATATTAACTAACAATATATTAATTAAAAAAAATTATTTTATTATTTAACTAATAAGTATTATGTTTAAATAATTAGTTTCATTTATTCACTTACCTTTTATCAATAAATTATTATTTATTAATCAATTACCTATTAAACTTTTTAATATAAATAATAAATTATTAAATATTAATCAATTACCTTTTAAATTTTTTAATATAAATAATAAATTATTAAATATTAATCAATTACCTTTTAATGTTTATAATATAATTTATAAATTATTATTTATTAAATATTAATAAATTTTTGAATATAAATAATAAATTATTAAATATTAATAAATTAACTTTTAATGTTTATAATATAATTTATAAATTATTATTTATTAGATATTAATTAAACTTCATATTATATTGTTACTTTTTAAAAAACAAAATCTAGAAATTAGGAATTTTATTTTAAATAATTGATTAATATTTAATTATCCAATAACTACCCACCTCCGTATCAACCAATATTTTTTTATCTTCCCCCAATATACTCAACCTTTCCCCTATTTACACTCTTCTCGTTCTACCATATTAATTTTGCACGCCTTTTTTCATATTTCTCTCTCTATTAATCAATTAAAGGCAACACATGTTTCTCTCTCTATTAATTAATTAAAGAGAGCACGCCTAATTTCTCTGTCATATTAAATTTGAGCATACATTAGAATACTGATTTCCCAAAGTACTGATCAAACATCACAAAAACTTATTTCCCTTTCAAGCTTTAAACCAATCGAACTCAGCATCTTTCGAAGGTGAAATACATTTTTGCGGATGTTCCGATTGCTTCTCCTCATCATCCAAATCGTCTTTCACACGTTTTTCGCCGTCTCCGTCACTGTCAGTCAAAGTATCACATGCAACTTTCCGGTCACTTACGCCACCGGCACAGGCCGTAACTAGAGTTTCCAAATCAACTTGAGGCATTCTAGGGAGAGAAAAAAGAAGGTGAATAAATGATGAATAATATAGTAGTAATAAACCATGGACTAATGAGATTCTTTTTCTAGAAGGTGAAATTCATTTTTGCTAAAATGAAAGTGAACCAAAGGGAAACTTCCAAATTAAAATAAGTCAAATGATTTGATGAACTTTTATTTTTTTACATTTTTTACTATGAATCTATGGGACACTTTAGAATCTTTTTATTTGTGCTGAATTTTAAGATTGTTATTTTTATTTATGGCAAAAAAAATAATGAAAAAGAGTGAAGTTATAAGAGGGACAATCATTTTTATGCTTAAGGATCATGTAGAGATCTTGTAACACCCATCTCTGCATATTGTATGAAATATATTTAACTATATATGTCATAATATATTAACTATTGTATTTAATGGTAGTATGCTTAAATGAATATTTGCACTTTATTAAATGTGTATGATTTTTGTATAAATTTCGATTGCAATATGCAAAAATATATGAACATTGTATTAAAAATATATAAATATTGTATAAATTATGAATGTCATATTGAACTTTTATATATGTAACAGAAACAAATGGTATATATATGAACATTGTATGAATACTATATGAACATTTGAATGGCAGTAAAGTTCAATGTATATATATAATGTATAAACACTGAATGAATTATGAATCCCATATTGAAATTGGATATATGTAACAGAAACAAATGGTACATATATGAACATTGTATGAATACTATATGAACATTTTTATGAATGGCAGTATAGTTTAATGTATATTTATAATGTATAAACATTGTATGAATTATGAATGTCATATTGCACTTTGACATATGTATCAGAAACAAATGATATATATATGACAATTTTTTACGAAACCAAACTTTATAAATGTCAATGATAACAACTGCACTCAATAAAACAAAACGTGTTTCTAACATTCAAAACAACACAATAACAAATGTAACATTACGAAATCATTGTTTTTGCATAGGATAATTTGAACATGTCTTTCTATTGTGTCCAACTTGACGGCATCTACTGCAAGTCATTTTTGTACGTTTGAATTTCACGTCAGCAAACCCCTTCCATCTTTCAAGTTTTGGTCTACCCGCTATACAAAATTAATGCAAAACATATATTTTAATTTCATTAGAAACATATACTGTAATTTGAAAAAAAAAATGGACTTTCATACACAAATGATACACGTTTCGTATAATCTTCATACACTATTAAAAAAAATCAGACTTCAATGTTACACAAATTTATAATCAGTTCATATAATTCATACATACTTCATACACAGTTAATATATCATTCGATATCCTATATAATACTCCAATTAAACAAACACAATACATTTTCAATACAAAAAATATAAAAACATATATTATAATTTAAATAGAAACATATATTGTATGCCAAAATTTATCAGGTTACTAAAAAAAAGTGAAATATGCAGCTTTGAAAATATTCTTGAATTTTTAGAAAAAATGACTTATACGTTGAAAGCAATTTGAAAATAATCGTGAAATTTTGGAAAGAAGACTACTTGTAACGTTGATCCAAATATGTTTGAAAATGACAATATGAAAGTATTCTGAAAATCCGAAAATATTTTTATTAACTGGTTGAGTTTTTTAAGGAATTAATTCAAAAAATAATATTATTTTAACTAACTAGAGATATTTAAGGCAATGATGATAATTTGAAAATATTTAATATCCCTAAAAACGTGCTAATCATATATTTAACTTTAATTAAACTCCCTAAAAAGTGCAACTATTCATATTAAAAAACGTGTTACCTGCATTAAATGTATCAATTAATAAAGAAACAAAAATTTCATAATTTGTGTTATCAATGTGTTAACTATTAACATTAATTATCCATTATTACTTTACCCCCTTAATTTTTAATTAATTGTTAATAACAACTCCTTTTAATAAATTATAATTAACAATATACTTATTAATAAAATGCTATAGAGTGAGATATTAAATGCTACACAATGAAATTGAAACTCTAATGACATACCTTGATAATATTACTGTATAAAATGCTATATACAAAATTTAAAATTGACACAAAGTTATCCATCGGAAGTGAAATATGTAGCTATGAAAATAATCTTCAATTTTTTTGGGGGAAAAATGACTTATATGTTGAATTTTTTTAAAAGTAATAGACAAATTTTAGAATGAAAAATAATTTTAATGCTAATCATTTATCCACCTTTAATTTAACTCAATAAAAAAGTAGTCCTTTCAAATTCTCAGGCGTGCATATTAAATTACTGTGCATTAATTATAACTGAAAATTAGTTTGGCAGAATTAATTACTCATTAGCACTTCATTTATGTTATCAGAATTATTAGGCATTAGAATTAACTACTCATTAGCACTTTATCCACATATTTTTTAATTAATTTTTAATAACAAATGCTTTTAATAAATTATAATTAACAATATAATTACTAATTAAATGCTATAGAGTGAGATATTAAATGCTACAAAATGAAATTGAAACTCTAATGCCATAACTTGATAATAATACTGCATATTATGCTATATTCAAAATTTACACTTGTAATTTTTATGAGATCCGTTAATTTTCTGATAAATTCAAATAGAAGAATGAAAATTAATCAATTTTAAAAATTTTAAAAATATATTTTAAACTTGAAGTATAATTGAAAGATAATTTTTTCAGTAATATTGTATTAATGAGCTTTGACCTCAAAATTTTAATATTGGAGTCAAAATTAAATTGTCAAATTTTCTACTGAACTTTGTTTGCTGGTTTCTGAAGATTGACACAAATATCAAAGAGATGACTGACTTTTTTTTTTTTTTTGGGTAATAAGGATAATTATATATATTATATAATAGAGTCTGCTACAATAGCATAGGATCACTGTCAGTAGAGTGATTGGATTCGTCAGAGTGGATGATACTTAGATTATTTAACTTAATAAGATTATTACTAGTAGTTATAGAAATCCACTTTCTAATAGTAACACCTTCTTTATCAGCTTCTAGCTTCTTAAGTACTGTAGAATTTGGCGCGGACAAAATGTGCATATTATTGAAGACCGGTAGATTGCATCCTTGGGTTGTCAAAAGGTCAGCAACTGTGTTTCTTTGGCGGAAGCTATGCCGCAGTGCTGGATTCCTCAACTTCGTCAATAGTTGCCTGCATGATAAAATAATTGAATGAAAAAATAAGTTGTAGTTTATCTAGGAGAGATATTACCTCAATTGCATCAGTTTCTACTTCAATAGAAAGGAGGTTGTATTTGACAGCTAAATGAAGTCCTTCTTGAAGGGCCATGATTTCCGTCATAGTGTGTTTTGTTGCATGGATCTTTTTGGAGAACCCAATTTTTAAGTTGATGTATATTTGATTATTTTTATATGAAATACGGATATATGTGATTCTTATTAATGTGACGCTTAAAAATAATCTGATTTATTGTTGTGAATTATAATTTTGTTGCTTATTTAGTAAGTTTATATAAAAGTTAATTATTTTTATAGTTTAATTATCACAACTTATAAATTTTTCATCTTTATAAAAAAAAGTATACAACTTAAAATGCAATTATATTTAAGATCATAATTTTTCTAAAGAAAATAAGTTTTGGCCTGCTTAGTAGTACAGTGCCCTGAAAAGTTTCAACCTATCAAATTTAAGAAACAAAAGAATGTCTTGTGAGAGGTGTTAAATCTTTGTTTTAATTTTCTTTTTCTTATTAATAGTATTAAAATATTACATGAATACATTAAATTATTAAAGTATGGTGGGTTTTTCTTTAGTCCAACTTAAAAGGAAGTCATATTTTTATAATTAAAAATAATTTAAATCATAAATTTTAATAATCAACGAGTATTTCGTAAAAAAAAATCTTTCACTATATCAAATTAAAAGACTTTATATAAATTATTAATACCTAGAAATATTATGATTTTTTAATGTCAAATTAAAAGACGTTATATAAGAAGCATACGACATGATAACATGGTTTTGTTTTATGTGGCTAATTTTAAGTTTTGAGATACATCAATTTTTCTTTATTAGATTTTTAATTCAAAGAGGTCACAATCCTAATTGTCAAAATATTAGTGGAGCGTGAAACGTGTTTTTAGTGTTTATCCCTCTCCATGGTAAATTTCGTGTAATAAAGCCCCAAATTTGTTTTTAGTGTTTATGAGCACCGTGTTTAATGAATTGAATATTTCAGTATCGTGTACCTCATTTTTATAAGTTTAATTTTAAAAGAAAAAAAATATTATTTTTATTTTATTTTATTTTTTTGTAAAAAACTCACATTTCATCTACTTGAAAAAGTTTATAGAAAAATTGAATCCTCCAATCACATGTGCATAAAATATTGAAAAAATTCAGAAGTTTCACAATTAATCACATTTTTTTTTAAGCGCTTATATAAAATTATGAGCATCGTGTTTAATGAATTGAATAATTCAGACTTCAGTATCATATACTTCATTTTCATAAGTTTATATTTTAAAAGAAAAAAATTATCATTTTTATTTTATTTTATTTTAAAAAAAACTCATATTTCATCTACTTGAAAAAAGTTTATAGAAAAATTAAATCCTCCAATCACATGTGCATAAAATGATGAAAAGATTCAGAAGTTCCACAGTATATCACACTTTTTTTGCGCACTTATATAAAATTATGAGCATCTTTTTCGATAAATTCAATATTTTCAATATCGTGTGCTCGATGAATCCAATATTTTAAATATCGTTGTTTTATTTTAAAGGCTTCAAATAATATTTTGAGGTAGGAGATAATTTAGGATGATGAGTTTATCTTTGATATATAAAATTGCCAAGTTCTTTCTTCTAAAATAATAGTGCTATTTCAATATATATATATATATATATATATATATATATATATATATATATATATATATATATATATATATATATATATATGATAGTGATTTCATTAAAATAGTCAATGCTCTTAGTATACGTTTAATATGCTATATGAAATCAATATTTAGATGCAATTTGAAAATTATTTATATCACGTTAAGATATTATATAATAAAAGTAATTGCATAAGAATGTGAAAATTGAAATGTGCCAATGCATCAAAAAATTTAAATAAATTGTACATTGTACAGTTATTAGCATCCACGTGGCAGCCCCAGAGGCATGTTACTGGCTCAGCTGCTACATGCGGCGCCTTTCTCTATCTTTTCCTTCTTTGGCTAAACTCTCTATCAATGAAGGTGACTACCCTTTCCATTTTTTCTGCTAAGTTGACATTGTTTTACATAGCAGAACAATGAATTACATGAATTGTCTAATTACATTATTAATACTTAATTTCACAGTTTGGATGGAGTTTGTGTGTCGTTAATATTGAATATAACATGGAATTAATTAACAACATATTACTCCCTATTCAGTTATCTGGTCATTCAGTTAATATATAGTATTGACTAAATAATACTATCTCCGTATAAAAAAGAATGGCTCTATTTCTTTTTTTATTCTATTTAAAAAAGAATGACCTTTTTGGTATGTTTAACGTGATATGTTTAAGACCATAAAATTAAAGGGTCTTTTAATATATTTGACGTAATTTTAATTTAGAATCACAAAATTAAAAAAAATAAGTTATACCGCAGTGCTGGATTCCTCAACTTCGTCAATAATTGCCTGCATGATAAAATATTTGAATGAAAAATAAGTTGTAGTTTATCTAGGAGAGATATTACCTCAATTGTATCAGTTTCTACTTCAATCGGAAGGAGGTTGTATTTGACAGCTAAATGAAGTCCTTCTTGAAGGGCCATGATTTCCGTCATAGTGTGGTTTGTTGTATAAATATGTTTTATATGTATCATGTGTATACTATTTTATGTCTTTAATTTTTGTTAATTTGTCAATTTTTCTTTTCAATGTATAAAGTTATAAATATATTCAGCATGTATGATGTTTATACATAATTAATGGATTTGAGATTACGGCTAGGTTACCATGACATTCAGTAGATGATGTGTACATTCCGGTGAATTGAGATGGATAATTTCATTGGATATTGAATTGTTGTTGTTTTGAAAAAGAGGCTAATACATATTTACGACTCAACATCTGGATCAAGGAGAAAAATTTATTCGAGTGACATTAAAAAATTACCTCTAATATTGTCTACTTACTTCCAGAACAGTGAATTTTTTTTAATCAATCGGAGCGAACTAACTGGTTATCTCTTAATACTTATAAGGACAAGGAATTGAAAGTTTATTGAAACCAAAACACCCTTTTCTTGTTGAATATGCATAAGACACTATTCATCAAGGAAGCGACACACTGTAAATTTTATAAATTTTATTTTGAAGTATATTTTCAATTCGTTTTGTATGTATCTTCTACATTTGTAGGGATTGTGGATTGTTTGTGGCCGTGTTTTCTGAATTTTTTAGCAATGAAATTCCAATCTAATCTGATGCTTTCTGGTTTGATTATCTCTGCTCAAGATATGCAACTTTGCTATGAAAATATGGTAGTCAAAAGGCCGCAGAAGGATATATTAATGATAATGACGATCCATCAAAGCCTAGACGTCATTTCACACCACCAAATCATGATACGTTAGTTAATCTGGAATAGTTTTTTCATATCGATGAATAGACAGTGTTTTTAGTTAGTACTATTTTTAATGTACATTAATTTAAGTGTTGGAGTGTTTCTCTAAAAACTTATTTTGTCTGATCTTTAATGTCAATATTTTTTTTTCTTAGCGATGAATTTTCAATCCAATCTGATGCTTTATGGTCTGATTATCTCTGCTCGAGATATGTAGCTTTGCTATGAAAATATGGCAGTCAAAAGGCCGCAGAAGGATATATTAGTGATAATGACGATCCATCAAAGCCTAGGCGTCATTTCACACCACCAAATCATGATGCGTTAGTTAATCTGGAATTGTTTTTCTGTATCGATGGATAGACAGTGTTTTTTAGTTAGTACTATTTTCAGTGTACATTAACTTACGTGTTGGAGTGTTTCTCTAAAAACTTATTTTGTCTGACTTTTAATGTCAATATACTTTTTATTTAATCTTAGAATGTATATTTGTCTTCATTTACAAATTTCTATAATTAAACAAATGTTATCAAATTAAATGTACATGATACATTAGTTAATGCATATGATACATTAGCATATACGTTACCCAACAATTTATTTAAATTATAAGTACATAACAAAATTTATTTAACAAAAGTAATATTGATACAAAAGTATTTTTCAACACAAATTCAATAATTGTGCTAAAAATAGTTGTTTAATGTATGTACCAAATAAATTATCACACATGATACTTAATATACATTACATGATACATGATATATAGTCATTGTAAGGATACAATAACCTTAACAAATGTTATCAAATTAAATGTACATGATACACTATCTAATGCACATGATACATTAGCATATATGTTACCCAACAATTTATTTATAATTATAGGTGCATAACATAGTTTATTAAACAAAAGTAATATTGATACATAAGTATTTTCAACACAAGTCATAATAACGTATTTTCAATTATAAGTGCAACTTAAAATTTATTTAACACGATCATAACCAAGTATTTTTTTGCAATACCAATCCTAATTAGTAACAAATGTAAATAATAAAAAAGATAAATGTTTACGTGAAAAAATATTCAACAAAATTATTAATATCTTAAAAAAATTACGATTATTTCACTTTTTTTTTTGGAAGAAAGTACAAGTTCTTCTGTTATGTCCTTGTCACAAGTATTTATGTTCACAGTAATCTTTTCATCTGCATTTTCTTTTCTTTTTCTTGGTCGTCCAAATAATCGTCTGTATCTAGGTGGATACACAGTTTCAACTAGCACATCCTCAGGATTCTATACATATCACATTATTTGTGATTATAATGTATCAGCTTTATGATTATCGTTTCAGCAATAATATATTAAAGTATCAATAGAGTTAACTTATTGTATCAATAATATTTAAGAACTATGAATCATTTATTAAAACAGATTTCGTTCAATGTATCAACGAATTAATACTAAATCATTGTTGCTATAAAATTCAGCATCTAAACAAAAATCTTAATCACAGACTTTTTAATTCATAATATTTCAGACATTAAAACAAAAAGATTGTATGATCTTTATATTGGCACTCTTTTTCTATTATTTCTTTCTGCCATATCCTTAATAGCAGGTTGGTTACACCTACAACCGAAATGGAAATCGAGCGTTTCCTGGTTCAAAAATGCTGAATCTCGTCTGAATCACCATTTGTCAGGACTCTTTGGCGTAAGTTCCTTGGCTTGGACAGGGCATTTAGTCCATGTTGCTATTCCTGCATCCAGAGGGGAGTACGTTCGGTCGAATAATTTCTTAGATGTATTACCGCATCCCCAAGGGTTAGGCCCACTTTTTACAGGTCAATGGAATATTTATGCTCAAAACCCTGATTCAAGTAGTCATTTACCATTTAAGATTTAAAAATTTCAAACACTCCCACACCTTTATCTAGCAGATCTCTTTACTTTGCAATTGAAGTTGCTCTTTATCTTATATTTCGCCATCACATCTACTGTGTTTAATATTTTCCTTGATACATCGATATCCAACTCGGCTGCAATTGCTGCTTTGATATTCTAAAAAGAAATTGATTGTCCAACAACAATTTCATCGCTTTTGTAACTTTCATATTGCACTTCGTTAACCCAAATTCCTGAATGCCTCAGTAAAAGTGATAATATTCATCATGTAGCAGAAAAAAATAGAAATTTATTCGAATTTTTTGCTTTTTCAATGGATGTTCATAACCTTTTCGTCTATGTAGATGATATAATTTTGATAACCTTTTCGTCAATGTAGACGATATAATTTTGAAATTTGTAACGTATTAATCAATTACCTATTAAGATGTGGAGTATTTAAGATCAGTTAGCCGTAACTTAAGCTAACTGGCACAAAAAAATTGATTATTATGTTTTCCCTCTTTTTTAGCTCATCAGTTATTTATTTAATGTGTATCATTTACTATGTATCATATAGTAGCCATGTATCACCCGCCGACCTTTTTAAGGAATTTTCTGTAAAATATAAATTAGTTGGTATATGTTGTAATTCTTATCTTACATTATGGGATTCCTTTAATTTTTACTTTTTTTTATAAGCTTATGTATATTTGATTATTCTTATATGAAATATGAATAGAAGTGATTTTTATTAATATGACGCTTAAAAATAGTTTGATCTTTTATTATAAATTATAATTTCGTTGCTTATTGATAAAGTTTATATAAAAATGAATTATTTTTATAATTTAATTATTACAACTTATAAAATTTTTATGTTTATAAAAAAAAAGTATACAACTTAAAATGCAATTATATTTAAGATCATAATTTTTCTAAAGAAAATAAGTTTTGGCCTGCTTAGTAGTACAGTGCCCTGAAAAGTTTCAACTTATTAAATTTAAGAAACAAAAGGATGTCTTGTGAGAGGTGTTAAATCTTTGTTTTAATTATCCTTTTTTTTATTAATAATATTAAAATATTATATGAATACATTAAATATTAAAGTATTGTGGGTTTTTCTTTAGTCCAACTCAAAAGGAAGTCAAAATTTCATAATTAAAAATAATTTAAATCATAAATTTTAATAACCAATAAGTATTTCAAAAAAAATAATCTTCGACTATATTAAATTAAAAGACTTTATATAAATTATTAATATCTAGAAATATTATTCTGATTTTTCAATATCAAATTAAAAAACGTTATATAAGAAGCACAACATGATAAAATGGTTTTGTTTTATGTGGCTAATTTAAAATTTTGAGATACATCAATTTTTCTTTATTAGAGTTTTAGATTATTTTTTTTAAAATTATTAATTATTACAATTTATAATATAATTAAGTTTTGGCTATATATTTTTCAAAGAGGTCACAATCCTAATTGTCAAAATATTAGTGGAGCGTGAAACGTGTTTTTATTGTTCGTCCCTCTCCATGGTAAATTTCGTGTAATAAAGCCCCAAATTTGTGCTAACTAGAGCTAGGGTTCATCGTCTCCAATCGGCAATTGCTATTTGCTACTGCTGCTGTTTTCTTCCCGTCGATATGGCTACACATAGGTACTATTTCTCTCTTCTTCGTTATTGTTTTTTTTTTTCATGCAATATAGTTTTCGAAATTATGAACAAGAAGAAGTAGAAGCAATTGAGTAAAAAGCTCATATTTTTTTTTGTTTCAGAGGTAAAAATATGATGAAACAACCTATTAGGGCTTGGAATGGGAGGAATTTTATGATAATTGGATTTTTAATTGCCTGCTTCGTTGGAATTCTCCTTAGTTTAACTAAGCCTAAACCTGAATTTGAACCTCAACCTTTTTCTGAATCTGAATCTGGAAAGAAGTTGGTGGAAAAATTATTAAGAGATGTAGATTCTCTGAAAAAAAGAACAATGTCGATTCCAGCTCCAACTCAAAATTGTCACTTTGCTCCGTCGCAAGGAAGGTCATACCAGGAGTATCGAGTAACATGTGACCTAAATTTTACTATTCCTCTGTCTGGTAATGTTTAATTAGATATGAATTTATAATATGCATACAAATAACACCTCGAAACACACACTTGACTATGATATTCTCAATGATATAGGGGGGGGGGCGACATTGAAGAGGTGAAGATTGGGGCTGTGGCACTATTTGATGGTCATATTGGATCATCTGCTAGTGAAATGGCCGCAAGGATATTTTTGGATAAGTTTATGGTTAAACTCAATAACAACAGTATTGAACAGTCTTCTGACTTGAAGGAAATACTAAAATCTTCTTTAGTAACAATTATTAATGATATTGATGCAGAATTTACCAAGGCAAGGACAAAACTAGTGAGATTTTTTTTTTTCCATTTTTTTGTTTAACTTCTTAATGACTTGGTTGTTCACATTCTTTAGGTTGCTTTGGAAAATAATCTTTATGCGGGATCTACTGCTGTTGTTGCCCTCATATATAACAATCATGTTATAGTTGCAAATGTTGGTGATTCAAAGGCTTTTCTTTGCTCTCAGAAAGAAATATCACATGAAAACGGTGAGTTTGATACTTCCTCTGTTTTCCTTTTCATAATGATGTTTGTAATTTTTGAACAAAATCGTTGAGTTTCCCTTGAAAGATAGTAACATTCCAATGAGGATTATATGGAGAACGACCGCAACAAAGCAAGTCATGGGTTCAAATCCCGCCACAGCTAAAAACTTGGTAGTTAAGTGGAGTAGGATAAAAGGGCTGACACTGACCCATTATTCACCTAGTTTCTAACTTTGTATCATTGGCCTTTGTGGATTTCTCGGTTAAAACAAAAACTTCAACTTTAGATCACTGTTTTATGCTTCCAACAAGTAACTTGTGGACTAATACGGGCCCAAAACGAAGCATAAAGATTGATGCATATTAACTTACAAAAAGGGAAAAAAGCAAGGAGATAATACAATATTAATTTAATTCTGTAGCAAACTTGGCTGATCTTTTTAGTTGTTAATTGTCTCGGTCTTGTGGTCTCTCAATGTGCCTTATAGCGTCATCTGATCTTTATTAGGGAAATCTAGTTATGATTCAATGCTTATTACTGTCAGTAGTAGTGCTAATGTCATCCCCGGGGATCAGATGATACTTGTACATCATAGTTTCTCAAATATCCTAGAGTTTATGTTTTTTAGAATAATTTTAGTGTTTCAGGTTACAAATACTGCTGCTGAAATAGTAGATGTTAACATTGTATTTTAATTTGTTTTCTGATACATCACTGTGTAGGTGCTGCTTCCTTGGGTGGTCTTCTCGTCAAGGATTTGACGAGTGATCATAATGCACTTAGGTTGGACGAAAAGGCTAGGGTTGAAGCTTCGGGAGGTGTATTTAAATCCATCCCTGGTTATGTTCCTCTTCTCATGGGCCACTTTCCCATGACTCGAGCTATTGGTGATGTTCCTTTGAAAAGGTAAAACTTCTTTTCAATGCATTGCAGTTCCTGTTTCATGATTACATTGATGGATTTGTTGTGCTATATTTTTCAGATATGGCATCATAGCTGATCCTGAGGTTACTGATTGGCTATCTTTAACTTCAAAAGATGAGTTTTTGGTGGTGGCATCTGATGGAATATTTGAAAGTGCAACTCCCCAGGCAGTGTGTGATTTTCTAAATGAAATAGAAGACTATTCAGATCCATCATTATTGGCTCGCCAACTCATTGAGAAAGCCTATTTAGAAGGCAGCACCGATAATTTATCAGTCGTTTTGGTTCCACTTGGATCAAGAGACCTCTTGTAGATGATGGATTTATCAGTTATTTTTGCTATGTAGAGGTTTTAGAGAGTTAAAAAATTTACTGTGCATATCGTGATTTGGTGATTGGAAGTTTAAAATGATAGTGCTATTTCAATTTTTTATATATATATATATATATGATAATGATTTCATTAAAATAGTCAATGCTCTTAGTATACGTTTAATATGCTATATGAAATCAATAATTAGATGTAATTTGAAAATTATTTATATCACGTTAAGATATTATATAATAAAAGTAATTGCATAAGAATGTGAAAATTGAAATGTGCCAATGCATCAAAAAATTTAAATAAATTGTACATTGTACAGTTATGAGCATCCACGTGGCAGCCCCAGAGGCATGTTACTGGCTCAGCTGCTACATGCGGCGCCTTTCTCTATCTTTTCCTTCTTTGGCTAAAATCTCTATCAATGAAGGTGACTACCCTTTCCATTTTTTCTGCTAAGTTGACATTGTTTTACATAGCAGAACAATGAATTACATGAATTGTCTAATTATGGAATTTGTGTGTTGTTAATATTGAATATAATATGGAATTAATTAACAACATATTACTATAGATATTCAGTTATGTGGTCATTCATTTAATATATGCTTTCTCCGTTCCATTTTATTTGACATTTTTCGCATTTTGAGAATTAAACAAGTCTATTTTAGGGTGTGTTTGGTATGAAGGAAAATGTTTTCCATGGAAAATGTTTTCCTAGAAAATGTTTTCCTGGAAAACAAGTAGATTTTAGACTTATTTTCTCATGTTTGGTTGGTGAGTAGAAAATATTTTCTGGAAATGATTTTTAGTGTTTGATTTATGAATGAAAAATGTTTGAGAGATATCTTTTATATTTACTAGAGTAAAAAATAATTTATGAAATTGAAAATATTTTTTAAAATCAAAATTATTATTTTTGGGGGGTGGGGTGAGGGGTAGTGGGTGGGGTCGGGGGAAGGGGGGTTAGGAGTAAAAAAAATAAAAATTTGATGTTGATAGTATTTTTTTTTAAAAAAAAAAATATTTTGGGGGTTGGGGGTGGGTGGGGGGCTGCCGGGGGTGGGGAGTGGGTGGGGGTTAGGAGTTTAAAAATAAAATTTTGAAGTTGAAAATATTTTTAAAAAGCAAAATTAATTTTTTGGGGAGAGGTTGGGGTTGGGGGGGGTTGGCCGGGGGGGTCAGGGATCGGGTGAAAAAATAAAATTTTAAAATTAAAAATATTTTTTTAAATTGACGTTTTTCTCAAAAAAAAAAAATATAATTTGAAATTGGAGGAGAGTTTTGGAAAATGTTTTCCTTAATTTTTGAACGGAAGTCATTTTCCTTAATTTTGAGGAAAATGAGTTGATTTGGAAAACATTTTCCAAAACTTTTGTCCCAACCAAACATGGGAAAATTGGAAAACATTTTCCAGAAAATGTTTTCCTTCATACCAAACACACTCTTAATTATATATTTTTAGTAGATCTTTTTAACATTTTGAATTATCAATTATTGTAATTTATAGTACTCTTTACGTAGTTTACAAATATATAAATTTCATTTCAAAAAAATTGAAGATTCTATACGCAAATGTCCAGTCAAAGTTAAACTATTTGACTCTCGAAAAACAAAAAGTGTCACATAAAATGAAACAGGAATAGTATTTGACTTAATAATATATATCTATTACGCTTGATGCTTGATAAGACTTTTTATCATTATTTATGTATCATGCATTGTTGATATGAGCTAATCAAGTAGCATATGTATTTGGAGTTCCGAACTTAAATAAGCCACAAGAAAATAAAAGTGATCAAGATAAGTCACTATTTTGAAACGTAATTCTATTTGAGATAAATGTCAAAAACACACCTAAATTATCCCATTATAATGCCCAAGTTAGTTTGCATTTAAAATATATATTATTTTACGTCAATTTAATTAAATTTTTAAGCTAAATTAAATTACGTAAATTAATTCAATATATATTTTAAATGCAAACTAACTTGGGCAGGAGCGGCTCAAGTATATTAGTGGCCTAAAACAAAAATTAAACGGGGCCTTAAACTTGAATTGTTAATAACTTTTATATAATTATTTTTTTCTAGTTTTCACTTGATAATATAACCATTCTTATTTTAAATTATTTTTTATGAGATATAGTACTACAAATGTCAAAATTCTTCTAATAATACCTTCATTTTTCATGAAATGTTTACTTTTTCTACAAATAGTATTCAATATTTATTAAAAAATAATATATAATAACCTATTATTATTAAAAATGAGGACCTTTAAATTTGGAGGCCTAATACACATGTCTTTTTTAATACTCTCGAATCATCCCTGAAATTCGGAATTCAAAAAGATAGAAAGCCCTTTCCAAATCCTATAGTATAATAAACTTTATAATATGAGTTGAAGCAGACATGCAGAGCGTAAAGACAAAAGCATAAGTACATACAAATCAGGCACTCAAAATTGATAAAAGAAAGAATAGCCAAAAATCAAAGTTTTTTGGCCAAAAATATAATTTCATTACATCCCAAATTCAAACTACATCCTTAATGTATCATTCTTAACAGAAAATATTCTTCAAATATTTAAAAATGAACAATTTTCATCCTTTTGTTAGATATTTTCAAAAAACTAAGAATCCTACAAAAACATGAGCAGTTCACATGACTATCAACAAAAGTTTTTAACATAATTTCGTTACCTGTTATAAGAAGTTACTGAAAAAATATTACAAATCTTAGACACTGTTGTTTTACTGAAAGAATATTAAAATTTTTAGACACTATTGTTTGCTTAAACTAAAAAAATATTTGAAAGGTGTGAGTCTGCACTTTTTCTCATTTAGTAACGATTTAATTATCTTTACTTTTTTCATAGCCACACTGTATTTAAATCTATAAGTTTTTAGCTCAATCTGATGTAGAAATAATTAATATATTGATTATGTCTCGCATTTAAGTTTCATTCTACATTGTTAGAAGAGAAATTTCCAACAAACGTCACTTCTAGCATATCAATTAAGAAGAAACAAAATGTCAACTGATAATATTTTCATATCAAATTACATCAAAAATAAATTTAAAAAACCTATTAAAACAAAAGATTATCCATCCCTTATCAAGTTCACGATAATATTTTTGACATATCTACGAATAATAATTACAAAGGAATGATGTAAGTAAAAATTAACTTCCACACACATTTAAGAGGATAAATATCAAGTTGTAATCACACTTTTTAAAAATAAACTACTTATAGCATAATTTTATCATCTTATAGCACATCAATTAATAATATATTAATTAAAAAATATATTATTAAATGTAAACTAGTTATAGCATATTATTATCAAGTTATAGCATATTAACTAATAATATATTAATTAAAAAAAATTATTTTATTATTTAACTAATAATTATTATGTTTAAATAATAGTTTCATTTATTCACTTACCTTTTATCAACAAATTATTATTTATTAATCAATTACCTATTAAACTTTTTAATATAAATAATAAATTATTAAATATTAATCAATTACCTTTTAAAATTTTTAATATAAATAATAAATTATTAAATATTAATCAATTACCTTTTAATGTTTATAATATAATTTATAAATTATTATTTATTAAATATAATAAATTTTTTAATATAAATAATAAATTATTAAATATTAATAAATTACCTTTTAATGTTTATAATATAATTTATAAATTATTATTTATTAAATATTAATTAAATTTCATATTATATAGTTACTTTTTAAAAAACAAAATCTAGAAATTAGGGATTTTATTTTAAATAATTGATTAATATTTAATTACCCAATAACTACCCACCCCCATATTAACCAATACTCTTTTATCTTCCCTCAGTATACTCAACCTCTCCCCTATTTACACTCTTCTCTTTCTACCATATTAATTTTGCACGCCTTTTTTCATGTTTCTCTCTCTAATAATCAATTAAAGGCAGCACATGTTTCTCTCTCTATTAATTAATTAAAGAGAGCATGCCTAATTTCTCTTTCATATTAAATCTGAGCATACATTAGAATACTGATTTTCCAAAATACTGATCAAACTTCACAAAAACATATCTCCCTTTCAAGCTTTAAACCAATCGAACTCAGCATCTTTCGAAGGTGAAATACATTTTTGCGGATGTTCCGATTACTTCTCCTCATCATCCAAATCGTCTTTTACACGTTTTTCGCCGTCTCCGTCACTGTCAGCCAAAGTGTCACATGCAACTTTCCGGTCACTTACGCCACCGACACAGGCCGTAACTAGAGTTTCCAAATCAACTTGAGGCATTCTAGAGAGAGAAAAAAGAAGGTGAATAAATGATGAATAATATAGTAGTAATAAACCATGGACTAATGTGATTCTTTTTCTAGAAGGTGAAATTCATTTTTGCTAAAATGAAAGTGAACCAAAGGGAAACTTCCAAAACTTCTTTTTTGTTACTTTTTGAAATAAGTCAAATAATTTGATGAACTTTTTTTTTTTACATTTTTTACTATGATTCTGTGGGACACTTTAGATCTTTTTATTTGTGCTAAATTTTAAGATTGTTATTTTTATTTATGGCAAAAAAAAAATTAAAAAGAGTGAAGTTATAAGAGGGACAATCATTTTTATGCTTAAAGATCATGTAGAGATCTTGTAACACTCATCTCTGCATATTGTATGAAATATATTTAACTATATATGTCATAATATATTAACTATTGTATTTAATGGTAGTATGCTTAAATGAATATTTGCACTTTATTAAATGTGTATGATTTTTGTATAAATTTCGATTGCAATATGCAAAAATATATGAACATTGTATTAAAAATATATAAATATTGTATAAATTATGAATGTCATATTGAACTTTTGTATATGTAACAGAAACAAATGGTATATATATGCACATTGTATGAATACTATATGAACACTTGAATGACAGTAAAGTTCAATGTATATATATAATGTATAAACACTGAATGAATTATGAATCCCATATTGAAATTGGATATATGTAACAGAAACAAATGGTACATATATGAACATTGTATGAATACTAAATGAACATTTTTATGAATGGCAGTATAGTTCAATGTATATTTATAATGTATAAACATTGTATGAATTATGAATGTCATATTGAACTTTGACATATGTAACAGAAACAAATGATATATATATATGACAATTTTTTACGAAACCAAACTTTATAAATGTCAATGATAACAACTGCACTCAATAAAACAAAACGTATTTCTAACATTCAGAACAACACAATAACAAATGTAACATTTACGAAATTATTGTTTTTGCACAGGATAATTTGAACATGTCTTTAAATTGTGTCCAACTTGACGGCATCTACTGCAAGTCATTTTTGTCCTTTTGAATTTCACGTCAGCAAACCCCTTCCATCTTTCACGTTTTGGTCTACCCACTGTACAAAATTAATACAAAACATATATTCAAATTTCATTAGAAACATATACAGTAATTTTGAAAAAAAATAAACTTTCATACACAAATGATACACGTTTCGTATAATCTTCATACGCTATTAAAAAAATTCAGACTTCAACGTTGCACAGATTTATAATCCGTTCATATAATTCATACACACTTCATACACAGTTAATATATCATTCACTGTCCTATACAATACTATAATTAAGCAAACACAATACATTTTCAATACAAAATTAATACAAAAACATATATTATAATTTAAATAGAAACATATCATATATTTAACTTTAATTAAACTCCCTAAAAAGTGCAACTATTCATATTCACAAACATGTCTACATGCATTAAATGTAGCAATTAATAAAGAAACAAAGTTTCATGATTTATATTTTCGTCTATATTAAGTTGAGTTATTATTGCATTAACTAAACCAATATAGAGAGTAGACGCATCATATATGATGCCCTCCATCTGAAAATCGACGTATTTTCCTGTTTCACAACATTAAAATAATATTTTAATAAAATATAATGTATAATTGCTATATAATTAATACACAAATAATACATGTTTCATATATATTTCATTCACTAATAAAATAAACTTCATACTTCATGTACGCTATACAGAACATACTCTTTCTTTCCAAATTTTTTTTTATACAAACTGTATTACATATAATACAGTTACATAAAAAAGTTAACACTGTTTTAAATGTAAAAAACAACAAACCAACAATTCATAATTAAAATAAACAAATCAAAATTAAAAACTAACCCGAATAATTTTACTTTCCACCATGTTTAATTAAAATTGACACAAAGTTATCCATCAGAAGTGAAATATGTAGCTATGAAAATAATCTTCAATTCTTGGGGGAAAAAATGACTTATATGTTGAAAGAAATTTTAAAATAATAGACAAATTTTTTTTCTTCTGATGAGCTTTCTTTCAGAAGGCTTGGTTCTGGACTAGCGTAGAAGTTGCTAACTTTTTTTTATGGAAGCCGAGATGAAGAATAATTGTAATGCTAATCATTTATCTACCTTTAATTTAACTCAATAAAAAATTAAACTCTTCAATTCTCAGGCGTGCATATTCAATTAATGCAGTCATTATTACTGAGAAAAGCAACTTCATTTATGTTGTCAAATTATTAGTCATTAAAATTAATTACTCATTATCACTTTATCCACTTAATTTTTAGTTAATTTTTAATAACAAATCCTTTTAATAAATTATAATTAATAATATAATTACTAATTAAATGCTATAGAGTGAGATATTAAATGCTATAAAATGAAATTGAAACTCTAATGCCATAACTTGATAATATACTGCATTTTACGTTATATACAAAATTTACACACTATAATAAGCCTAGTAATGGGCCTATTGTTCACACTGCAGCCCAAGTATAAGGCCCATAAACAAATTAACATACAAAAGCTTCGAAGAGCGTGTGATTCGGAGATTTTCAGTGTCTTTTAGTCATAGTTCGAGGTCCTAGCACATTTCTCTTAGCCATTGTTTGAGTCCCTTGGCACGTTTCTCTTAGCCTCAATTCGAACCAGACTAATAGAAGTGTGCCAGACTCAAACCATGGATGTGCATTAAGTTTTCTTAAACGGAAATCATGATCTAGATGATCCTTGTAAGAAATATATTACGTAACATATATAAAAAGAATTAAACTTGATTTTTCCAAGTTAATAAAAAAGAGGGGGAAATGTGATAATATGAGAAGAATTCTTTAAAACTTTTATTTTAGCATCGTGACATATAGACAATAGGCCAATTAACATGGTATTTATTTTGTATGTAGATCATACATTTAGGCAGTTAGCTTGTTCAATGTTCATAAATACTTGTATGTGGCCGCCAACAAGCCACGATAAAAGCCTTTTAAAGTTATAAATACGAAAATAAATAAAAGTTATTACCATATCTTTTTTTTCTGATAAAAAGAAGAAGACAGAATCAGAAAATAAATAGGACTCCTTGTGTATATTTCTACTTGTACGTTCAAAAATCAGATAATTTATTGTATAATTTTTAATTTACTCTTATTATAAATTATCGTATAGGAGAAAAGGGTCTGATATACCCCTTAACTTTGTCATTTAGAGCTAATTTACCCCTCGTTATGAAAGTGGTTCATATATGTCCTTACCGTTATACAAACGGCTCACATATACCCCTGCCGTTACAAAATGAGCTCACATATACCCTTCATTTAACGGAAGTTAAAAAATTAGTTTTAAATTTATATTTTTTACTTTAAATTTTTTTAAAAATTATTTAGGGGTATATATGATTCTTCTATCAAAGTTCACTGTATATTTTTTTTTTCATAGATAAATTATTTTTTGACTTCTTTTATTATAATTATTTGAGTTTCTTATTCTTATTTTACTTTGTTCTTTCATTCCTTAGTTTAAAGAAAAAAAAAATAAACTATTTTTTTTTGTCTATATTGTAATTTGATTTTTGTATCAAAGAAAAAATTTGGTCATGTACAATAAGTTTTACAAGAATATTAGTGAAACATAAATAAATTTGATTATCAAAATAATAATTCTAAATCAATCATTGAAACAAAAAAAATTAAAAAAATTTATGTTTGACGAGGATTAAATTTATTCGTATGGGATTATATTTCTTAGAAAAAAATAATTAAATTAGATTAAAATTATTATTTTTTTCATTTCCGTTAGAAGAAAAGGGTATATGTGAGCCATTTGTTTATAAGTAGGGGTATATATGAGTCACTTTCATAATAAGGGATATATCAGCTCTAAATGACAAAGTTTAGAGATATATCAAAATGAATAAATTAATATTAAACAAGTAAAAATTAACGAAAAAGAGTAATAAAAAATTAAAAGAAGAAAAATGGAGGGAACAATGTTTTTCTCGTTTACAAAAAGCTGACAAAGTAGGACGATCCAAATTAAAGTCACACAGCATAGAAGGGGTAGAGTGTGATTAAAGCAAAGCCAGCGGCGGCCGGTGATGAATTAAAAAAGGGAAAATGAGTGTGTAATATATATATACCCACTCATTGTAGAGAAAAAGAACATTGTAGTTGGATAGCGTTATCCCCAAGAATGTACACTCACCCTTTTTAACAAAATACTCTCGTCGTAACGGTATTTGATTGAACATAAAATTTAAGAAAAAATATAAATAATTGCTAGTACTTATCATCAATTGGTTGGATATATCACTTCACATTGTACCACGGCGTTTGCAATGTATTGGGATACAGAGACGGAGTCAGGATATTTAATAAGAGATTCAAAATTTGTAGAAATAGACACATGAAGTAGCCGAAAGATGTTCGATATCTACTATATATACATAAAAAAATTATTTTAACCATGTATAAATAATATAATTTTTCGCCGAACCCCTTCCTTCAAGGTGGCTCCGGCCCTGTCGAGATGTTACTTTACGCGATGTATCGGGACGTTGATATATCCGAAACCCAAAACCAAAATGAGATATCATAACGTTGAGATATAAATTCGAAACTGAGACGTGATCAACCGTGACATGTTAGAATTCCATCAAATTTAAGAGAGTTTTGTAATTTGAAAAAGAGTAATGACATAATGTAGTTAGCTCTTAACATGATAAGATTTATATAAATATTATCTTTTTTCTGTGAAGTCAAATTTAATCGAACATCAATATGCCTATAAAATAGTTAAAAACACCGTATAAAAAACCAACAAAAAAGATACTAAGTGTTTTTTGTTACCCAAAGGACCATAAAGAGTTCCAAAATGGCATGAATCCTTTGCCTCTTTTTTTTTTAACGTGTCACAGCTGTAAAACCAACGCATTTCAGCACTGGGCACACAGTTTTTTTTTTTTTTAATTTTTTGGTCTGCAAGAAGGGGAATGGGCATGATGATAAAAGGTGTAAAATCAAAGCTGTTTTGGCCTCATTGGCTTCGCTTGCGCCTTACATTCTCACTCGAAATAAATGTGCTGCCGAGTGAGAGTGGCCACCGCCCACGTTCTACTGCGTGTCATACATCTTACTAGTAAGTTCTTTTTTTTCGTTCGGAATCCACGTCAGAGCTCTAACTAAATTCGAATCGCACTCTGCAGGATCCATTCCGGAGTAGCACTCCCAATAAAATTTTCTCCATACTAGTAAGTTTATTTATTATTATACAATATCCGATCTTATTAATAGTTAATATCACTTTACACTTGACTTATACGTAAGCGCGATGAGATAGTTTAGATTTTTATATATATATTAATTAGAGATATTTAGTGTTTGAACTTTTGATAATAATAAAAATTGGTGGGAGTGTCATTTTTTGAAATGAATCTTATAATGCGTGAATCTTTATTTTGGCGGACGTAAGAAGATTTTGGCTGACATATGGTGGTGTAATATTTAATGTCATTTATTTAAGATATATTAAAAAGATTCTTAAATTATGATTAGAGTTTTTAGTTGTTCTACAAATAGGTTAGTTGAATTCATAAATATAGCACCTAACATAAGTGGTTACTAATATGGTCCTTTCCGTGGAGCTTTAGAATATGTTTGTTTCTAATAATATCTTTTGTCACAAGTGATTTTGGCAAAAATACTTTTGAAGATGATGTAATAAATTGTGTTTAACTAATTAAATTTAAAAAATATATACTGTTTTGGGTGATAAAGAAATAATAAAGCGTTTAAACAATTATTCAAATACTTTGATCAAACATGTTATATTTTGCAAAAGTTATGACAAATTACGTCCTTTAATTTTTTTCCCCTTGATTTCTCTCATATAAATACTATAATTATAATTTGCTACATGTAACGAATAATGATACAAATTAAGTCACCATCACATAAAAATAATAACAAATCTCGCGTTTGTCTATAATTTAAAAGTTAATTATCAACTAATATTTATTCAATTTACATACGTTTTATCATATAGATCACAAATATCTATTAATTTGTGCTTTATCAACAACAAAGAATACGCGTTCCTCACTCCACAACACATTATTATGTAAAAATAAGATACAACTTAATAAATATTCCTCCAATTATGCAATAACTACCATTCTTATACTCATTTAAATGGAATATGAGTTAGGCTAAAATGAATTGTGCTAATAAATGAATATAACCAATGTAAACTTAAATAGACTAGACAAGTTATATTGGCGTGAATTAATATTATTATTAAAATACGTATTCACATAGTAGTAATGGTGTAGCCAAAAAATTTATGAAGGGTGTCCAAGAATCGAATAGGTAAATAAAAATATTTAGTGAATGGGTATACTAAAAATTTGTAAATCAAACCACGTGACATTAATAATTAATTTTTTAATAAAAAAATATACCAAAAATAATCAACTACATAAAATTTAGTTTTAATATTCATGTTTATTTAATTGGATGTGAATGGACAAAAAAAAAAAAAAGAGAAAATTTTATTTAGATTTAAATCTCTTTTATGCTTCAAGATTTCACGAACCCTTGCAAGAAAACATGAAAAATAAAAAATTGAATTAAACGAGCGTTATTAAAAGTAATTTTATATGGAGCCTATATCACTTTTAGTAGCTTTATAGAAAAAATTAAATAAATAGGATTTGCTTATTAGATTTAAATTAAGTAATTTCTTTTGAATTTTGTTTAAATTTTTAAGGAAAAGCAAAAAATCAAAAGTCAAATCAATTGGCAACTCAACTTTTTTCTCTTAATTTTTGAGTTGTAATATCATTTTTTGAATTATTTTAAAAATAAGTCTATTAATAATGATTTAGACTTAAATTAAGACAAAATGTAGATAGCGAAAATCGAACCTGCGCGCGCACACCTAGTTTCACGCACCTCTTCTTTGCGTTATTCAACTAGGCTACGACATATTACTATAATTTTAGGGTGTTAAAAATATATTATTTAATCATCTACAGTATTATTTTACTAATATATACGATGTAATTTTCCGATGAAGGGTGTCCAATTAGACACCATCAGCCTAGTGTAGCTCTGCCACTGCATAGTAGTATATATAATCAATATGATTTTCGTCTAAGAGTATTCAGATAAATTCTTAAATCCTTACTAGCTCCGTGAGGTCGATATAGGGTTATTTTATCTTGGAGGGGAGTTGTGGGCGGCTATGCTTAACTGTTGTTATGAGGTTGTGGAATCTAACTTTAATAAGTAAAGATGATATAACTAGTGATGAAAAAAAAAGAAGTTTGTTGTACCAACTTTGCAGCCGTTAAATTGGCTTTTAATTTTTCCTCTTATAACTTTTTACCTAAATTACCAAACTAGTGTACAACAATATTCATTATTTTTTCTAAAAAAAAGTGGTGATAGTTCGACCAAAACGACAAGGAATTAAATGCTTTAAATTTTAATTGTGTTGTGTGGATTCTTTTTTCTTGGCTGAGCTATACGATACGTCAAGTTGGCGCACACAAATATGTAATATAATATGCATATTTAAGGGGTCGTTTGGTTACTGGTTAGAGTTATATAGGTATTAGTTATGCAAGGTTAAGTTATGTAGATATTAGTTATGCAGGGTTTAGTATGCGGGTATTAGCTATGCGGATATTAGTTATGTAGGTATTATTTTGTTATGTAGAGATTATAATACATGAATTATTAACTATTGAATATTAAACTTGTTATAAATTATTAATATATATTATTTACAAAATAATAATACATGCTTATAACATGTGGAATATATTGAATAATATATAATGCTAATATTTGATTAGCATATGTACCGTAAAAAAATATACAATTAAATTTTTAATATTAAAAAAATATTTATATTTGAAAATAATCTATATATAATATGAAAATAATAAATTTTTCAATTAAAAAAAATTAAAAAAAATGAAAATAGTCTATATATAAAAAGAAATAAAAAATAAACATATAACAGTAAAGTTGCCAATTAAAAAATAAAATAAATTTATAGGGTAAATATGTAATTTATCATTTTAATACATGTATAACTAATACCTACATAACTTATTTCATCTTCTACTCTGCATAACTTTATACATAGATTCCCTCATAAGTTATGTAGGTATTAATTATGTAGGATCACAAAAAATACAATCAAACACCGTATAAATTAATACATGAATAACTTTTATACAACATTTAAATTCTTACCAACCAAAAATGGTATAAGTTATGTTAATTTTTATACCTAACACAAAATTTCTACCAAACATAGTAAAACTAATATAACTTTTAATACATGTATAAGATGTTTTTTATACAATAACCAAACGGCTCTACTCTATTTAATTCTCAAAATGGTGGAGCCAGAAATTTTACTCAGGTTCAAAATTTAAAGAAGTGAACATATTGTAACTAGTCGAAAAAAATCCGATGTCGAATATATATATACATAAAAAATAATATTCAACATATATAAATATTATAATTTTTTTTGTTATAGATAATTCAGATGAACCCCTAATTAAGCTCCACCTCTAATACATAATATGCAATTTTTTTGACCAAAGATTAAATATGCTCATCACAATTATCACCCCTTCCTTGAATGTGATAGAAATGTTATTTCTATTAGATTATCGGTTGCAAAACATTTTGTTTAGAAAAAATAAGTTTGAAAAATATAAAAGTTAAAGAACTTTTCATAAAAATGCAAAAAAAAACTAATAAAAGTTAGAAGACGAGTATTTTATAAAATGAAATAGAGTTTTTTTTTTTGTTAAAATAAATCGAGTTTAATATTTTTATTTATTTATTCTTAAAAGAATATATGTCAATGTCATTACAAAGTGATTAAATATATAAATTTCAGTTGGGATGAAATAACAAAAGATTAAATAATTTTTTTAATATTAGAAAAACGAAAGTAAGTTTATTTTGTTCATTTATCTTCAATAGTTCGATGATCATTTAATAAACATATATACTCGTACTTCTTTTAAATATATATATATATATAAAAAAGAATTTGTCACTCATAATATCAGTAAGTTTATTTTGTTCATTTATCTTTAATAGTTGGATGATCATTTAATAAATATATATACTCGTACTTCTTTCAAATATATATATAAAAAAAAGAATTTGTCACTCATAATATCAAATGGATGCTTAATTTTGACTTTATACCAAAACTTATAATTTTGCGATTGCGTTAAGTATCACACATAATATATTTATATGTTTGACTTTTATTTTTATATTATATAAATCGTCCTTCTCCTAATTTCTTTTATGTATAATTGAAGAATTAAAAAGAAAGTCTACGGTTTTTAGTATTTAAATGTATAGCTGCTATACTTTCAAGCGTCAATGACGCTAGCATTTTTTGAGTAAGATTAAATGTATCATATACCCCTTCAACTTTATTTATAGGTTTATTAATATGAAAAAGTATTTGTATATCTATCGACAAGAGTTTTGGTATAATGATAAGTACTATTTCATTTCACTTTTGTTATTAGGGAGCGTTTTATCACTACAATAAAATGACTATTAGCGATATTTAATTTTTAATTGCCGCTAAATATGTATCTTTAGCAGCAATTGTCATTCTATGTATATGTCCTTAAAACCTTTAGCGATATTGATTCTAATAACACTTAATTAATATCGGTAAAGACTTTAGTATTTTTTATTAGTGTCAATATTTAATGCCACTAAAAATTATTTTTATTATAATGCATTCAAATTGGAAAGTTTCTCGCATAAATTCAAATTTAATCAAACTCAATTTGAATATCAAACACCGAAAAAAAAATTTTAAAAAAATTGTATATCCCAATAAGTCAAAACCTTTAATATAACATTTTTAATATTAAAATGCTAAGTCTCCAACACTTCTTATTTAGTTTCTTATAAAATTTATTGAAAATAAAAAGCATCGCAAGTCATGCGTGGAAATTAAAAATTCAACCGTCTTCTTGTTGACTGTTGAGTCTTTCATTCTATTGGAAGATAGTTTTAAAGCTTAAAATATATTTTCGTCGTCTTAATTTTTACGATAATATCGTATATTTTAGAAGTTAAATAGTTTAAGTTTGATAGAAAATTTGCACGTAAAATCTTTAATTATTTGAAATGATATTTATATATTTGTAAACTACGTAAAAAGTATTATCAGTCACAATAATTGACAATTCAAAATGTTTAAAATTAAAGATCTATGAAAAATTTATAGTCAAAGATAGACTTGTTTGACTCTTGAAATTCGAAAGGTGACATATAAAATAGAACGGATGGAGTATGATTAAAAAAATGTTCAATTCAGTATCTTAAAACTCTCGTTATGTATGAGATTTAGGAAATAATCGAAATTTGGATTAAAAGGGAAATCATGTTTTTCTATAAGAGATTGCTTTCCCAACTTAAATCACATCACGTGACAATAATTTTTATCAATTACACGTAAGGCTCCACGAGTTAACAAAAAGTAAAAATATGAAAAATGAGGGGGATATGTATGTTCATTTTACGAAATTGCCGGCAGGCTTAAGGGCATTATGCCGGTAATGTGAATGCACAAGACTTGGAATTGAATTAAATTTGATGAATTGACTTTGTATTAACATTAACTACAAAATAAAATTCTCATAAAGACTTTGCTTCATAGTTAGTTTTTGTTGGACTTTTAACTCTTAAATAAAAGTTTGTTTAGTCTATGATCAATATTGATCATGTGAACATACCATTTTGTTCTTAGTTTCACATTTGTAAGCACATTGGAAAAACTGCAATCGCGCAAAGACTTGCTTACTCTTCCTTAGACTTGAATTGACTTTTTTCGAATTCACTTATAGTTTGTCTGATCAAATTTTTAAAAATATTTTGAAAAAAGCTAATATTTCTCGAAAGTGTAATGTTGTATTTGATTAATTGGAAAAACATGTTCATCAATATTTAAATAGTCAAATTTACTTTGCTAAACTTACAAAAAGTGAAATTATTTCTTCAAGCTTCTGCTACTATTTAAAGATATTTATATTGTCAAATATCTCAACTTTATAAATAGGAACTTTTAAGTTTACGCTTCTTGAAAAATTGGCCAAGCTATTTCTTTCTTCTTAATTATGTGAAGAGATTCGAAGTACAAAAAGTAAATACAATTATTTCTTAATGTGAATATCTATTATATAAAAAAGAATACACATCTATAAATTATATTAAAAATTATTACAGGCCCATAAGTAATAATTTTTCCCATAAGTAATAATTTTTCCCATAAGTAATAATTTTAAAAATTACTTCTTTATCTTAATTTATATGATATAATTTGATTTAATATAATTTTAAAAAAAACATTTAAAATAAATTAAAATTATTTATATAATTATAAATTATTACAATAAGCGAAATCGAGATTTATAAATCAAGTTATCATTAAACATAAATATAAAAAATTTTAAAAATTAATTAAAATAAATAAACAAAGGAAATATAACTTTCTTTCTTTTTAGTGCCCCACCCGATACTCAAAGCCATATTGAAATCCTAATTAAATTTTAATCGCACACTACAAACTCATTCAAAATAAAACTCTCAACATAATTTTTTTTATATTAAAAATTAAAAATTTCTAATTAAAATAATTTTACCGTTACATCATAATCAATATTCAGGACAAAGAAAGTAGTTATTAGTCATTTAACTTTTCAAATAATAATAGCGTTCACATATAATAAAATAAAGTTGAAGGCTCCCCATATTAATTAGTATAACGCTTTCTTTACTCGGTGAAGATTTAAAAGCGCGGTCCCTTACGCAAACAGTAAAACGCGCCGCAATGTGAAGTGGAAAGCAGAGAAATATGATAGGCCAGGTATTACCATAGCGGTGATAGCGCAATGAAAAGGTACATTCTCACGTGTCTTCATGTGGACGCCTTTTTTTCTCTTTTGTTTTTGTTTTCTCAGTCGTGTGCAGAATCTATATTGAAGTTCCGACTAAATTTAAATAACGCACTACAAGATTTATTCGAGAGTGACACTCTCAACACAATTTTATTCATATTCAAGATTTAAATTCGAAATCTCTAATTAAGAATAAAGTATCCGATCGGTGTATCACAACTAATATTTTTTTCTTTATCTAAAGAAACGTCGCTCAGTAGTCCGCAGTCGGCCAAAGCTGTCAACTCTTCTTCCCTTCCAACACGTGGTTCACTCTCCACTTAGTTTTTTTCTTGCCTCTAACTAAGAATGGAGAGGCAAAATTACAAAGGAAGGAAATGTTGTTCCGATTAGCTTGAACGTATCTCGATTAATTTTATTAATATCTATTGCTTTCTATTGACATGTAGATATTGAATGATTTTATTCATTACGACTTAAATATATGAAATGGAAATTATTAAATTTATTCGTTTTAAGTTATGTGATATAGTTTATTTTATCATAAAATTTAAAAAAGAAAGATCTTTGAGATTTATAGTCGAAAATAAGTCACAAAATTTTATATGTTGGTAAATCATTTTATTAAGAAGAAAATGAGTATTTTAAAGCTATAATAATAATAAAATATAGAAATGTGTTATCCTTCTGAAAAATAAATAAAAAGCAAACTGAATCATATAAATTAGGACATAAGAAATATTATATTTTTGTCTTTGCTTAAAATTAACTAGAGATTTTATAATTTTCAATTTACTTAATTGATCATTATACCAAATCCTTAGATGTTACACTCAAGGGGTAGATTTAGTGCAAAGCTTATAAATTCGACTCAATTCAATAATTTTAATAAAAATAATATATTTATCTTAGTCAAGTTATTATTTTAATTCTATAATCAATCTCAAATTCATAAATTTTAAATTCAGACTCCGATCGAATTACAAAGAAGGAAAAGACTTAATAGTGAAAAGTACACAAAAGCAAATACATTGCTGTCATTGGTTCAAATACAATGAAGATTCTTTGTACACTTCACCTACTTATAAAAGACCCCAACTCCACTCAATAGCCATTAACTACTTAGCTGCATTTGTAGGCAAAATATTTTCCACCATATAAATATCACCACAAGCATATACTTTCTTTCATCATTATATATAAAATTTGCCTAAAGTTGAGTCCACATACCCAAACTTCTCTTCCATTCTTCTATACTATCAAAGTATCAATTGAACTAAATACAAATGAGTCTAGCTGAGTCAATCGATTCAATGGAGTGGATTCGGGGTCCGATAATTGGCCGTGGCTCTACCGCCACCGTTTCACTCGCTACCAATTCTTCTGGAGTGGTCTTTGCTGTTAAATCTACTGAACAATCTTGTTTGCAAAGAGAGTATTCTCTTATTTCTCAGTTGAATTCTCCGTTTTTAGTTAAGTGCTTCGGTTTTGAACAAAATAAAGAAGTTTATAATATGTTTATGGAGTATGTACAAGGTGGAACTCTTTCTGATTTGATTAAGATACAAGGAGGTTCGTTGAATGAATCTATGATCAAATTATACTCTCAACAAATCTTACAGGGATTGGATTATCTTCACTCAATTGGGATTGTGCATTGCGATGTGAAAGGGCAGAACATTTTGGTTTGTGAAAATGGGAATATCAAAATTGCTGATTTGGGATGTGCGAAATTGATGAGAGAAAAAAATTCTGGATTTTCCGGTACACCGGCTTTTATGGCACCTGAAGTTGCTCGAGGCGAAGAACAAGGATTTGCAGCTGATATTTGGGCTTTTGGTTGTACAATTATTGAGATGGCTACAGGATTAGTTCCTTGGTGTGAGATCAATGATCCTGTTTCTGCTCTGTATAGAATTGGTTATTCAGGGGATATGCCACAATTCCCAAACAATATGTCAAACGATGCCAGAGAATTCATCGGTAAATGTTTGATGAAATGCCCGAATGAGCGTTGGACTGCTAAACAACTTCTTCAACATCCATTTTTGCAATCTGTAGAGTCTAATTCATGGAAATTTGAAGAATTGAAGAGGGATTCTCCTACAAGCATTTTGGATCAGGGGTTTTGGAATTCGTTCGAGGTGATGGAATCTTCTTCATTTGAGTCAACCAACACCACTGATTCTGCTGCAGATAGGATCAGACAACTGGTTGGTAATGAGGGAATATCATGCTCTTTGATGCCTAATTGGATTGAGGATGAAGATTGGGTGACAGTTCGAAGCAACGAAACAGAAGAAAATTCGATAATTTCAGAGCAAAACTGCGAGATGATCGATGATTTTGGAGAATTGTTGGATATGGAAACATCAGTGTCAATAGTTTCTTCTGAAGATGAGATTGTGGCCTCATTGATCTTAGAAGCTCTTTTAGTTGATTGCATTAACTATGAGATTATTAGCATTTTTCATACTGTTAATAGTAGTATAAATTTGATTATTTCTCCTGAGATTGTTGGAGATGTTTTTGTATCTAAATGCAATGATTCTGAAATGAAAAGATTGAAACTTTTTCTTCCAACTGTGTATTCACATTGTCATATTTTCTTTCTTCTCGAACTCGAAAATTTTTCAGAAACAATCTCTAAATCGACACGAGACAAGAATAAAGTATGTGTACCATATACACTAAATCCTCTCTAGACTCGACTGATGGAATTATACTGTGCCTATTGTAATTTATCATTAACAAGGCAAACGGATAAATGCCAGTAAGTACTAGTTTTGTCACTTTGTGTCTTTGTGACATGGAAAAATATTGTAAATAACAAGGCTAAATTAATTAGATTTAAATTAGATGTACTTTGTCGTGTAAAGATATTTTATAAGTCTCTTACTTTATTTTAACATTTTTGCCCTTTTTAGTAAAACCACTCGATAGTGCAACGAATCTTTTCACTATTTAGTATAAGAATTATATACATATTACAAAAAATTACCATAATCACTTTTTGTAACTTTCGTTCTTTATTAAATTGAAATCAATAATGCAAAGTCTTTACGAACGAAGCAAATATTACATCACCCTATACGACTTCTACTTTTCTAAACATAAAATAGTGTGCGTGGACTTTTTTTGAAGTAGTAATTGTTGTGTTGAGTGTGAACACAATGGACTTTTGGAGAAAAAGTAGAGTCAACTAATTTTTGGCCATTGTATTTGGAGCATTCTAAAGTTTGAATAAGATTAGGTGAATGGGCGCAACTTATGAGGTCAACGGGGAAAATTATATCGTTTTTCTTCTAATGGGCCATAGCATTTGAAACCTTCTTTATTTTGAATAGATTTAGGTGTGTGTTAGAGCTATATAATGAAGTCAAAGGACCACCAAGTGTAATGATGAATTGAATAAAATCGTTCTTTTACGATTAATCAGAAATCTTGAATTATAGATATATATATATAAAAAAAGGTTATTATGTAGATGTTTCTCCTTTCGATGTGTTGTACACGGAGGAATGGAGCCGGTTTTAAAATCGAAGGTTCGGTAACATCTAGTAAGTTTTGCTCAAATTCTGTAATTATATACAAAATTTAATGAACATGTATAAAGAAAGTAGAAGCAAAAATAAATAAAATAAATTCATTGATCAAGAACATAATTAGTTTTGTTGGTCAGGTTTTGAATAGATTATTTTATGTGTATGAAAAGAAATTTTAAGATAAATATATTTGAGCTAAAGTAATTAACTTCTATCGAGACACATAGCTATCGAAGCAACTTTGACATACTTACGTGTTGTAAATCTAGATTAATCGAGACTTTTAATATAAGTATTGCACACATGCACGGACAGACCAAACTTAATAACTTTGTCTAAATTCTATAGTTGGAAATTTTCAATTTAGACATAATAATTCAAATGAACTAAAAAAATAAAAAAATGAGGTCAACGGAGAAATTAAAGTTATTTTTTCTTCCCTATTCTATATAGTAAACTCATTGAAATTCACTTTGAATTAGGCAACAAATTTTTTTGTCTTTTGGAGTTTGGAAGAATAGGGGTTGATTTATTAAGTTTTACTCAATTTGCCAAACAATTATTTCATTCTTTGAAGAGGCAAAGAACACTTGACTTTTTCCAAATGGTGCAACTAGTGTTGGTCCACAAGCCATACTAGTGGGGTGGTTGTGTCAAGCTCCATATTGTTGTGGAAGTTCTTCTTCTTATCTACAAACCGACCAAATAGAAATAATACAAAGTAGGAGGTAAGTAACATACTCAATCATTATGTACTGGTTAAGAATTCTGAATTCATAAATTTTATATATTAAAAAAGAAAGACTTACTTAGTATAACTTTAATTTCGTATCATTCTATTATTACTACAAGAAATCTGTGAATTATATGGATATTTTTTTGGGATTAATATAAACATTTGCAGGAAATTAAGTTTACTGAAAATATTCATACTAATCCGCACAAAAATTATCATGTAATTTATAGTTTTCTTGTAGTGTATGTTTATTAGACGTGACAAATGAATGAATTGTGTTGAATTTATGCTAGACAGGATTTATTAAAAGGTCATAAATTGATCTATCAAAATTTGCTTAATGGATCAAATAACGGGTCACAAGTCACAACACACTATCTCCCTCCTTTTTTATTTTGCTTTTTGAATAAATAATTAGAACTTCTTTTTTTTTTCTAAAAAGAAATTAGTTTTTTCCTTTCTAATTTCTTGATTTGATTGTGTGTGTTTGGTTTAAGATTGCAACTTCACCCATTTTAACTAATATTTGATAAGTTATTTCGAATTAAACTCGTTGAATAAAAATTAAAATTTAGATAAATCGTATCGTTTACTTAAAAATGTATTGATTTTGTCACCTACTAGCCTTGACTATTAAACAAGAACCATGATCAGTCTTGGAAATTAACAATACTTTGCTGAATTATAACAAGAACATGAAATTTGTCACCATATTCCCATGATTATAGATTGGAATTATAAAGAATATTCTATATAGTACCAAAATGTTCAAATAACTTTTTTTTTTGTCATGAAAAATAAAGCATATAAATTAATGTCATAATCCTGACTAAAGCAATGACTTCACCTAGTATATGTAAGGATTATACCCTCTTCAATTATCATATTTTTTCCTATCCATTTGTATTTTGACTATATTCCTCTTTTCATTTTATTTTATATTATTCTATATTCTTCTAATCATGAACTACTTTTATTTGTATCCTTAGGAGTGAATCGTGATGCTACCTTTTCTATAATAATTAAAAAAAAAAAAAAAGTTGTTTGGGGTATTGTACTTGTGAATATACTTTTTATCTTAAAAAAGTTCTACAGAATATTTGAAAGAAAAATACTTGGCCAAACATTTTTGACAATCAAAATAGTTCTTGAAAATCAACCACCATGATATCCAACCAATCACGTTTGATAGCTTGGAGCTTTCAATATCAAAGTTCTAATTTGGTTCAACTTTCATGAATGATTACTCAAATTTAATTTTATTACATTATATTCAATAAATCGTTTTTTTATATACAATCATTTATTTTTTCTATATTACTCAATTCATCTAAAATACCACAGAAAGTGACGTTTGTATAATATCATAATGACTTTCAAGAATCATAACAACACTATACATACTCAATGTAATCACACTATCGAAGATTTGAAAAAGATGATTTGTACACTAACTTTACCCCATATCTCGTAAAGGTAAAAATATTATTTCCTATAAATCTTTGATTCAAGTAACACATTCAAAGTCAAAGCCATAATAATGTGACATTCAAGAATTAGCACATAAAATTTGAAAGAAGCAAACAAACGTGCCCTTTAATTCGGCTTTAGTTAACATTTATGTCTTCTATCTTTGAGTGTGCACAACTAGAAACTTAAATTTGTATAAAATTGAACAAGTAGACACACACATTCAACGTGACAATTCGCGTGACAACACTCAAACTGATTCGTATTATGTCATGTAAGATGAGTCTTCAACGTGTTCAACTTTATATTAGTTTAAGTGTCTCCACGTCCAAAGTTGAGGTGTCAGTTGAGGCCAAATTAGAGCTGTCATTTCCTTAAAAGATATTCCAAGTGGGCCCAAAATACCACTCAAGGTCTTCTAAAAGATGGGCTCAAGGCCCAGATATTTTGCCAGTTATAGGCCCAAATGGATAATGGACTCAAAATCCATTACCAATTAGAACCTTTTCATTTTTGGTTCAGTCAAGTTTTAAAAAGTAGCCATTCCTTGAAATCCAGCTAAATCAACACTTCAATACTTTATTACACTGATGAACCAGAAAGCTTGAAGAAGAGAAAATGGAGGCGGCCAGTTTCACTTCTGCTTCATCAACGACGACGTCGTTTTCATCGTATTCCTCCACTTCTCAGTCTCTTCGTTTCCTACGTTACAAGCCTAATGCGAAATCTCTGAATTACAAATCTTCCAGAAGCTTCTCAGTCCGCGCTTCCGCCACCGGTGCCGATGATTCTGGTATGTTTATCACTTTTTCTGTTTCTCATGTTGAGTACTATTAATCAATGAGCAGAAACACTTGTACACTGTTAATTATATGTGAAATGATGGCTTAATTTGATGATAAGCAGCTTACGAGACTGTAATGCTTGTTGCTATAATTGTTTTGCAGTGGTAACTCTACTTGATTATGGTGCTGGCAATGTGCGGAGTGTAAGGAATGCAATTAAACGTCTCGGTTTCGACATCAAAGATGTAATCTCTCTGCTTTTGCTGTTGTGGCTTTTATTTCTAATTTGAGTATTTAAATTGAGGTGTATTTGTAGGAAATTAAGAGAAATGCAAGTCAAAGATGAATGTATTATGTATACATCATTTACTTAGTTCAGTGGTGCTCTTATGTTCATACAAATGAAGTTTGCACTCTTATAAAGTAGGGAACTGTCATACAAATGAAGTTTGCACTCTTATTAAGTAGTAGAACTGAAATTACCGCGGCTTGTTGTTTCCCAGTGTCTTGGTGAGCGACAATCGAATGGATTTTCAGGATATTTTCCCTTCATATATTATTTTCTTTTTGTCATATCAACCTTTTAAGTGTTTGTATTTCGAGAATTTGCTCTTTGTCATATCAACCTTGAGCGTGTGTGTACTTCGAGAATTTGAGTATATGCATGCCCCTTAATCTCTGTGTTTTTTAACTGATGAATCATGGAATAATTCTTATGTTTAATTATTGTGGGGGGAGGTGTGCAAAGTTTATTACAAGAGCGTGCCAAAGCCAAAACGGAGAAAGTATGCATGCATCTTCAGTTTCGTTTACTCTCTTTCCGTACCTTATTCATTATTATTTTTTGATCAAGTTCTTTGCATGCCTTTTCTTTTTCAACGTCTTCCAGGTCCAAACACCAGAGGACATTTTGAAAGCAAAACGACTCATTTTTCCTGGTGTTGGTGCTTTTGCTCCTGCCATGGATGTGCTAAACAAGAAGGGGTACGGTTTTCATCCATACTACACGTAGGGACGGAATTGTTTGTTTGTTCAGTACTTCTCATTGTAAATAAACATTTAAATTACTATATTGCCATATGAGAAATTCAAAACTTAAGCATGGTTCTGGCCTTTGGGATAATACAACCTCTTGCTTCATATACATGTAAAAAGATAGTATTAGTTTGAGAGTGATCAACCAGTATTTTTTATTTACTGCTCTTTATGCAAAAAAGTACTAATAAAGATACACCAACAACATATTTGAGGAACCATTTAAAAATACATTGTACTAATTTATTTTGGTTAAAGCTTTTGCAGCAATAAGAACATGTCTACAGAAAGTTCATGCATATCAATTTTGTTCTTTCTGTTTTATTCTCATTCCATATTTTTTATTTTGGCTTCGCTGAAAGTTATGGGGAAAATTGTTCTGCAGAATGGCTGAAGCACTTTGTGCTTACATTGAGCAAGATCGCCCATTCCTAGGCATTTGTCTTGGACTGCAGCTACTTTTTGAGTCAAGTGAAGAAAATGGACAAGGTCACAAACTAACATTAAGTATATTTATGGCTTTAGACATTTGATAAATAACTGAGTTCTAGTGAACTGGCTTTTATCTAACTGTAAAGAGGAACCTCATGCAGCGAGATGGTTAACTTATTAATGTATGCTGCAATAGCAGACATGATCATTTTAGTATTTAAAATGGTTGTATATTTTGTTATTTATCATCATGGATGAGGATCCAAGGCTTGCAGTTGTAGCTACAAGAATTTTAGTACGAAAGGAAATGAAATTGGGCCGTGCACCAGCTTTACATTGTTATCTTATTGATGTCATACATTGAGTCCTTTGGTTTCACTTTTCCAGTTGCTAATTTCCATTGCGTAGTCCATCTTCCAAAAAATTCAAGTGATCGTTACTCTCTAATAATATATATCTCTATTTGCTTGCCCTCAATTTCATGCATTGTTTTAACATATAGCCGCTTCATCTGAGAAACTGACTTTGTAACACGTTTATCAGTAAAGGGTCTTGGTTTGATTCCTGGAGTAGTTGGACGTTTTGACTCTTCTAAAGGGATCAGAGTACCTCACATTGGCTGGAATGCACTTGAAATAGCAAAAGATACTCAAATTTTGGATGACGTTGGAAATTCACACGTCTATTTCGTACATTCTTATCGGGCAATGCCGGTACTAATTCTCATTGAGTAAATATATATTGATAGTGATTCCATCCTCTTTTTTCTATTTTTTTAAAGTTTATTTAGTACATACGCAAGAAGCTTGATTCTAACATTTCTCCTAATTTAGTCAGATGAAAATAGGGAGTGGATATCATCGACCTGCAAGTATGGTGACGATTTCATAGCATCCATTCAGAGGGGAAATGTCCATGCAGTTCAGTTTCATCCTGAGAAGAGTGGTGGTACAGTGACTTCCTCAAATGTTTTGAAGCATGAAAGAAAAGAAACAATTATGACAAAATTCTTGTTAACCTAATTATGTTTGATCAATTTAAATTATGTTTATCTGATGAATGTAGCATAGAAGGCATGGAAGTGATCATAATGTAAGCACAACCCTCCAAACATCAACGGAGAATATGTTTAGGATATAGCCTATTTTTTAAAAAAAAAATCATTATTAATATTATAGGCCCCTTTAACCTTTTGCATGTCGTTCAAATTTGTTTTCATCATTTTTGAAGAGCACAGAAATGACCCTCTTTAATTTTGACCTTTATGGTTAAACACAATAATGAAGTTGTAAATAAAGAGAGAGAGAGAGAGAGTATGTGTGGGCGCGCGCACACTCAAAAAGAACAAAAATATGTGATATATGCACAAGTACACACACACACACACAACCCCTTGAGCTTTAATTTTGTCTTCTTATAATCAGTATCTCCTTAAACTGGTGGAATAATGTTTCCAGATGTTGGCCTTTCTGTATTGAGGAGGTTCTTGAATCCAAACTCCGGGAGAACACAGGTATTAATGATGCTTATGACTTAATGCTTTACTTCTCAAGTTAACTGTTCAAAGCATCTAACACATGAAAGCTTCACGCAAGACAGAAGCTAGTCCAAGGGAATGCCTCTAAACTTGCAAAACGGGTAGGTCATATTCGTCTTAGTAGTAATTTGATTCTCAGAATTTTTGATTTATTTGTAATGCTGAAGTTAGTGAATTTTGTAACTACTTAGGTTATTGCATGTCTTGATGTGAGGACAAATGATCAGGGTGACTTGGTTGTAACCAAAGGAGACCAATACGATGTTAGAGAGAATACAGAAGAAAATGAGGTAAGCATTAGCCATTGTTTAACCATCATCTCCTTTTGAGCACTGTCAGTTCAAATTAATCTTTTAAGCTGTTCAACGTTGGAGTTGGTCTGCAGATAGTTGAAAGTGGACGATATAAACACAAACCCTCTTTAGATAAAACTGAGAGCCGACAGAACTTATTTAGAGAAGGAGATCATCAAGAGATGTAAAAAGATTACGAGGAAAATGAACTTTTGTCATTTTTGTTATATCGATAAAATAAGGGATGTATTCTTTTTTGAAACTGAGAAAGGGATGTATTCTTTTTTGAAACTGAGAAAGGGATGTATTTCTTCCGCTGTAAAAGGGAAAAAAATTGCTAGTTCTTATTTTTTGTCAAATCTATTGCTCTGAGATTAGAAAACAGAATCTAAAAAGTTGTAAGTTCTTAGGCTTCCAGACCTGGTGGCACTCTGTGATAAGTGGTTCAGGACTCATACTTGTAAGTTATCTAAATGAAAACAGAAGGAACAATAGAAAAATCATGAGGAAGCTTGTTAGCTAGCTGGTTTGTGTCCTCAAAGGTTCTTGGTGTCAGGCACTTGATTCTTCTTTTTTGAGGATAAGATACCAAGGAGGTATCCAAAAACTTGCAAGCTTTGGTATAGCTGTATCAGTTAGATTTCTAAAACACCTATAAATTCCATCAGCTGATCTAAGTTATCTACTATATCTCCCTTATACCAAAAGTATAAATTTTGTAGACGCTACTCTTTAAAAAACCCATGTGGATGTCTTACTTGATTCTATTTTTCCAATACATTCCTTTTATTTGAAAATGATTCTTTCCTGAAGGTGAGAAACCTTGGCAAGCCCGTGGATCTTGCTGGACAGTATTACAAGGATGGGGCAGATGAGGTTTATCTTCGCATTAGTTATCTGGAGCTCTATGTTACTCTAACCTGACCCTAGACTTATTAGTTGCTTTCTGTGGTTTAGGTTAGCTTTTTAAATATTACTGCTTTCCGAGACTTCCCCTTGGGCGATCTGCCAATGTTGCAGGTATGTTCTTTAATTCAATATTCTGATTAATCGTCCCCGATAAAGAGGATGTTTTGTGATAGTTTGTTCTACTTGATTTGCCATTTAGGTATTGAGGTATGCATCAGAGAATGTTTTTGTGCCATTGACCGTTGGAGGTGGTATTAGAGACTTCAAAGATGCGAATGGCAGGTTTATGGCTATTTGTTATCCTGTTCATACTATCAATAATCATTTGCTTTGAATTTCCAAATTGTTTGCCTAAAACTGAGTTGAAAAATTGAATAATGTTAGTTAGGGATTGTGGACAATGATCAAACTTCACTAGTTGATATATAAGCTTACTTCGCAGATACTACTCTAGTTTGGAAGTTGCTTCAGAATATTTTCGTTCTGGGGCAGACAAAATTTCTATTGGAAGTGATGCTGTTTATGCTGCAGAAGAATACTTAAAATCTGGAGTATGTGATACTCATCTATGTGAAAGTTAATCTGTTTATTTTCAATAAAAAATGTTTCCTTATTTATAGTAACGTCAATCTGTTTATCATTTCACGTACTGTCTTTGAAGGTGAAAACTGGAAAGAGCAGTCTAGAGCAGATCTCCCGAGTTTATGGAAATCAGGTTGATTTGAAGCCATGTTAGTTTATGCTACTTTCTTCAGATAGTGATGTCTGATAGTAATGATACCACATTTGTTGTCTCACTATTCTAGGTTGAATATCTTAGTTTCCAATTTTCTTCTCTCTTCAGTCATCACTGATGAAGAGTGACTCAGACATATTAGTCCATAAGTGCTTTTCCTTGTCTGCTTGCTTTCATATATGAATAGCATACTCATTATTTAGTGGGCAAGTTGTGCAAGAAAAATATTGTAATTGGTTGGATGTGTTGTGAAATTGTAGGCAGTAGTTGTAAGCATTGATCCTCGAAGGGTGTACGTAAAGGACCCCAAGGCTGTGGAATTCAGGACTGTGAAAGTGAGAAACCCAGGTAATTGCATCCAGATATTCTCTTCCAAAGTAATATAGTAGTTTACCTGCATCCAGTGTTTCCTCATAGGAAGAGAAATCATTTGCCCAAGAACGGCTGAAAATCACATTATCACTCGACCAAGATACAATGGGGCAAGAAGGGAATATTAATGACTGAAGTGTGTCTACTGATTTCAGGTCCAAATGGAGAAGAATATGCATGGTACCAGTGCACGGTGGGCAATGACTCTTTTTTGTTATAAATTACAAACCGTTATTCTTGTAATCTCATTCTCTTATTGGTGTCACATGGAATATCAAGATTATTTTTCACGATTGATATTTTTTATATTTTCACCCCAAGTTTAATTTAATTCTAATGTTTCAAGGTGAGTGGTGGGAGAGAAGGCCGCCCTATTGGAGCTTATGAACTTGCGAAAGCTGTTGAGGAATTAGGAGCTGGGGAGATACTGCTAAACTGCATTGATTGTGATGGTACGTTGTTCATGACTTTGACGTATATTAATCCTACATCCAAGATTGTGTTAGAATGGGTCTGAAGATGGTCAATGCCATAATTTGGTATTTCTACTGTAATACTCGCCAAGCAACAGTAGGATTTGCATGTCCTTTCTGCTTTTGTTTGTCCAGAAATTGTTCCCATTGCGCCAGAAGGGAGAAGCAAAGAAATAAAAAAGATTTTGTGGGGATGTTTTCGATACAGTATTCCCAAAACTCCCTTTGGTTGTATTAGAAATTCAAATGTGAAAAGTTGAAGAAAGATTCATCTTTGGATCCACTGCTTGCATTGTATTTAAAAGTTCTTTTAACAATTGGTAAAATTGGATGGGAGGAGTATTTGCTATACCACGCCTTCCTTTGTGTGTGTAATTGTTTTTCTGTTTCCCCTTTTAATCTACTTCTCCTAATACTTAAGGTTAGCTGTGTCTGTTCTTAACTTACCTGGTGTGATCCATGGTACTTGTGAATGGAACTGTACAAACATGCATAGTTGACCACTCTTATGTTGCTTATTTTTTTGCCTTATCAGGACAGAATTTTCATTCACCCATTAGCTCTACTCCAAAGCTTGCAGTCTTTTTTTTTTCCCTTGTTAGGATTATCGATTGGTCATTCAACCTGTGGGTTCCTTTTTGGCTCTTTGCAACAATCCACTTCATGTATTCGTGGGACAATGTAATGCCTAATTATGCTCTTCTTATGTCTTTTCAGGTCAAGGAAAGGGATTTGATATAGACCTAATTAAGTTGATTTCAGATGCTGTAAGCATTCCTGTGATTGCAAGCAGTGGAGCTGGAGCTGTTGAACACTTTACAGAGGTCTTCAGAGAAACAAATGCTTCAGCTGCCCTTGCTGCTGGAATTTTCCATAGAAAGGAGGTAACATGATGCCTTCTTTTTGTGCCTTTAAGTCGATCAATGTTCAGTTTCTGTGAGCTCGATAACAAAAGAGATTGATTGGCAGAAGTTAGATGAGAGACACGGTAGATGCTGATGTCTCTGCTGAGTGCTGGCAGCATGCACCTCTTCAGAGAAAGTGGATACCTATTGTTTGTGTTTAACGAGCAAAGCCTCGCGTATAAAGGGGATTTTTATATTTTCTTAAATGGATCTAACTAAAATCTGCCGGTTGTTAGCATAATTAACCTCTCTTGAAAGTGCCTTTTTATTTCTTCCAAAAGTGTATATTTAAGTGACATATATGGCTTTAAACAAGCCATAGGTAGCCTATATGGTACCAAAGGGATGCAGTACAGAACCTGCCGCAGCACATCCTCATGTTTCATCACCCACCACCTCATTCACACTAATGAGAAAGTAAAAATGAACATAAATATGGTTGAACTAGAGTTCTTGAGAGGGAAGTGTTTGTTTAAAACTAAACATACAATATGTATTTATTCTGGAATACAACATGAATAACTTGTTTCGTATCTACCTACCAACCGTTGTATAGTAACATACAACAATTCAAGTTCCCAGTTGTAATATCGGTACACATAATGTGGAGCTCTGACTGATGTAGGCTTATATAATTTGTCTCCTCAATTTCAGGTTCCCATTCAAGCCGTGAAAGAGCACCTGTCAGAGGAAGGCATAGAGGTTAGAATGTAACCACATTTTTGCTATCGAAAAACTCGATATGCAGTCCTATCCTTTGCCACTCCTTGTTACTTGATGTTTATATCACTGAATATCAGTTTCTTTCATCTTGTTGCTGCGAACGAAGCCTTTTTCAATATCTTGCACTTGTAGCCTCGTGCCAATTTTGAGCAAGTTATCATTGTAAAATTGTATTGTTAAATTATTTGTGTACACTTTCTTCAGTATATCAGTTATTAGTTGGACATGTCTTGGGGTATTAGTTCTGAGTATCATCTTGAATGATGAATATACATTTTGTTGAGTGTGAGGAACAAAGTTCATAAATTTCTTAGCTGATATTATTTTAATATTCGATCGTGATTTGATTTTTATATTCTTTAAACTCCTAGCAATCAACATTGTTCATGAACGCATCTTTAATAATGTGAAACTGTAAAATTTTAAATTAATGCAACAATGACTTCCTTCTCCTCTTTTTAGTTTTTTCTGAGTTATAAAAAGAGTTGTTATTTGTAATTGATTTACAAACTGGAGTTTGTTAAGAGAATGGAATTTTTTGGTTTACCTTAGCTATTTGAGCAATGGATTGTTGGAAGGTGGGATGCATGTTGACACCTTTTCTAATGGCCTGACTGCTTTCCACAGTACAAAATTAATAAATGACATTTAAGATTACTTATTAATAGTTATAACAGGTTTTAACGTGTTTTTAAAGTGTTTATATATTAGACTAGGTCGACCAAAAGATATATTATTCTAGCATTTATGTTGTTGAATTTACATCTAAATATCAACTTAAAATGCATATTTATCATAAAGTTTTAAATTTGGCCAATCTTTAGAATGTCAAGAGGAAGGTAATGGGCGTTATAATTCAAATTTTATGAAGGTTTTTAATTAAGTGGATAAATTTTTTCATCCGTTAAATATTTACTGTTACAAATATAATATTTATGTTCAGTTTTGGTTCTCAAATTAATTATCTTCAGCTATATTATCTCTAATATATACATATACTCATGTAAACTCTTGGCTTTGTGTATAATTATATCTGGTAAACTGACTTTATTTCTTCCACTAAATACAGACACCAACAATGAAAAGTAATGATTCTTCAACCTTTTTTTTTGTCTTCATAAACTAATATTACGTATAAATGTTTTTAGAATATTTATTTATTTTAACTTGTAACATGTAATTTACTTGTTATTAATCTCATTGAAATAAAAAATTTATATACGTATTTTATTTTCATGCAGTGTCGACACTATATCCAAAGGCATTTATTTTTCTAATTCTTTTGGGAGTATTTGCACGTGACACGTCAGCTAGAAAACTCCAGGGAGATGCAGTAGCTACAGTCTTTGAGATCCCTGTTGAAAATGGCGTAGGATTTGGTCAAATTACAGGAGGAGCTGGTGGCAGTAGTGAAGGTGGCGGCGGCGACGGTGGTGGAGGTGGTGGTTTTAGTGGTATAGGTGCAGAATTTGGATTTGGCTTCGGCAGTGGCCAGGGATCAGGTAATGGCGGTAGCGGCGGTGGTGGAGGTGGTGGCGGAGGTGGAGGTGGAGAGAATGGAGGACATGGTGCAGGAATTGGATTCGGTTACTGTAATGGACAGGTGTTAGGTTCCGACGGTAGGGACGGTGGCAGAGGAGCTGGCGTTGGCGGAGGTGGTGGCGGAGAGGATGGTGGTTATGGTGGACATGGTGCAGGATTTGGCTACGGTAGTGGACAGGGATCGGGTTTAGGCGGTAACGGCGGCAAAGGAGGTGGTGGCGGTGGCGGAGGAGACGGAGAAAATGGTGGTAATGGTTATTGATTTGGAATCGGAGAAGGTTTCGGTGGTAGTGGGAATCTGATTCAATAATTTTGCATGAGTTGGATTTCACTTAATGTTATGTACTTTGTGTTTCCAATTAGTAATATAATAAATCTCTCTCTTCTTCATTTCACTCTAAATTGTAAGTGTTCTTGTTAGATTTACACATATTATAAAAAGGGAGTTCAGAATTCATATAGTAACGACTTTCACCTTTAATTCTAAGATCGTAAATTCAAAATCTTCGAAAAATTAAAAACAAGTGGGATGTACTTTTGTTGCTCCATGTCCATTTAGGGAGAAAAACTTGCATTAATCATATTTTCTTTATTGGATCATTCAAACATTAATTGAAGTCCCATATTTGGAAATTGGAACATCAATAATACTAAACACAGGTTCAAAATCTAGACGCTTTCAAAAATATTATGACGCAAAACTAAAAACTTAAACCCCATAAATTCATTTGCTTTAAAAGGTGCAATAATTGGAAGAGCAGAAGTGTAAATGACCCAATTATCTATGTAGGATCACAAATCACAATAAAGAACGTACCAACATGGGATAGTGGTACAATGGTGAAAATGAGATTGCTTTAAAGCTCCGCATATATGGAGAAAATCAAGAACATTGAAGCTCCGATGTGGTTCCAAATCGCATGTGACAAACTAAAAAAGGAAAACATATGCTATCCCCACGCACGCCACACAAACACAAAGCAGGTGATAACAATTTAAATCAAAATTAAAATAATGGGACCAACATTATGAATATTCAAACGTGTATGAACTCCAATACAGAAGAAAATACTATAGCCAAAAGGCTAATGCAAGTGTGTCCCAATTCAAAGAAAGTTCAGGTTGGTTTAATATTTTGAAACGAGAAATAAAAATATCATGCAAAGTAAAATATAGTTGTGCAAAAGGGTGAGTGGGAAGCACCGTAAAATCTTTATGGTTCTATCTGCAAATCTCAAATATAGCTGTGGCTGCAATAATCAGAGGACCAAAGCAACACCTCAGGCCAACAAAACTCTGATATTGCCATTTATTCTGGTTCTATGATTGAGTTGTACACTCAGGTATACCCTCGGACGGATCAAAATCAAAAGCCAGATGATGTTGTTGCCCATCTTCAAACATCAAGGAGCAAGCGACGGGGATCTTCAACCACATCCTTAATTCTTCTCAAGAAGAACACTGCCTCTCTTCCATCGATCAGCCTATGATCATATGTCAGAGCAATGTACATCATTGGTCTTGGAACAATAGTGCCTCCAACGACCATAGGACGACTGACTATTGAATGCATTCCCAAGATAGCAGACTACAAAATCAAGCAGCAAATTTTTTATGGTGAGATAGATCTACAACTACAAGGTAATTGTAATCACTTACTACGATACATACCTGGGGAGGATTTATGATGGGGGTACTGATAAGACTTCCATACACTCCACCGTTTGAAATGGTGAATGACCCTCCAGCCATTTCATCAATAGATATGCTTCCATCATTTGCCTTCTTAGCAAGTGAGTTAATTGTCTTTTCTATCTCAGCAAAATTCATCTGCTCAGCGTTGCGGATAACTGGAACAACAAGACCCTGAGCAAGGAGAAAAAAGGATACTTAATATCATGCCTAAAGTCCCTCTCTTGCAGTTCTCATTTCACTCTAATTTCGTCTATAAAAACACTGCCAAAAACTCAAAAAGTAGAGTCCATATAAAAGAGAGTTTAAGGACAAATTGAGACTGATTAGGAATTATGCAAGATTTGCCCATGTAATCTGAAACTTTGAGGCAAAGAGAGTTAGCTTGCCTTTGGAGTACCAACAGCGATACTGATGTCTATATAGTCCCTATAAATGATGTCATCACCATCGATAACTGCATTAACAATTGGCTGATTCTGGAGTGCGCTAACTGCTGCCTGAAATTTATATAAGCATTTAGGCCAGAATTTGACAATGAAAATATAAAAACAAACAGAAATTAGTCCTCATCATACTTTCACAAATCCAGACATGAATCCTAACTTGACTCCATGCTTTTCAACAAAGGCATCTTTGTAATCAGAACGGAGCTTCATCAAATTTGTCCTGAATAGAACAACAATGAAGAAAGAAATACAACATAAGGTCAACACAGATGCAAAACAAATACTACTACATCACATATGATCAATGCCCACACCCCTTCTAGGTCAGAACAGAGACCAATCTGCATCTAGGAAAATAAATTGGAAAAGGTAACTGAAGTTTATAACATTCAATTCCTAGATCAAAATTTTCTGTTTCTCTAATCGTAGGATAAGGTGCAGAAATATTAGCACAAAAAGATAGTGTCTTATACAAAATCAAAGTCCAAACTTACATATCAACTTCATTGAATGTTGTCAGCAAAGCAAATGTGTTCTGAGAATCTTTCAAACGTGTGGCAACTCTTTTTCTGAGCCTGGTCATGGGAACCTGTCATCAAAACAGATTACAGAAGATAACACACAGTAAGTGCCAAGTTACATAAACGAGTAGTGCCATGACAATGAGATTACAACAGCATTAGCTATTGACTCACTCGTCTTTCCCGTTCTTTGGGAGGAAGTTGGAGCTCTGTAGGAGAGCGTTTAGGGGGTGGAGGTGAACTTCCCTTAGGCTTCTCCTTGACGGGAGTTGTCTCAACTTGAGGTTTTGCCTTTTCCTCTTTCTTATCCTCAGCTGGAGGAGCTACTTTCTCAGAGGACTTCTCAGATGGAGCAACATGTTCCACACCCTCACCAGATTTTGAAATGATAGCAACTTTATTGCCTGGTTCGACAATGTCCCCTTCCTTGGCTACAAACTATAGATATTCAAAACCAGATTCAGAAGTTGTTGATCAAAAAATAAAATGCAACAAACTAGGTGGTGTGAGGTTGAGCAAAGCAGAGTTCCAGTGCCAAAGATGTTCTACCTTTTGGATTACACCAGCTTCAGGACTGGTAACATCAATGGTTACCTGTCAAATAAAGACCATTCAAATATAAGTGCCATTAATCTCCAGAGAGACCTGAGATAATGTGATCAAAATCAACTAATATTAGAAGCTGGGTACCTTATCTGTTTCAATCTGAGCAATTGGCTCATCAACTTCTACTCTGTCACCAACATCTGCCCATATAGAAGGAAACATGAAAAAACAGTAAGTATAGAGACTCTATGAATACTACTGCATATAAGATGGATCAGAACCACATCAATAAGGACATACTCTTCAGGAACTTGGCCAGTGTCCCATCACTTATGGATTCACCCATATATGGAACAACAGCGTCAACGGTATCACCTACATTACAATTATTGACAGGCAAATAAAAGAAAAAAATAGTGAGAAACTGTAGCAATACAGAATAAGGGAAAAGGAGTGGCAGAGAAAAGGAGAAAACAAATGAAAGAACAATTAAAATATATATGGAAGCTGTCAACGCATTATTGCATGATACATTACGAATTCCAACATTGTTTAAACTGTAAACAAAGTGCCAATTTCCAACAAATTCTTAATTTCTTCTACTCCACCAGATGCTAAAGCTTTAAGATAGGGTCATTAAACTAATTAAACTAGCATCTTATCATAAATTCTTTTAACGATAATGATTTCCACTAATTGAAAAGAGTCATATTGACATCTGTAACCCTTGGATGCGAAGGCAACATTGGAGTGATCACGTAGTTCCTATGCGGTGAAGATGATGGACAGGCCCTTCTTGATGGCATCGATGATGATGATAATGGCAGTCTTGATCCTATAGATGATACAGAACTTTATACGGAGTTGAAACTGCTAACTAGCTATATTTTTTTGAAATTGAGCTAACTAGCTATATCCTCAAGGTAGATAATGCAAATACGTCTTCTACTTCCAAACAGAAATTTGCAAATGACAACTAACATCCAATCATTTGGTAGAATAATAGGAAATTAAAAGATACATGTCACATTTTTAAGTATCTATAATATAATTCCATATAAGACCGCAATCCCAAAAAAGATGAAAAGGTAACATCAATAAAGTATGTGAAGATAATAATAATTTAGAAGAGAAGGTTCAACTGACTTAGGAGTATCTAACTGATAATTTATAAGTTCAAAAGTGCTAAAGAATACATGTGATGGGAGTTGGGACCATGATCAACTGCAGGAACAATACACCAAGAGAGCAAGTTACATTGTTGAACAATATTATATACAGTGTAAGCATGTGATGATTAATTTCATTTGCATCAGCGTTCCAGCCAAGCTTAATAAATTATTGGAAAAATATACCACTATTTCCGCAGAAAGGCCTGCTCCAATTTGATAGTGTTGGACTTGAGCAAAGATTCGTCACAGCCCTGCAAGCAATGCACTAATTCATATAACAGATGTCCACTATCTCCATCTCCTCTGAGGACATGCACACACTGGCACTACAACCCAGAGTAATTAATTGGAGTGTCTCAACTTTTAGTTACTCATTCAACCAAATGAAAATACAAAGCAGATCCAACAACACCGATTAGGTCCTTAAGATATGCAGATAAAAAAACTATAAAGCAATGGAAAATTCTACGGAGTTTGGCCTCGGCAAAGAAAAATAGAATGGCTGCTTCGATAAATACATTGTGCACTTATTCATGCTCTAAGATTCAAATAACATATGAAAGGTGTTTCAGCAATAATATGTACTAACCTTTCTGGGCGCAAATTTGATGAGCACCCTGCATTAAGAAGTAGGAGCTCATTATAACAGCACACCAGTATAAATGCACTTTGTCATCATAGATTAATTACACGTACCAGGCAGCACAAGCTGATTGAAATTTCGCACATGACCACATTGTCTAGTAAGCAATGATATCTGTTCTCATTTTCAAAATATGTCAGACAACCTTTTAAATGGGATTAGAAATAAAAACAGCAGCAAGACAAATAGCATGAAGGCTCATGTTTAATATAACGAGGCGGAGGACAAAAATAAGAGTCTGAATGGTTAAGTATCAGAAGCTTGCCATAGACAGTATGTCATGGTATCTGAATAGCTTACTAAGTCAGAGCATAATGTATAGAATCGATCACAGAAAAAAGGCTAGTACCAATACATTGCATAACGAGAAAGTAAGGATAGCCACGTGCAATCTTAAAATAGTTATGATAAGAGTACAACACTGCAAAATCTGAAACTGTTATATCAAAATCTTAATAAATTTACAATTTACCATACTAGAGTCTAGAGAAAAAAATAATCCTTATCCAGATAACTTGTACCAATATCAAACGGTTCTGTCAAATTCAATCATCAATAGTATGAACTACAAATTGATAATGATCAAGTATTTCAAATACGTGGCTATAAATAATGTGCTTATCTGCAGCCAAGGGTGTGACTTAGTGGTCAATGAAGTGGGTTGAGTATCATAAGGTCTCATGTTCAAATCTCGATAGAGACAAAATGTTTAGTGATTTCTTCGCAGCTATTCTATGTGGAATTAGTCGAGTTGTGTGCAAGCTAATCCAGACACCACAGTTATCAACAAAAAAAATAGTGCTTATCCAAAAAATGACAAATTTTACAACATATCATGAGCTTGACTTGAGCTAAAAGGTTCTTTTTGTCGCCATTTTTTCCTCTTTTTTTTTTTGCCAAAAGATATTCAAAAATCAATTTAACGAAATGTTTACCTCCATAAAATAGCAATTTATCTTTGTATCCTATTAAGAACTCCAACCACTTAAATGAAAAAAAGAGGAAGCTCATAAATAGACATTACCTCTTCTGCAGCAGCAGATGGAATTCTAGATTTACATACTGCAGGTCGAACCGTATGCAGAGATTTCCTTACACACTGATTCAGCAAAATCAATGATTTCAGCAACTTATTATACAAATATCAGCAATTAATACATCAAAACAAACGCAATAAAACTAAATCACGATTCATACCGAAGTAAAAGAGGCGCTAGAAATAGCTTTGCGCCTTAAAACACCTAACATCGCAGCTCTCGATCTCTTAAAACTGTTCAATCAATATAACAAAAAATCAAAAAAAAAAATATCTACGAATCACTGTAAACAGATCTTGCGTAATATGAGAAAATGAAGATTTTAGACCTGATATTAATGGAAGAACAGTGAAATTTGATGAGATTGTAGGGTTGGAGAAGAAGGCGCCGATTGAATTTTCGCCCACGAAGAACAGCTGCTTAAGCTTTCTTTATTCAGACCTTTAATTTTCCTTTTTACTATTTCGCTATAGATGGAAAATGGAACTGGACCTGTCAGTTTGTCCTGAAAATAAGCCAAATTATTTACTAATTGACTCGTGTTTTAAATTATTCGTAATTTTACGTAATATTATACATTACTATATTATATACATTGACTAAAATTTATTAATTATTTTGATTTGAATAAATGTAGTAAATAAAATTTTGGTACGTGGTATTTTTCCCTCTTTATTTATATGATATTTTTTTAATTGAGAAAATATTTAAATATTTTAAAATTTGATGTAAATTATTAGTTTAATGTGTGAACGATTGACAGCCCAAAAAAATACTTTTTTACTTGATATAACAAGTCACCTTCAACTCTTGTACGAGCATGAGTCTCATAATAAAAAATCGAGAGAAGTGTTGAAAATATTTTAATTTTGACGAAAATTTAGGGATGTATCTCATTCATGTTGCAAGATTGAAGGTGTATTCAACTTTTTAGTTAGTCAAGTTAAGGGTTGCTTTTTAAATATTGTTAATAGTTCGGAATGAAACTAGTAATTCGTGCAAATTTATGGGTGTTTTTCAACACTTCTTTCAATTCTCCACGTTCATGTTATTTGTCCATCTTGAATTATGTACACGTCTCTTAACAAAGTGATTAATTTGAATATTTTATGACAATACTTTTATTAATTGATGTATAGTTTTAAGTCTGAAAATAATTTAAGAAAAAAAAGTAATTAATATTGAGGTGAATTAGGAAAAAGTAATTCTCTTTTCTTGATGTTTTTAAATTGACAAGTAGAAGTGAATATTTTTTTGAAATAGTGAATAAGTTAAGTATTGAAATAACAATTTTTGAAATTTGTAATCTAAAATATCTTTAACTATTTGTGTAGTTATAGATCATTTTATTAAAGAACAATTAAAGATCTTTTTCTTTTTCAAACTGACTTAAAAATTGGGCAGATGAATATTTATATTGTATAATTATAAGTGTATAAGACGAAAATATATATATTTGCAAGTGCATATATAATTTTCTCTCACTTTATACAAACAGAAACACAATTTATACATTTCGTTTTTGTTTGTATAAGTGATAGAGGCGAAGGTGGCGAGCGAGATCTAGGAGAGTGGCGAGCGAGATCTGGGAGAGCGGAGAGAGGAGAACAAAACTACATGTATATATACAATATTTTCTCGTTTTATACAAATAAAAATGCATTTTATACACTTGTATTCGTATAAAAGTGAGAAGGAGCGAGCGAGAGATGGAGCGAGATAGGGAGAGTGGCGAGCAAGAGTTTGAAAGAGAGAGGTGACTGACAAATAGTTTCGTACAAGGTACAATTAAATTAAAGTGTGATTATAATATTTAATTTAATTTATTAATTTATCATTATATACAGTTTACCCAAAAATTTATATGGGTAAATTGAGATAGAGGGGTATTCATGTTGGGCTACATTAAGAATTTCAGTTTATAGGTTAGATGTTAATATGTATATATAAATGACTACCGTTAATAATAACATATTAACATCTAACCTATATATATTAAGAAATTAAATTTATTATTACTTAAAACGTGATATAATAAAATTCTGATCCCGTTTGGCATTTTAAAAATGAACGTGCCTGTTTAATACTTGATACATAATCGAATAAAAAAATTTATCTACGACAATTTCATCCACATAAATTTATAAAATATACAAATTAAAGATTGGAGAATAATTGTCATCTTATTATAATTTCTTAATAGTACGTGGCTCGTCATTTCATAGAAGTCACGCGTATGACCTTCGCATTATGTTTTATAACCTTTTTTTAATGTTCGATCAAATTATTTACATATATTTTAAAAACAAAAGTGGAAATATAAAATAAAAAATCATGCCTCAATCTCAATCAAGTTGAGTCTGAATTATTGTAAATCATATATTGTTTCACTTAACTTAATTCAGATTCGAATTTCGTACTATACAATCATAATATTAATTTTCGTTTCTAATTTATTTGTTCAATTTTATAACTTAATATAAAATTTAATAAAGTAACAAGACTTTTAAATTTTATCATCTTAAACATTTACATAAAAAGTTAGAATTAAAAATTTGACAATAAAAAGAAGAAGAAAGGAGTAACTTATTATTCTTTTTAAGCTAAATTAACAATAACAATACAAATATACAACATCACAAGAAAATATTATTTATAGTGTTAATTTTATTCAAAAGTTCATTAATTTTATGCTTGTTGTCAATTTTTTTGCAATTTTCTTTAAATTTCTTTTATGTAAATTTGAAATTGATAATGTAAGTAAGATCATACTAATCATATTCTTTAATTACAATTTCGTGTAATTATATCTTTGCTTTTAATGTGATTACTTGTTCACCACTATTTTCGGTCCTAATTATTCTACAATCATATAATATAATACATTAATGATGTGGTTGTAAAGAGAGACCTTTTCTCAAAGGAAATAAAATCAAAGAATGAAAATATGATTAACATTAAATTATTTGACTTTTGAAATTTAAACGATATATAAATTAAAATAAATAAAATATCTTAAACAATTTCCAATACGATATTTTAGTTTGAGTTTTTTTTTTTAATGCTGGTATAATCTTCTCATCTTGGAGATTTATTGGATCAAACTTTTTCAAACTTCATGCTCCACAAAATTCATTAAAAGAGGAAAAATATCATACTAAGAATATTTGTTTTTCCATCCTTAATAAAAGCTCAATAAACTTACAATTCCCTAGAAAAATAATTATTCCACGGTTTCTTTTTGTGAGTTAAATCATATAAATTTTAATTAATATTGAACATGTGTTTTTTTATCATATTAAATAGAAGAATTTCAATTTATAATACTTTTCGTATTTTCAATATCTAAAATTTATTTTAATATATCAATTATTTACTTAATAGGTCTCAAAATTACGATTTACTTGTTCTAAATTGAGTTTTTATCTTTTTTTAAAAAACTATTTTGATGAAATAAAGGGATTAACTCTGGTCATACTTACAATGTATTTAAGAGTTGTGATATAATGATAAGTAATTTTTCATACTTTACCAAGAGGTATCAGGTTCAAGTCGTCTTTGCCAGACCACTTTTAGCTCAATTATGAATTTTCTGATACAAATTTAAATTTAATCACATTCCAAAATAAACATCAAATACGAAATTAAAAAAATTCACATATAAAATTATACTAGTTTATTAACCAAACATTACATTATATCATTACATCCTACTCACACATTTCACAAAGCACATAACATGAAATTTAAATGCAACTACTAAAATATTAATGCAATAGCTTTAACGCCACTGCTAGTTACGTTTACATTAATTTCACGGCCATCCGCCGCCATATCCACTGCCGTACCCTCCGCCGCTTCCACTACCAGGGCCGCCAAATCCTCCGCCGGTTCCACTACCAGGGCTGCCAAACCCTCCGCCAGTTCCACTACCAGGGCCGCCTGCTCCACCGCCAATATTACCGCCAACACCGCCACTGCCACCTACACCAGCGCCAATTCTGCCGCTGCCGCTTACTCCACCACTAACTCCGCCACTGCCGCCTATTCCCATACCAGGTGGACTGCCGGCAGTGCCACCGCCCATGCCGCCAGCACCAGCGCCGACACCTGCACCGGCTCCGGCACCGATCCCAACGCCAACTCTACCTTCAGCTCCTCCACTTATGGGCCCAGCTCCGATACCCAACCTTCCTCCGACTCCGGCGCTAACGCCACCACTAATGGATCCTCCTAAACCCGGCCCAGATGGCCCAGTTGGCTCACCTGTTTCATAAACCCAACGAAACTATAAAATTAGCTATGAATTTTATCGTTAAGTCGTCTAATATCTAACGAAATAACGCAGCAATTTTGTTTCTTGGAATGACCCGTCGCTTCCCTTTGAACGCAAATCGAAAAATTTATTTTCATATAGTAATATCTCGTAAATCATATAAGAAATCATAAATTATACTTTCTCTATCTCAATTTATATGACACATTTTGTGTTTTGAGAGTCAAATTGAAAATTTACGCATGAAATCCTCAATTTATTTGAAATGAAATTTGTATATTTGTAAACTAGGTACAAAATACTTTGAGTCACAATAATAGATAATTCAAAATGTTTAAAAGATCTATAAAAAAAATTAAGATCAAAGATAGACTTGTTTAACTCTTGAAATTTAAAAGATGACATATAAAATGGGACGGAGGCAGTATTAGACAAGTCTGAAGCAACAAACTCCAATAAAAAAGTGTTGATAAGGATAATCGATCTGTAACCTTTCAAATTATGGATAGTATCATTAGCACTAACTTAACAAAATGTAATTTATACACAAATTCGATATAATAAACTCAACTAAATAAGTGTTAAATGAAAAATCGATCTCTAATCTTTTTTAAGTATGCAAAAAAACTGAGTTTTCAACCTTCCTTATTAAATACTACTTGTTGCGCTAACTCGAGGAATAATATATCGAGTTGAAAGAAGGTCATTTGGAGTTTGTAACCATCATTTCTCTTATTTTAAGAACTTAAATTTATCTTCAATTTTAGTAAAATATTGAAATTTTCAAGTACTTTTTTTATACATAGTTTTTAAAATTTTTAACAATATTATTTAAAAACACTTGAAGTTCCATTACCAGCAGCAAATCCACCAGCACCAATATTATCATCTAATCCACCTTGATAATCAGTAACTCCATATTTTTTTGCAACAAAAGACTCATTTTCACTTGGTAAATTTCTACCACAAACAAGAAAAGCTCCAAGTGAAAACACAAAAAGAAGTAATAAAATTTTAGCCAACATATTTTTTTCTAGCAATTTAGAAATTTAATATTATCCAAAAAGAGTTATTACTATAATAATATAATAATAAAAGTTTTTTGTGAGAATTTTGAAGGATTGTAAAGGGGATTTTATAGGCTGAAAAATCCAAAAAACCCAACGGTACACTGAATTTTCATTCATTATACGTAAATGAATGCATGAATTTTATTTTGACATTTGTAAGCCATGCACGTAAAAAATTAATTTAGTGTTATCATCACAACTTTGAAGAAGTTGACTCTGTAAACATTTAATTTTGATTTTGACATATCATGTAAATACTACAGACAAAATGATTTTATATACTCTGCGTTACTGTGTATATGTTTGAATCCAACTGTTTTCACTTTTCACTAGGATCGTGTGAATAATTTCGAGTCAAATCAATAATTCGAATCGATAATAGAGATATTAACGACTAATAATTTGAGTTATTGATTTGTTGGTTTTATAAAAGATGTTTTGGGTTTTATGATTATTGAATAATTGATTTTGAATGTATCAGTTTTGACCACTTTCTTTAACGAGCTAATTAGTCGATAAACTGATCATAAGAAGAAAAATTTCATTTTCATCCTTGTGTATATTTTTGGGCAAATGACAAAAATCACATAATTTAAAGGTAAAATTACCATATGTCCTTTATAAGTTTATAATTACAGAAATTCCGCAAAATGATATAATAATATAACCGCTGATACATTACTCTGATTCGCGAGATACATTAATCGTTAAGTGAGATAATTTACATGTTATACATGATACACTAATCTGATGTACATTTTATACATGATACACTAATCTGATGCGCGAGATACATTACATTAATTTGATGCGCGAGATACATTAATTTGATACATTGATACATTAATCTGATGCGCGAAAATGAGGAATTTTGGGGATCTGTAAAACTAATAGGGGATAATAATAATAAGAGAAGTTAAAGGTGAGATTTCTGTCATTTTGCCTATATTTATCTGAAACACTTTCGAATTATATATCCTAAGTATATTTATTAGAATTAATTATTGATCTTAAATAGTTTTTCTCAATCGTGAATTTTATATGGTGAGTATGACTTTCTTCCGTTAAAGTAATCTCAATCTCTCCCAATTACGAATAATATTATAGATGTGTAAGAAAGTCATATAATTTAATCGGAATAGACTATCTCCGAAAGATGAGTGAGATTTTTTTATTTAACCTCAAAATTCTTAGTCTATTATATGAAAAAAAACAGTGATCAATTAAACAAAAAAGTCATGACTACAAGCGTAAACATGACTATAGTCTATATTATTCACTAGTTATTTGTTTAAATGGAACAATTGCTAACTTTAAATAGTGAAATTAAATATTCTCATATATATACTAAACTTATTAAACATAAAATAAAATTAAATATGCCACAATTAATTTATTAGATCAAATGCCACCACCGCCGAAACCTTCGCCCATCCCAAATCCAAAACCACTACCACCATTCTCTCCGCCACCGCCGCCGCCACCCCACCACCACCGCCGCTACCGCCTAAGCCGGACCCCTGGCCACTACCAAAGCCAAATCCAAACCCGCCACCGTTTCCGCCACTAAAACCACCACCTCCTCCACCGCCGCCACCACCGCCGCCGCCACTACTGCCGCCAGCTCCTCCGATAATCTGACCAAATCCTAAGCCATTTACACCAGCTGGGATCTCAAAAACTGTAGCTACTGCATCTCCTAAGAGTATTCTTGCTGACGTGTCACGTGCAAATACTCCCAAAAAAATTAGAAAAATAAATGCCTTTGAATATTGTGTTGACACTGCATGAAAATAAATGTACATCATATATGTGTTTTTATTTTGATCAGATTATTAAATAATAGAAATTATCTGTTACAACACGTTAAAATAATAAATATATTAGTAACACGTTAAAGTAAATATATTGTCTAAAACATCTATACTATAAGTTTAAATATAAAGTTTGAAGAATCCTTACTTTTCATTCTTGTTGTTTGTATATATTTGTGTGGAAGAGATAAATGATTTTTCAAGATATAATTATACACAATGGCAAGAATTTATATAGTGTAGATATAATATAGATGAAGATAATTAAATTCTCGATAATTAATATGTGAGAACCAAAACTGAACATAAGTATTATATTTGTAACAGTAATATTTAATGGTGGGTGAAAAAAATATCCACTTAAAAACCTTCATAAAATTTGAATTATAACGCATAGTCTCTTCCTATTGACAAATTAATTTTCTAATGGTTGATCAAATCTAAAACTTTATGATAAATCTTTTCTACGTTAACGGAATAACAATAACATCGTTAATAAAATCTCATAAATAGAGTATATAAAAACCTTATTATTATTTTATAGCAATAGAAAAACTCAAATATTCAAGTAACGCATAAACACGTGATCTGGAAAAAGAAGCAAAGTATAGAAATAAAAAGAGAGCATATAATTGTTTTTACGTTAATATATACTTGATGTAACGTCATAAAATAATTTAACCAAAAAAAAAAAAAAAAAATTAAAATAACATAAATACTAGAGAACCAGAGTAGATTGTATTTTTATTTTGATGTTAAAAAAAATGCGCAATCAGAAGAATGACTGAAAATAATAATTTATAGGTGTAATTCTTTTAAAAAATAAATTATCAACTACATGAAAATAATGAGCTCAATTTCAAAGTTACTTTATGGGTTCACTTAGAATATTACGTAATTATTAGCACAAAATAATACTACTTCTGTTCAATAATAATTATTCACTATTATCGTTACACATTTCTTAAGAAATTATTAATAGACGGGTAATTTTACTATATCACCCTTTAATAATAATAAATATAATGTTTCAAAAAATATAACAAGGAAATGACTACAATTAATGATGAGGATAAAGTAGAAATTAATGTGAAATTATTTATTCATTTTATAAAGTGGACAAGTATTGTTAGAAATTTCAAAATAGTATAGTGGACAACTATTATTGGACGAATGAAGTGAGAAATTGTTTTGAGTACACTTATAATTGATAATATTGTTTTAATTTTTCTAAATTGTAAACCTTATGTAAAAAGGTTCTAATATATATGTAAACAAAAATTAAAATAAAGGAGTACGTTTTATACACATTATTTACCTTAGCTAACGTTCAATGATTAAGAGGATTTTTTTCGTCTTATTATTTTAATTACTTTTAGTATAGTCCAACATGCACTACTTTTAGTACTCCATCCTTTTGCTATGTTGAAAGCTACGCAAAGTCATGAAGATAAATGATCACATACGTTCGAGGTTCAAATGTTGTGAATAGAGGCGGATCAAGAATTTTAAATAAGGGGTTCATAATCTGTAGAAATAGATAGTTGAAGGGGATTCGATATCTACTATATATACATATAAACTTATTTTAAACATGTATAGATAATATAATTGTCTGCCAAAGGGGGTTCGGATGAACCCCTTAATGCAATGTAGCTCCGCCCGTGGTTGTGACTGCTTTGCTAGCCCTACGTCTGACTTTTTCTTTAGATATCGATATTTTTTGTGATCTAAAATTGAGTTATTTTAATTAGATAATTTTATTTTATTTTTAGAATTTTTCGTAATTGTGAACCATTTAATTTCAAATCATCCCTTGCAACTTAATTCATCCTTTAATTGGTTTGTATCCATTTTGACGATTTTATTTGCTTACAATTGGAGCTAAATTGAACGTAAATATAGATAGTCGATTTTGCATACTTTCTATATCAGAATAAAATAAATTTGGACGTACAATAAATATTCAGAAGTTTTATTAAAATATTTTGTTGAATGTGTTAAAAAGTATTTATAAATCATACGTACTTGTAATGGGGTGTTTTTCTTTTAATAGATCTTACGGGATACAAAATTTAAATGAATCAAATAAGAAAAACTATCAAGTATTAAATAGTTATAAAATAAGTAATTTGTTTGCATTTCGAAAAAAAATAATCATACTACTCTTACTCAATGTAAAATAAGATTCATTATTTTCAATAATTAAATCAGACAAACAAATTAATCGTGAATTCCCTTAAAACTTTGACCACCACCAAAACCTTGTCCGCCCCCAAACCCTACATTACCGATTTGACCACCAATGCCTCCTCCTCCGCCACCTCCCATAGAGACCGAACCATCTCTACCAATGCTTCCACCTATTCCGCCACCTCCACCACCACCAATTGACCCAACACCGGGTACACTTACTTGACCTCCAACACCAACACCTACTCCAAAATCTATGCCATTGGGACCAACGTGTCCTCCACCTCCACCTCCACCTCCAAATGAGCTACTAACTTGTGGAATTTTATTATTATTATAATTATCGGTAAAATCTAACCCGATAAGATTTCGAGCGGAACTTGTGTACATTAAAGTTCCCAAAATTATCATAATCATGAAATTGAAAGTCATATTTGTATGCAATATTTTTTAAAATTGCTAAAACCTATTTTGTGAGCTAGGAAGTGATAGGACAAAATTTATAAAAAATATATAATATATAGTTATAACTTGTATGTATAATGTATATAAATGCAACTCTATATTAATAGAGAAATACGAAACGGAAATTTTGCATTAATTTAGAAATTTAAAAATGTAACATGTAACTTTTATTAAATATGAATTAATGAACAATATTGTTTGCTAGAAGTTCAATGAATATAATCAAATAGCTAGCAGGAAAATAGTATCAGCTATGAAGTTTGTAAACTTTACCTCTAAATTAATGTGTATTTTTGTAAACTTTACCTCTTAAGTAATGTGTATTTTTAACATATATTTTAGAGAAAAAATATAAATTAATTTGGGTACTTTTTACGTAATTTTTTAATTTTATTTCAAAAAAACCAAAAAATTCCATATCTGAATTCACTGGAAAACTAAAAGATTCAGCTTTCTAAATTCAAATAATAATATATAAAATAATGATCGAAAACACTTGTCTGAGTCTTGAAATTGAAAGATTGTTTGATAAGGTGCATTTTTCCTTTCTTGGGGGTGGGGGGATTATTCATAATAAGTCAAAATTAATCGAGTTAGTATATACTAAACATCATCAAATAATATAAGTATTTATTTCAAGGATGCAAAGTTGTTTACATTTTGGTGCTACTTTCTGGATATGTCACTTTAATTACTTCATTAGTTTAATTTATTTTTATTTGTTCAGTGTATAATTTTTTTTATTTTATGTCCACTTTAAGAATAGGAACTTTTATTAATGTATTGCCAATTGGAGAAATAAAGTACTACATCTTGACTCTTAATAAATCTCCTTAATTTTTATTTTTTATTACAGAAAGGAGGAAATGAAAATAAGATAAAGAAGAAAAATTGCGACAAAGCATGCATGAATAGTACTTCATGCATGCCTGACTAGTACATTATGCATGCATGGCTTGTACTCCATGCATTTGCTCGTGCTCACGGTATTCCACCTCCTCCATAATCTTTCCCTTTCCCTTCGCCTTCGCCTTCGCCTTCGCCTTCACCTTCACCTTCACCATCTTCACTACCTCCTCCTCCTCCACCTCCTCGTCCTGTACCGAATCTAGTTCCATTACCATAACCATAACCACTACCAGAACCAGAACCACCATCTCCAGTTCCCTCGCCACTACCTTCACCACCTCCATATCCTACACCACTACCTCCTTCACCATATCCTTCTCCAGAGCCAGAACCAGAACCAGAACCATCTCCTATTCCTTCACCACTTCCTTCTCCACCCCCACCTCCATATCCTCCACCGCTACTGCCTTCACCATACCCTTCCCCAGAACCATAACCGGAACCCTCTCCTCTTCCTTCACCACTTCCTTCTCCACCTCCACCTCCACCTCCACCTCCATATCCTCCACCACCCCTACCTTCACCAAACCCTTCTCCAGAGCCAGAACCAGATCCAGAACCAGAATCTCCTCTTGACATTTCACCCTCAGTACCCCCACTAGGGCCTTCACCATAGGCGACAAGATGATGAAATGACTTCGCTTCTCCAAGCATGTAGTTCCTGGAATCCACCAGGGACGATGGCTCTGCGGTAGACTTTACAACCTATATAAAGTAAAAAAATAATAAGATATCTTGAATTTATCTCATAATATCGAAAAACAAGTAATTAATTATCGAGTCGAAACTAAAAACCAATATGATCATTAAAATTAATGTACACACATAAAGGAAAAAAAAGGTTCTAAAATTGAAGAACAAGGCCTGTAACGTAAGTTTACACAATATCCAACAAGGGTAAAAGAACATTTACCTATATGTATTTGAAAGCTTATTAATGATAACTACATATACACACATCATATAGTCAATATTTATGTATAACAACAGTAAATTTCATGAGACTTTAAATATTAATTTGTGCTTAAAGCCATAGATTTAGTGGCCTTACCTTTGAGTCGACCTCCGAAGAGACAAACTTCGTGACACTAAGAAAGCAAAAAAGATCACATAGAACCATGACACGAAAAAACTTAGAGTTAATCATTTTTTTAATGTAATTTTGAAGACAATGAGTAGTGAGTCTAGTGATATATGTATATATAGAGGAGGTAGGAAACACAAATTGTTCTCAAGAACTATAAGTGCCAAGACTTTTAGACAGTTGAAAAAGGTTATATTATCAATTGAATTAAGTTACGTTGTTGTGCAGGCTGCATTATATTTTACTTCCTGAGTCTCGTTTTATCTGTCAGGAAACACAAATTTTTCAAGAACTATAAGTGCCAAGACTTTTAGAAGTTAAAAAGGTTATATTATCAATTGAATTAAGTTACGTTGTTGTGCAGGCTGCATTATATTTTACTTCCTGAGTCTCGTTTTATCTGTCATGTTACGTTTTTTCAAAAATGAATTTGCCTAATTTTTAAAGTTAAATTAAATTTAATGAATTCAATATTTTAAATTAAAAATTTAGATATTAAAAACTTAACGATAAGTTCTATAAATTATTATTTTGAAAACAATGAAGAGTGAATATATATATATATATATAAGATTAACAATATAATTACAACATATAGTTAGTGTAATTCTATAAAGTGAGATGTAACTATGTAAGGAGGAAGAACACATTCATGTCCTCGCGAATTATTTTGACTATTAATTACAACAGAAAAAAACACAGTAATCAAAGTATAAAAAGTAACAGATAATATACAAAAACTACAAAAAAAGAAAATTGTAAAAATAACTACCGGTATAAATAATTTTAGCTTAATCTGTATTTTCTACAATTTTCTATCTATAGCTTATGAATCATCATTACTGACTCACTGTGCTACCTACCGCCTGGCTTAATGAACTATGGGCCAAAAAAGTATTTTGATTGTTTTAGGTTAATAATATTTTTATTTTTTTGGATTCTTGTTCTTTTATTGTTTCATTTTTTGGATTGTTTGGATTAATTTTTAGGGCAACTTTCACATATAGCAAATAAAAATTTTTATATTTGTATGTTAGCAAAGTTTGCATAATTACGCTCCATAGCAAACATAGGTATAATTCGCTATACATATACAGTTGAAGCGAATTGTATAAAACGAGACGAAAAGAAAGACACTTGGGCAAAGACTGGTATAAAAACGAATTGTATAATTATAAGTGTATAGAACGATTATATACAATTTGAATTTGTATAAAATGAGAAAGAGAGAAAGACAAAAGAGACTTGGCAGGGAATATACAATTGAATCCAATTGTATAAAACGAGAAAGAGAGAAATTAGATACAATTTGAAATTTGTATAAAACGAGAAAGAGAGAAAGACAAAAGAAATCGGACATGGGAGTATTTTTATTGTATAATTATAAGTGTATAGGACGAAAATATATGTACTTGCATGTGTATATACAATTTTCTCATGCTTTATACAAACAGAAACGCAATTTATACATTTTGTTTCTGTTCGTATCAGTGAGAAAGGGGAGAGTGGCGAGCGAGATCTGGAAGAGGGGAGAGAGGGGAACAAAAATATATGTATTTATACAATTTCTTCTGCTTTATACAATTCGAAACAATTTTTATACACTTGTGTTTGTATAAAAAGTGAGAAAGCGAGGGAGAGATTGGAGGAGAGTGGCAAGCGAGATATTGGGAGAGAGGCGCCTGGCAATTTTTTGCAAACGTTTGCTATGGAGCACAATTAAATCAAAACGTAGCTACTCCATTTATTTTAGATTATTAGTTTGCTATTATATACAATTATCCCTAATTTTTATTGATCAAGTTTTGGAAAGTCAAAAGTATATGTGTTTGACTTAGATTTTAAAAATAGTAAAGATAATAGACATAACAACCACTATAGCTATATTTTCGTTTACTATATAAAAGCTTCAATTTGTATATTTCATTTGTCCACTTATTCAAGCTAAATATACATAAGCATATACGAATTTTGTATTTATACATTTAGAAATTTTACAGAATCTCATATGAATATTTCACTTGCAAATATACAAATATAATAATTTACTACTATATTTTCGTAAAATCGTATACAAATTGCTAGGGCAATCATATAGATTTATAAAATCAGAAACAAAATCACTTAAATTTTGAATTTATACAATCAAGGATCAAATTATATAAATTATAAATTTATACAATTAGGAAATAATATAGCAAAAATTGTAAATACCGTAGCGGCAAATTACAATTTTCTTAAACTATAGCTATAATACATAATATAGGCTAAAAATTGCTATTATGCATAATTTTTCCATGGTTAAATGGGCCATCTGACCCACTCAATGATGTTCATGGATCCAACTAAACAGATTTGATCCAAAATAAAGCCCACTATCCATTACCATAAATTTTGTTTTTTTCTCCTCTTCTCTCCCTTTCCTTATAAACCTTATCTATATCATCAAAAATATTATTCCTTGTTTAAATTTACACCCACTTTAATACAATTAAAACAAAAAAAAAGTTCAATTTCCACCAATATGAAGTGCATTATTAACCTTCACTCTCCAATATTACTAAAATTTTCAACCAACAAATTCACATTCCAATACCATAAAACAAAGCCAATTTGTCTATTGGAGCAGCAACATTATAATACTAAATTAGCTACTGGTTTTGTAAAGGGAAAAAGGAATCTGTTAATTGCTCCACTTAATGCAGTTAATTCACCTGCTGCTTCTGGAGATTTGTCAGTTTTGCTGCAGACTGGGTTGGTACTTTACTTTATTTTTAATTTTAGTTTAACTCGTTAGATTCGATAATATATTTGTACATAAATTTCTATTCCCTTCGTTTTAATTTGTTCGCTCTCCACATAAATTTCTACTCCCTTCGTTTCAATTTGTTCGCTCTATTTTTTATTTTAGTCTGTTTGAAAAAGAATGTCAAGTGCGTTTGCTTATGTTTTCTTTACCATGGTAACTTGTTTTGACAGTGCAGTAATGCTGTTTATGTACTGGATTGCAAATTTTGTGGTGCCAGAGTTCATTATGAAGGATCTTCAAGATGAAAGTACCACCAACAATAACAAAACTGATGAAAAAGATAATCTATGAAGATTAATTCATCTGTTTTCTTGAATGTCTCTTTTGTACTGTTTCGATGAATACAATATTTTGGATAAATTTTCATAAACTCTCGCACCCGCTATCCTTTGGATGCGCACAGGGTAAAACTCCCGCTCCTATGCAATAACTCGCAAACCACATAGGAGAGGTAACGAACTCGATCCAAAAGGCAAATCCCTTGCTTTCGCTGGGAAGGGGTTTCAAACTTGAGACCTCCAACGTGGAAGTCCCAAGCTCAAACCACTTGGCCGCCCCGAAGTATCAATACAGACCAATTATAAACTTCATAATACGATAATATATACAAATTATAAACTTAACACTACGATAAATTTAAGTAACAATCAAAACAAATACGACAAAAATTACTACTACTGAAACGATGCAACCAGATCTTTGAACTGATCAAGGAGTTCATCAACTGTCATAACTTGATGATCACGTTTGCCTCTGACTCGAACGCTAACTTGACCATTATTAGCTTCCTCTTCTCCAACAACTAGTATATAGTTATATTGTACGAGTTGAGCTTCACGTACCTTTTTCCCAACTGTTTTGTCACTGACATCAACATCGACATGGTAGCGAGCATCATGTAATTGTTTCCAGATCTCAAACGCGTAGGTTTGAGATTTGTTGGAAACAGGGCAGACAATAGCTTGACGGGGACTAAGCCAGAAAGGCCATTTACCTTTGTAATGCTCGAACAGTATAGCGAACATTCGTTCAACTGATCCAAGTATAGCTCTGTGTATCATAACTGGTGTTTCTCGAATTTGATCGTTTTCTGTTACGTATAAAAGGTTGAATCTTTCAGGAAGCTGGAAATCAAGCTGCAATGTTGCACATTGTAAGTTTCTTTTCATTGCATCAGATACACTGATATCGATTTTCGGACCATAAAAAGCTCCGTCTCCCTTGTTGATCTCCCATGGCTTTCCGAATTCATTCAGTGCTTCAGCAAGAGCATCTTCAGCCTTCTTCCAAATTTGTAAGTTTCCGATATACTTTTCAGGTCTTGTTGATAACTTGAAGTCAACATTACTGAAACCAAATATGGTATACACATAAGTGATGAAATCCAGGACGCCTTTTACTTCGTCTTTGATCTGTGACTCCCTGCAGAAGATGTGAGCATCGTCCTGGTGAAATTGTCTGAGACGTGTTAAACCTGTAAGGGCACCACTAGCTTCGTTCCTATGAAGAGCTCCGAAATCAGCTAGACGAAGAGGTAGTTCTCTGTAGGAACGAACTCTGTGACTGAATACTTTA